>CAIGQZ010032287.1:13968740-14008102 GCA_903798205.1 Danio tinwini | reverse complement strand
AATAGAATAGAATAGAATAGAATAGAATAGAATAGAATAGAATAGAAATTATTTGAAAACATGCTAATATGCTGATTTTGCTCAAATGTTTAATCAATACTGAAAACAGTTTTAATATTTTGATTCAAACCATAGATCTAATCAGTATCAACGAAAAGAACATTGGAACAGAAATATTTTGTAACACTAAAAGCACTGAAAATATAGAATGTTTTTAATTAACTTACTTAAAAATTAACCAGTAATGATACAGGCAGTTATTATTTGTATTTTTTGTAACCGTTTAGACAAAAGCTTTCAATTAAAAGGTCAAAATGAAGTCCTTCTACTTTTTTAGCATCTCTAGTGCGTTCATTTATTGTTGTCATCTGTTCAATGTCTTTTACAACCATGAAAATGATCATGACCTAATTCAGTGTTGACATTGCATACAAACTAAGTATTGCAAAACCAACTCAAACACTGCACAAACAAACACTATAGCTTACTCTTAAAAACTGTAGCATACAGACAGTATAACCAAAACCATCCCCAAACACTCACTACTACTTGGCTGAGCGACAGTGTTATGTAGCAGCATATGCTGTATGTTAAACATTTATGATTAGTTAGTGCTGCGTTTTCCTCAGCGTGAGCCGCGTGGGAGTGTTGAGCTGTATGAGCTTCATCCCGCACCGGGGTCACACAGTCACACAGGGTTCAATTCCGGCAGCACCACAGGCTTCAAAGACCACCGCTTCTGTTGTCTGGATTGAGGAATGAGGTGCCACATTCCCTCGGGTCAAACACACACACACACAAGCACATACAAACACACACACAGCCAAACGTGACTTTTCACAGGCCGCCGTGACAGACTTATTAGCGCTAAGGGCTGCAGGACGGATAGTGGCAACAGCGGGAAAACTCTCTTTACAAATGTAAGGTGCGAATGCAGACTCTGTGTCAATCAACTTGATGGACAGCTCTCGTCAGGCTACTCCGATAAAACTCAACAGGGAGAGAGAAAAAAAACCCCATCAAACATCGACAAACAGAGCGAGTCCTTTGAGAAGGGCATGGTGGTTAGGAGAGGCAATGATCCGGTCAGAGGCACAATATTTCACCAGTAGCGAACACACGAAGAAAACATTTTCCCAGAATGGATGAAAAGTTAGAAGCATGTTCATTCTCAATGAATATGCTTACATGGACCATCTTAGTGTGATTATAATTGGATTTTGGCAACATTGTGATTAAACTTTACCTCATGTAAATGCAATAATTTAATATAAATAATGGAATTTAGGGCTGTACGATAATTAAATATTGCAATAACGATATTTCTTATGCTGTGTTCACACCAGATGCTGCAAGTGTGGATAAATCGCAATATTCGTGCGTAAATATACGCGTGAACATTTTTAGTTTACCCACTTCATTTGCGCGTCAAATCTAATTAATTTGCGTGTCAAATTCACTTAACAATAGACGTGGATTCGCGTCATGGGCAGGGCTTCTGTCTGCCCAGTGACTCTAGCTTCATTGCTAAATAGCTAACATGGATTTTATTGAAAGAATAGTTGTGTTAATGTGCTTTATGAAGGCTGAAAAACAGCATCTATTCATTTGGAGCTGTGCCTGAGTCCACTAGATCCTTTCAGAGGTACACCCAGCTCTATGAGTTCATAAACCCCTCCAGAACCTGTACTTGGATGATGGAAGCTTTTAGTGGTGCTTCAGACTAAGCCGAGCTTAGTTTGCTGAACTGTTGTCCGCTGTCAGCGGGAGGATTTCCCCTTGTGACACCAACAACAGGCGCAACGTCATAACCATGCTCCTACAAGAGAAAGCTCCTGATTGGTTAACGCGGCGCAAATGTCTGCTGAAGTTCCGATTTTCCAATTTAAGCGATTTGTGCGAATTGTGCGATATGCACGCTAAGTGCGTCAATCACGCTAAATGCTTAACTCACGCCACTTCATTTGCGAGAATAACATCAATCGTGCAAATCACGTCATTCGCGAAAATCGCGTCATTCACTCATATTGCGCCACAGGATGTCTATTCGCATCTTTGCATTGACTTAACATGTAAATCACTCATGCGTTACACTTCTGCGTTTGGTGTGAATGCAGCATTATAATATAACATTTCCCTTTAAAAAATGCTATTTTTATTAGCTATGCTTTTAAATCATTTATTTATTTGATTATATTAGAGTAAACAGCAGTATATTTTTCAGATCAAATTGAGTCTAATTCAGACTAAATAATGGAAACATTTTGTTTTTAAAAACTTGTGGAAAGAGCCGGAAAGTAAATAAACACCTTAACAAATGCGCAATCCGAGAACGAAAGCATTTTCAACAGTTTCAGTGTGAATAAAAACTTTTGGGAAATGATTGAAAACAATAGTGTGGAGCAGAACTTCGCAATAGTAATGCATTACATTTAATCAATTTAGAGCAAGTATTGATAGTGTGAGAGACTGTTTGTTTTTCACATACTTTGAAATTAGTAAAAAAAAAAATGTCTTAGAATAAGTAAAAACTGTTTTATTACTATAAAAAATAAAAGTACAGTATATTCTGATAAAATAGCATAAAATTATTAAATATGGTAAAACTTAAATAAAAATAATTTAAAAGTGCTTGATTTGTAATACTTTTTAATTCATTAAAACGTCATTAAAACCTTAAATTTTAAGAATATAAAATACACATTGTTATAAGAAACATCCTGTACTTTTTAGAACACAAAATGCCCTTGTTAACAACTTATATTGAAGTCAGACTGCTAAACGACAAGTCGGGTGTCTAACCTCCACCTCCACAAAAGATCATGTACATTTTCTTCTACATAATTTGATGTTTAGCCTCACCGGCCAAACCAGGTCTATACAAAAACCAAATGTCTAATCCTTCTGATCCCAACTTCAGGAAACTGTGGATGAAGTTAAAACTGCATCAGTATGAACGGTTTAGAGTTTAGTCTTTAGCTTACTTTGATTTACCATGGATTAATTTACAAAATGGCAATAATGTCCAAATATATTGGATTAGACACAAGTGTGAGTAACTTAATGTTTTCACTGTTGCTTTGTCAGTAATCACAGATTGTTTTAGATTATTATTTTTTAATAAGCTAATAATATTAGTGTACATTTACTTTTGAGTCTACAATCCACCTGTTTAAACAATGTGTTCTGATGAGCAGGACTGAAAATATTTACATCTACATTTTGGTGATTATGTATAAATCTTGATACGTGTAGAAGTTCATGACTCCCTTAAAATGATTGAATGCTTTGTCTTGGTGTAGAAAGTTATATGAGTGTAGAACAACATGAGATTGAGTAAATAATGACAGATTTTCATTTTGTGAAGATTTGCAGATGGCTGTGAGCTGCACACTTCGCAATTACCAGATTTCATATTTTTGTGTTAAAAAAAACACCAAACAACAAAACAAAAAACTGCAAGAGAATGAGAGACACAAGATTAGGATAAAAGGAGGATTTAGATGAAAATTGAGCAAAGGTATTGAATTCCTCCTTCAAATGATCGCTTTCCATCTAACTGTCTCATCTTTAGGCTCTGTGAGCCAGAGACAAAAGTGCTGGTGCTTTGATCCCCACAGTAAACGGACCGTCTCTAGGTAGAGATCTGGTGTTATAACTCTGGTGTAACTTTACACATTTCCGGAAAAGAAAAGTGAGAGTTTAAAAGTATCAACCCCACTTCTAAGAACTCCACTTCCTCTGTTTCAGAACTTGCATAAACTGGTTTAAAAACTTTTAAGATATCAAAAAAACAGCTACCGTATAAACATTTCACTTGCTCACACCAGCATGATGGATGTGAATCTAAATCTCGCTGGATGCACTCAAAATTCAGGCCACTGTTTTTTGGTTTATTTATGGCTTGTTTTGCATTAACCAAATAGGCATTTGCATAGCAACAGCAACCTTTGCTGCAAGTCAAACCCCTCCTCAATCCTCCACCATTTGTTGACTATTAAGGGAAGGGCGAGCTGGAATGCAAAAGAAGAGTTTAGAGCACTGGGTGGAGATCATAGCCATCCAAATGACACATATACCCTTGGATCAACCATGATGGGCACTGAAAATGCATGATTATCTGCTCTAATATTAGTAAGCTTTACTAAAAAAGCTTGCTTTTCCAATTTTAGTGCACTGCTGTCTTGTAAACATGCCCTTAAAATAAAAATAAAAAATTAATAAATAAAATAAAAAACACATACAGAACGCAGCCCAATTTTTGGAAAAAAATATTTCAGTGTGGATAGATCAATGCAGATACACCACAGTGTGATTCCTTTTCTCATTGGAGATACATGCCAAATAGACATTTCAAAGTTCAGGTCAGTAAAATCAGGTCAGATAAATTAAATTAAATTAAAAGACATTTATATAATACTTTCGAATGGTAGTAAAAATTTAAATGATATGAAAAATAAAAAGAAAGAGCTTGCAAAGCCCTGTGCATGTTTGTCCACATGTCATCCATATCAAAGAGATGTGGATAATCTCCTTCTTTGATGACAGACAAACGAACCAGCGGTAAATGAGAGACCCAGATGGTCTCAAAGCAGGACCACTGACACAGAAGGACCCGAGACCCCATGAGACACCATTACTGGCAAGATGATCAGAGACACCTGAAATATCTCACACTGAGACAGCACACTATGGCAGCGAATGACACTGAGAAAAATAAAACATCCTTACCTGGAGCAGAGATGGCGAGAAGGTCGGCATGAAAAAAAAGAGAGAAATAAAGAAGTTAGTCTTAAACAGACCAATTTAAAGCCCCACAGCAAACAAAATTTGTCAAAATGTTATCAAAGATATAACCTTAACGTCTGTGTGAAATCAAAATTTACAATGTTTATTTTGTTCATCTTATTTTTTTGGTAATCAAAAACCATTTGCTTCCACATTTGTAGTTGCGGTCCTTCTGTTGACATCAACTTGAAGGCTTTTATAGTTTCAAATCCGCGTAGATCAGTCGATCCTTCAGTGGATCACCTGTATGTCATCTTATAGACAGAACAGCTGATCGACACTGCTTTGAAATGCTCCAGTGTCCTATTATCTGTGTTTGCACTCAGTAAACAGCGGTGAAAAAGAGTGGTGAACTAATGACCTTCACGGCCAATCACAGTCATTTCTGTGTGTGAACACAATGGCCAATCATGTGAACACAATGGCCAAATTGTGTTTAAGTATGCCCTTAACAGTGCTCAAATGTTGGAAAATTGACGTTTTTGCACTATTTAGCACATGTGTAAACGGTAATCTTTTTTTAAAATTTTGTTATGTAAATTTCTAACTTTTTCAAACGCAAGAGAAAAGTTTATGACTACATCATTAGATATGTTTCCATCCAAAGATGGGAATTAAATCCAAGTATTCAAAGAAAACAAAATTGTCACTTCCTGATAAACTGACGCCAAATATCAACAGTAAAGACAGAATTTGCTGCGGAAAGAAAAGCTGCGTGAATTTTTTCTTCATTTAATAAATGACTTGCATCTCAGAAGACAGTATGCTGACACGCAATCAACACGTGGTGGCGTTTAAAGGCGTCAGATGCTGAGCACAGACGCTCTTGACAATTCTGGAGGTAATTAATAATATAATAAAACTAATTCTATGTTCACACGAGACACAGAAAACGTGGATAAATCGCGATATTTTTAAGTAAATAGACGTGTGAACATTTTGAGTTTACTCCCTTCATTCGCGCGTCCAAATCTGCTTCATCTGGGCGTCAAATCCGATTCATTCGCGTGTCAAATTCACTTCAGAACAGACGCGTATTCATGTCATGGGCAGGGCTTCTGTCTGTCCAGTGACTCTAGCTTAGTTGCTAAATAGCTAACATGTATTTTTTGAGAAAATAACTGCTTATGTGCTTTATGAAGGCTGAAAAATGTGTCGATTCATTTGGAGCAGTGTCTGAGTCCACTAGATCCTTTCAGAGGTACACCTAGCTCTGTGAACAGATGTTTTCAGATGTTTTACAGTGTGCTCAGTTTGCTGGTGTGTCTGTTCCCACACATTTTTACCATAACAAGATCTCATAACAAAATCACATGACTTTTTTAAAATGTATACTGGAATTTGTTCGGTAAAAGTGTTTCCACCGTAGTTTATGGGCATATTTTCTCATAGAATAAAAAGTTTATTCTACACAGTTACACGCATATGTTTTTTATGCACATTAGAAAATTTATGCACATCTTGGCCTTTCCATTAACGTTTTTTTATGTGCATATCCAAAATGCGCAAAAAAACACTTGGATGGAAACACTGCTATTGTCATGTAAACAACATTAGATTCAGATCAGATGTACTACAGATGTAATATAACTGAAGTGCTATTGGGTGTTTTAAAAAAGAGGGAGGGGCAAGTTTATATGCCACACCCTCTTTATGTTTCAGTTGAAATTATCAGCATTATAAACAAAGCAGCGCATTTTAAAGCACTTCAGGGGACCTTTCGAGTATATTTTGAATAAAAACCGATACACTAGCATGTAAAAAGGGCTGTAAACAGACAAACGTAAAGCACAGTCATTACAGTCTCTGATTTGTGAAATTAGCCAGTCTGTGCCTCCCACAAACAGACGCTGCACACCAGCGACAGGTTAATTTCAGATCTTTGTTTTCCGATCTGGGAGATAAACACACGGAGATGCAGACAAAAGGAGACAATGCGAGAGAGCAAATGCTTGCAGCAGAAAAATAACACCATCTGATGAGGTCAAACGCAATCTTTTTCCCTCGTCTCCATCGCAGATGTGATCTCATAAGCAGGTGGCTGCGTGTGGATATGAATATGAGATGCGCTGCGTGTTTCTGGCTCAGATTAGCAGTGTGAACATCGCGCTAACAGGATCCACAGGGATAATCTGAGAACTGAGGGACATCAAACATATAGACCTTTGACCTCTGGATTACCAGCGGCAGAGAGTAAGTGAAGTGGTATCATCCGCAGTTTATCAGAGTTCTGCTAGTTTCACAATAGTAGACTTGTGCTCTTGTACAGAATAACCAGCAGTGTAAACACAAGAAGAACTGATCCTCTGGTAAGCAAACACTTACTCCTACGCCTATTAATACTATTACTATTGCTACTATTACTATTAATACTACTACAATTTATTATTATTATTATTTTTTTATTATTTTTTTTATTATTGTCATTATTATTATTATTATTATCGTTGTTGTTTTGTATTATTATTACTACTACATTATTATACTGTAAGTAGTAGTAGTACTGAACTATTATGCCACTACTACTAATATTAATCATATATTTTTAAAAATCACAAAAAAACTACATTTAAAGGTGCTAACATAAAATAATTCCAATATAGATTATTATTGAATATTTCACTTCTATTAGTGCATATTTAGAAAACTAGATGTAGATATACTTAAATAAATATATATTGAAATAGTTTTAATGATGTTTATTAATTATTAGAAGTAGTATCACTTTTATTGCCATCATTATCATTATTATTATTGCATAAATATATAATAGTAACATTTTTACCAAGCATCTTACAAGATTTACCTTTACAGAGTTTACATAAAATAATAAAACAAATGAGATTATTATTGATTAAAAACATGACTAATTATTAGGGCTGGGCCGATAAACGATATCATATTGAATCGCGATAAAAAAGATGTCGATAACTATGATAAGCTATGGATATTTACTTGATATTGATCAATGCAAAGAGCCAATCACACAGCAGACATGTGCAACAACAGGAATCTGTAATTGTGTTGATATTAGAGATATGCTACGTTCATCACCCAGTATTGTTTAGCGAGCTCGCCAGCAGTCCTGGCTGTTTATTTTATATTTATATTTTAATGATGAATATTTTTTCATTTTTAATTAAGTAAAACATTTAATTGATAATAATTCTAAGTATATTCATAAGTATATTTTAGAAAATTGGAATTTCCCAAAAAAATTTGAGTAATGTGTAAACTGTTTTTGTTAATAAACAATACGTTAAAATGTTATTTAATGAAGCGTCTAATCTTTGTGGCTTCAGTCATTGTTGGGATACTCTTTTAAAAGCTGGAAGCATTAACAACTTATATCGAAATATAAATTGTTATTAGTCAATATGAAAAATAATGATTGAGACTGCACTCTTGCCATATCGCCCAGCCCTACTAATAATAGTACTTATTTATACTTGAAAACATTGACAATACAAAAAATAAAGGTAAGAAATCAAATAGTATATTGCATATGACAATACATATATTATAATAAATAAATAAAAAACTTGAAACACAATAAAAATAATTATTTTTGATGTATTTAGATAACAATTATAATATTTGCCATTTATCAGTATCAATTACTATCAGTTCTATGTATGAGTAACACTTTACAATAAGGTTGTATTAGTTAATGCATTTACTAACATGAACAAACAACGAACAATACATTTATTACAGTATTTGTTTAGAATATTAGACGTTTGTTAATGAAAATAAAATTGTTCATTGTTAGTTTGCTCACTCACAATGCATTAACAAGCATTAATTTGGATTTTAATAATGCATTATGTTAAACTACGGTTAATAAATGCTGTACAAGTATTGTTCGTTATTAGTTAATGTTAGTAAATACATTAACTAACACAAACTAGTGAAACCTTATTGTAAAGTGGGACCTAAGTAGGTATTAAAGTGCAGTCATGAGCATTTCATCCTTATTATGAGTGCAATATCAAAGTCAAAGTCAAAGTCAGCTTTATTGTCAATTCAACCACATATACAGGACATACAGAGAATCGAAATTCCGTTACTCTCAGACCCTAAGTGCCTAACATATAATATTAATACAAAATACAAAAAGTAGAGTTGTAAAAAGAATATACAATAATACAATTATAGAATGTTGTCTAAAAACATACACATGAAAAAATAAAAATATATATATATATATATATATATATACATAACATGTAATCTAATCTAATTTACGTAAAAAATGTAATTTTATAAGCAATACATGCTTAAATATAAATTTAAACCATCAAATGATTTATTAATAGTCACCTGATAAGATGACATCATCCTAGGCTATAAAATAAATGAACATAAAATCAACATAAACGTCCCTGTTCCCTGTCATTAGCAGAAATAGTTTAGTCAATCAGAGCCAGGATTCCTTATGAAGCACATGACATTCAGACAGACAGTGGAGGCTTTTCTTAACACCTGTTGTTTTTCACAGGACTGTGTTTCTGCCCTTTTCTTTCTGCCCACTCAAGCCCAAGTGCTCTCAACCAGTGTTGTTTTTTGATATAAAAAAAAAACAGGTGACACACCAGTGGCTTTTGGGTAATTCAACCATATGGTGCCCCCAGCCATGCTGAACCTCAGCCGCCGCCAGGATGAAAAATGAACAGATGCATGAACCTTTCTGCTAGATTAAAAATGGAGTTTATGAAAAGGGGCACAAACCCAACACTGCCATTTACCAGAACACAGACACAATCAATCAACCTAATGGGCTTTAAAGCTCATCTTAGAAAAGCTGAATAGAAAAAAAAAAGAAAATGTACACGCACTAGCCTCAAAAGAATTGCAAACTACACATTTTTTTTTTGCATTGCTGAATGTAAAAGCTTTAATTCTAGCTGCCAGGCTTAAGGACACATGGTAAAAGATCAAGGCTTTAGAAGTCGACCTATTCATGAACCCAATATGTCAAGCAATACTGGTTTGTGCCAAAAAATAAATAAATAAAGTAAATAAAAATCTGAATGAGTTAAATTTTTTCCGGTTTACATAAAAGCGTGACACATCAGGCAAGTTAAGATAACATTTTTTTCAGGTTATTTCCATATTTAGGTTTAGACTTACAACTTTTAGCAACATATAATATAGTACAATATCCAGTCATTTAAAAGGGATAGAATGATGACAAAGTTGAACTATTGATAGAAATTACAATAGTTACTCTTAGGGATGGGTAATGATACTCTGTACTTTGTTGGTATCAGTGCTACATTATAAAAGACAGAAGTATTGATAAGCTCTGACGTTAACAGTTCTGCTATCGGTACTGGAGAATTATTGCTGAATAAACATTACTTACAGTAACATAATTTAATTGACCAGCCTTTTCACAGTTGGCAATTTCACATGAAAGTTGCTTGTGTTTCCCGCAAGCAGGTCAAGTATATAAGCTTGCGAAGTGAACCAAATGGGTTGTATTTCCCGAATGGACAGCGACACTGCCCATTGCAACAAACGCAACAAGCTGTTTTCTTGTGTAAGCGGAAAAACAAGCAACCTGGTTAAGTGAAAATATCTTTCAAAAGTGCAGAAAGACAAATGAAACATTTTTGACTGCTTAGCTACTAATGGTAATGTTACATCATAATCCCAAAAATCAATCACCTAAATTAGTATATTAATAGTTAAATAAACACACACATTCGGTTACAATGAAACCAGTGTTTTTTTTTTTCTGCAGCAGCCTTAATAAATCGTAAACATTAAACAAGCTTTTACATTACTGTATTTATGTCGATGCAGTGGCGCAGTAGGTAGTGCTGTCGCCTCACAGCAAGAAGGTCGCTGGTTCGAGCCTTGGCTGGGTTAGTTGACGTTTCTGTGTGGAGTTTGCATGTTCTTCTTGCGTTCGCGTGGGTTTCCTCCAGGTGCTCCGATTTCCCCCACAGTCCAAAGACATGCAGTACAGGTGAATTGGGTAGGCTAAATTGTCCGTAGTGTATGTGTGTGAATGAGTGTGTATGGATGTTTTCCAGAGATGGGTTGCAGCTGGAAGGGCATCCGCTGCGTAAAACATGTGCTAGATAAGTTGGCGGTTCATTCCGCTGTGGCGACCCGGATTTATAGAGGGGCAAAGCCGAAAAGAAAATTAATGAATGAATGAACTACTGTATTTACAAATATAGCCTAAGAATAGCCTACAATGCTTATTTAAAAAGCTTATTTTTACATTGCAAGATGCTCCAAAACTTAAAATCACAGTTAACTTCTTAAACACTGTTAACTCATTTATGTAAATGTGTTAATAAAAAAATATATAAACATTACCTCATTTAACTGCATTTTGCAACTCAAAGAGGTTATTTTCAACTGCAAGGAGCACAATAAACCAAGAAAGATCCTGATTTCTGTCAGAAACGTCAAACATGTTGATTATTTTACAGAAGAATGATTAAAAATGGAGTAATTTTCCTTCAAACTATTGTACATTCTTCTACAGGAAACAATTATTGGTTTTGTTTAATTTTACATTAAAAAGGTAATAATAAAACAAAGTGTTGTTAATTTTGTTCAATTTGTTTTGAACAGAACAAAAAGTACACTATTATTCCAATATAATGGCCCTAATTTTAATTATATTGCTTTGTTTTCTGTTAAATGTAAAAGATTTGTTGCGAAGTAAACAGATGTTTACCAGTAGCTTATTTTACATTTCTGAAAAGTCATAAAATTATTTTTTGTTATATTATCTTGATATCGTAAGCTAAAAATGTTTGTATTATTATTAGTGTTATTATTTCTCATAAATATATATTTTATTATTAATAATATTATAATATCTAGACCAAAAGTTAAAATTAAAATACATTAAACTTACAAATTATAGGATATAAATGCAAGCCATCAGTGAAATATGCAGAATCAGTGTACGTGGTTACGTAAATTATTATATTCACTTATCTTTGCGCTCAGACAAAACAATGTTACCTGAGAACAAGTAATAGATTTAAAAGACCAAAGTAGGGAAATATATCGTTAGATAGAGACAATATGAATCAAATATCACGTTTAAGAACTATAGTGAGATGAAATCCAGCGGTAGAACCTTGATGAGCTGCTCTCACCTGGGTAGGTGGGCTCAAAGCACCTGCTGACTGCCTGGAGCTCAGACGTGTGCATACGCTGCAGTGCATGCCAGATTGTGTGCGGTCACTTGATGTGCATTTTCAGAGCTTTTAAGAAACACTAGGTGAAACGCCAGTGTGGACATCATTTTCATTCTAAAATGCCGTTTTAAAACTAAAACGCATCAGTGTTAAAGTGGCCTTAGCCACTTGTAACTCATTTTCCATAAAAAAACTGTGCAATTCTCATATTAGATTTGAATTCATTGACACCAACTTTGCAATTACACAATACCAATTAAAATCTTTTGTACCTACAGATTGCCACTCTACCAGTCAAAAACAAGACACATCTGTTTCCGGCAGTCTTGATGTCTTTCTGGAAAAGCAATAGGACCATTCAGTCAAGGCTGCGGCATCCCATAAAACCAGACCTCTACTTTTACCTCTCTACAGGGACTGACCCATGTCTGCCCTTTGATCCCTACATCCAATGTTAATGGTGCAAGCCACTCTAACCCACATGCAGACTCCAATTCCTGCTGACCGCCGACCTTTAAACTAAAGAAAAAGACATAGAAGACAAGAATGAGTGGCTACAGATGGCCCTAAAACAACTAATGTAGGAACTCACAGAGAGAAGCGTTGGTATAATTTAATAATGGACAATAGAGTCTCTCTGGGATAGAAGGCCACCTGCCACTGTCAACCCTGTCGACTTTTAAAAAACACCCAGATTGTACATCATGTCATCATGGCCACCGTTATCATAATGTTCGGCTACAGATCATGACACGGTGATTTGTTAATCCAGAGTCTCGGCTGTCACGCTCCGTTCTGAAGCCACACCACAGACCACAAACAGCTGCCCGCCGAAACACTTTCTGCTTAATTACAGCCTTGCAGTTCAGGGCGAATGACGAGCATGTAATTAAGAGAAACCAAGAATAAGATGCAGCTAAAGCAAGGCATTGCTAGATAAACAAAGAGAGGAAAGAGAGACGCTTTTCAGGATGATGTGAGAACGAATGTTTCTGCTGTGAATGGTTCATTATTGCATATTATTTGATGCACATTATTCTGAACCTAAAGTTTGTTTTTATAACCTTGGATCTGAATGTGACTGACTTGATTAAAACTGCAGCCATGAGGGCAAGGAAATGTTATATTAATCAAACATATTGTTGCTTAATGAGATGTCTTACTTTCTGGTAAAAAATAGAGTAAATAAACTAAGTAAATAATTGAAAAAAATATTTATATATAAATAAATAAAACACTGATTGATGCTTTAACAAGTCAATTCTGTAAAATACAAACATTGTCTGGAGCTCCTCACCCTCTCTCTAAAGGCTTATTTCTGCTTCTGCGTCGAGTGATCGGCATGACCGTCATGCATTTATACTTCTGCATGCTGTTTGTGTTGCTCTGCAATAACACTTCCAAAACGCTAGCTGGCAGTGAATTTTTTTTGTTCCTTCACTTCGAGTTTCTTTATGGGTATTTTGTTTTTTCTGAAGGCTACAAGTAGATAAAACTCGCTCATTCAGAGGCAGAAACTAGCGGACTTGCAACAACTTTAATCATAAGATAAACACAAAAAAGTTTCCATCTAGAGCTACTTCACGGGACTCGACACTTGTAAACACTTGCTCCATCAGGCTCGAATCTCTCAGCAACGTCCACACTCGTCACCGGTACTAAGCTGACCAATCACAGAGCTGGTACTATGTGTTGCTGCAACGTGCAGTTACATTATTTTAGAGATGAGCGGCTATGCGACCACTCGAAGGCTACACAGGAGCATAGGTGTGCGATTGATGCAGAAGTATAAATCAGCCTTAAAGGGGGTCATACACTGTATGCGCAATGCTGCGTCATGCCGCCCATATGGCAGTTGGAAGTAACGCGCACTGGATGTGTACATCCGCGTGTTATTTAATATGAAATTATGCAGATGACGCTCTGCGGCATAGCAGAAATTGTAATGCCCTGAGTCATAGTTGCGTACCATGGACAGCAGCTAACTTGCGGTGCTGGTGTGCATATCTTGAAAGAAATCTATTTACAATTCTAAAATGCATGGCGCATCGTGGAATGGTGTGGCATATCCAGATTGCAACCCCTTAAGAACGCGCCCTGCCAAACTCAGATTTGGGACTTATTTACTTACTCCCAGGGCCATTTATATCGAAGTTTATATTTAGCTGCATTTCGTAACATGTAGCTTTTTTATGAGGAGAGTTGTTAGCCCAAAGCTCAAACACCAATCTGGAGGACCAGGACATACACTATGGACAATTTATCTTACCTAATTCACCTATAGCACATGTCTTTGGACTGTGGGCTAACCAGAGCATCTGGAGGAAACCCACAGCAACAAAGATTTGGAATACTTGAGTTTTTTTGTAAATAGTGAGCAAAGCTTCATTTTGGGATGAGTAATCCCTTAAAGTGTTCAAATATTTTGATGCCAACATGTGAATAAAAAATTTAAGTACTGTGCACTTGGAAAAAAAATGAATAAAGCAAATCCGGTCCGAACATCACAATCAGCAATGTCATCAATCCATCCATCCATTGTCTTCTGCTTATCTAGGGCTGGGGTGCAGGGGCAGCAGTCTCAGGAGAGAATCCCAGACTTTCCTCTCCTCATGACACTTCCTCCATCAAAAAATGCCTCATGATGGGACAAACTGTCGCAAAAGACTGCTGAAATTGGAACCTGGGCATGCGCAGAAGGACTGCCTGATGGAGCCAGAGGAGGAGCTGTGGAATCAAACTTCCAACCAAACGCTTGTACATCAAATCAACCACGCCCCCCGAACTTCTCACTTGACCACCGGTGTCTGCACTATAACAAAGGCTCGCTAATGTACATAGTAGCCTGCGGTTGCTGTTTTATCAACACAAATGGTTGTAATAACAGTAACAAATATGAGGTTTTTTTTATAATGAAGATTTAATCGTGCCAGCTCCGGGCCGCATCGCACATTACTCACGGACCGAGTCCGGCTCGGATGCAGCAGCGTTGGCACGCTAATGGCCGCTGCATCTGGCCCAAATGACTCGGGCCGGATGCCTATGGACTCACTGCCCGATTTCGGCCCGGCGGCCATTAGAGAGTCGACGCTGCCGCATCCGAGCCAGACTCGTAGGTACAGCAGACGGAGTCGGGCCTAGGGGTAAGTCTCTGGCAGGCGAGAGTCTAGCTGAAACTGGCCCGAGTGTATTTTACTGATAAAGCCCTGACCTTACCGAATAAACAGTGTTCCACCAGATCCTGTATGTCAGAAACTATAGTTTACTGCTGAACAACTCATTTTATCATAGTAAAATAACACAGAAATCGAATAACAACACTCTAGTCTCCTGCCGAAGCTTCGACGTCTGCTTTGAGAAACTGTCAACGCCCAGCATTAAATTACTGCTCAAAACATCCTCTTTACAAAAATGAAGATCTGCACCTATATCAGCACGATAACCAGTGCCTTAACTGACCAGAACCTTCTTTCAAAACATTTTATTGCAAGTGTAATTAATTTTTTATTTGGTCTCATGTCTCCTTTATTAACACGGAGGAGGCGGGCTTTATGACTTACGTACTACAGCCCAAGGAGCGATCTAACGGCCGAGACCTTCACTCAAAAGCAAGCTTGCGGCACACTTGTTATGACCCTTAAGGTCATGACCTTAGGTGAGTAGAAATGTAGATTGACTGGTAAATTGAGAACTTTGCCTTTTGGCTCAGCTCATTCTTCACAATAACAGACCGGTACATTGATTAACATTACTGCTACACCTGCACCGATCTGATGGTCAATCTCATGTGAACAAAACTCCAAGATAATTGAACTCCTCCAACTTGGGTAAGGACTGTTCTCCGACTTGGAAATGCCAAGCCACATTTTTCCGGCTGATAACCAGAACCATGCTGATTCTCAACCCTGCCAAGTCACATTCAGCAGCAAACCATCCCAATGCACACTGTAGATCCAGGTCAGATGGAGCCAACAGGACAACATCATCTGCAAATAGCAGACATGAAAAAAAACAGACCCCTCTGGCCCAAGAAATTCTGTCCATAAAAAATAATGAACCGAATTGGTGACAAAAAAAAGGCAGCCCTGTCGGAATCCAACGTGCACTGGGAACAATTTTGACTTATTGCCGGCAAAACAATCCAAACTCCAGCTCCAGTCATGCAGAGAACAGACAGCTCCTAAACATTTTTAAAAGAGAATACAAAAACCAATGGGGTAATTATTAGAACTTAAGACATTTTCACACAAAAAAATACTAATATCTCAGTATCCCATATTAGACTATCTAAAATAAATTTTAGTTTTAAGGCTATTGTGATCTTTTTTTACATAGAAAACAACAGTACAATCCAAGGTCACGAGTTTGCATTGAAGGTTGCTTTGGATAAAAAGCATCTGCCAAAAACAAACGTTTCACAAAATGTCAAAGTTAAGTACATTGTGAATTTCGTTTCAATCAAGGGCAAATGTTAAACAAGCCATTAAAGGTTATTAGTATTCCTTGACCAGCAGAAAAAAAATCACTAGCTATGTGTCCACTAACAGACAACACGATGCTAAAGTGATATCCATTGACATTCTGTCTTTCACAGTCTCATTTCCAAACCCTGTTTGATTATTGGCAGCTATGAGAAGACAAATCTTCAGCCATCATTGAATTTTAATTGCGTTTTTTTTTTTTTAAAAGCCAGTCCCTTGACGTTTCTTAACATGACAGCTATAATCGATAGCCTATCCATTAGTATGGAAAACTGGCTGAAAGTGAATAGCATGTGAAGGGTGACATTGTTTTTAATTTTTTTGACCTCTTCTCTCAGTGCCAAACTGTCTATTCAAACTGTCTAAACTATTGCAGAAATTTTACACAACAATACTGCTACATTACGGGCACACTCACACTATGCTATCTGAACTGTGCCCAGGTGCGTTTCCCAGATTGTTGGAGAAGTGTGAGTGCTCTTAATCGGGCTCAGTTGGCCGGTCCTGGCCCTGTTAAAAGAGGTGTTCAAGAGAGCGGTTCACTTGGGCTTTGGCGCGGTACACTTATAGTGTGAGTGCAAAGCGCGTCTGAGCCTAAAACTGAAAACAAGACGTGACTTTTAAGGGACTGTTTGATATGGATTTATTAATCATTCGTAATTTTCAATGAAAGTGAACTGTAATATTTATTAAAGACGCAAATCCCTCACTGCACGACAGCTGCACCTTCAGCAAACCTCCTAATACGTGCAGCACGAGGACTTTTATGATCATGTATGAGCGTCAAAAGTGGTGTATCTGTTTGGCAACATTTTTAACTGCATGTCACTGCAGCCCAAACAAAAAAAAGTAATACAAACGATATAACTAAAGCAATCTTCACTGTGCTGAACGAGAGTGCTTCTCTTATTGTTAAACTAAACAGTCACATCATCGATGATATAAGCGTGCTCATGTTCGGTAGGTAAAAATGCAATGCGAGTGCAGGCCGAGGGGGAGAGGGGAAGGGGGGGGGGGCAATCGCGCTTCGACACGGTTCAATGCAACTGTACCTAATGTGAGTATGCCCTACTAGGATCTTTTAACTAAAAATGTATTTAATTTAATGTATCACCAGGAGCCATGGTTATTAAGTTAGTGCTGTATACTACTGTATAGATGTTGTTTTTGAATCTTAAAATCTTGGTAGCATTGACCTGCATTTTAGGAATGACTAAAAGACCATGGCTTTAGCTAAACATCTTTAATGTTCTGCTGAAGAAATAAAGTAATCTTGGATGGACATGAGGTCAGCAATATAATAGCATTTGTTTTCTTTATTTTGGAGTGAACAATCCACAAAACATTAAGTCATCTACAACATTATAGAATCATTTCAAGTTTGCATTAAAAATAAAATGAGCTTATATATCTTAAAGGAAGGATAAAGTATGCTTGATAAGGAGGTAAATATCCACTCACTGCAAATCCAATTCTTTTTATTCACCCAAAGCTGTTTTTTATCTTTTATTGCTTTAAAAGGTTACCACGTCCCTGAAAGATGCTTAAATATGACTCTGGCTTTATTCAGACCAACCTCAGCTGCTGTTAAAAGCTCCGCTCTGAGGGTTTAATGAAAGTAAAGATGAAGGGAAGGAGGCTTTGGCCCATTCTTCCATTAAACACCTGCTAAAGGAGACTAAAGCCATCATTCAAAGACCTGCTGGGTTTGCTGACCCTGGTAAATGATGACAGGATGCAGCTGCCAGCATTAGGATCAGCACAAACACGCACATAAATGTGTGTGTATGTACTCTTTTGCATGTGTTGTACACAAAAACTCACTAAGAGAACCAGTATAAGCAAAATGCCAACTGAAAATGTCTTGTGAATACAGGTGAAATGCCACAATATGTTAAATAAAGCTTGGCAAATGATTTTTGGTGCTTATCACCATTTCCCAGAAGCAATATCGGCTGATACTGATACCAATCATGAGGTAAATCTGAGACCTTCATTTTTATCATTTGGCATTATTTATAGGGATGCTCCAATCAGCAGCTTTTCTGAAATTAATACTTTTATTCAAATGCAATTGAAGCCCGATTGTAATCATTAGGCAATCAGTCAGAGCAGCCCTGGTTTTTACATTGTAACTCAATAAAAATTTATCAAGTAAATTAGTATTTCTTTTAAACATAACATGATTGTGTGTACAAAAAAATATATATCTCAATTTAAAAGACATGTGTGTGCATGAAGGGCTCTGGAAAGACTCAATTTAAATTATTTAAATGTGTAATTTACACCTTTAATGGCAAGACCATCTGGGCAACAGCTACTTGGAACACAGAAGGTGATAACTGACACAATAAATCACTGATCACCTTGTGTTTCACTGGCACAGAGGGACCCTGACCACTGCAACCTGAACTAAACTTCACACAGACCACTGCAAGCGCACACACACGCTCACACACGTGCACACACACACACGCACACACACAAGCACACACACATTATGCACAAATACACACTCACACTTGTCGTCATTCTGAAAATTTATAAAGGTGTTCAATCAGGTACAGTCTTATCTTAATTATATTTAATCTACATTTTGAACAGTGTAGGATACTTGGTATTGTATAAAATCTAGTAAACTGGTTCAGAAACATGGTTTGTTTAAAATAAACATCTTGCACCAAAATTATAATAAAAAAAAAAAAACGTGTGAGTGTGAACGAGAGAGTGTATGGGTGTTTCCAGTTTTAGGCTTAACGAGTTAGTGTACTTTCAGTGCTGGGTTGTGGCTGCAAGGGCATCCGCTGCATAGAACATATGCCAGAGTAATTGGTGGTTCATAGTTGGAGGTTCATTCCGCTGTGGTGACCCCTGATAAATAAGGGACTAAGCCAAAGGAAAATGAATAAATGACTAATGGTAAAAACTGAAGAAATATCCATATGCACAATTAAAAATATAGTAATGATAGCTAAAATGGTCAGATGACCAATATGGTAACTATATATTCTGCATCCCTAGTTTTACATTTTTAAGCATTTCCTTAAAGGGACAGTTCACGCAAAATGGAAAATGATGTCTTCATTTACTGACACTTCACTGGTCATATACCTGATTTCTTAACTTTTTTCTTTTGAACACAAAATATAATAATTTGAAAAAGGCTGAAAACCGTAAACATTGACTTCAATTATACTTGTTTTTCCTACTATGAATATAAATGGCTACTGGTTCAAAATTTTTCAAAATATCTTCTTTTGTGCTCCAAAAAAAAAAAAGAAACAAAGATTTCTAATCACTTGAGTAAATCGGGAGCATATTTTTTCAACTATACCTTTAGGGTGTTCAAATATTTTGATGCCAACACATAAATAAAAAGACAAAGTACTGTGCACTTAAAAAAAGAAGCAAAACCTGTCAGATCATCATCATATTCCAAGGCAGAAAAAATGAAGTCAATCCAGCTGTGCTAGAGAGTCTCGATTCTGTTAAAGTTCACTCAGACGCAATCCTGTTTTACTGGCATGATCAGCACTTTTTATTCCTGCTGAGCAATGTCATCAATTATAACTCTTTGAAAAATCAAAACACACTTTGACAAATAAAAAAGCCACCGCATTTCAACAGGGTTGCCAAACTCTGCACAAAAAAAAAAGAGGAAAAGACCAGTTCCTCTAAAATGACGTAAGAGCCAGCGAAGTAAATCAAGCGGTTTCACTCACATCCTATAAATCACATCCAGTTTCCTCCACCAGCGGCCATTAAAACAGTCTGAAATAGTATGTGAGACATAAACCGATGTCTTTGAAGTGCGAGGCCTGCAATGTGTGCACATATTCAAACTCCTGTACATCAGCGCTGAGCCAAGGAAAACACGGGGCACTGGAGGGATGAAGAACTCGCAGCATTTGATCTTCTAGAAAGCCTGCATGCTTAGCTTTCAATCATGCCATCAAACAACAAAGTCCTGTACACAACCACAGCCACTGCGCTTCAGAAAAAAAGCCAACCTTCAGCACTATTTTACAAATGAACAAACTTTTCAAAGCTCCTACTCAGGAGTTTTGGAGAGAACGGGTGGCTTGGTGTGATGGAGATACGCTCGACTGATGAGAATGATGGATGGTTGCGTTTATTCGTGTTCGACCAAATACAACCTCCCTCAAGCGAATACAAACAAATCTTTATGAAAGTCAATGACATAAAAGCGCTAACTTAAAGGGACAGTGATGGATTACAGCTAAAAGAAAAAATTATGAGGGATGGACAACTTATTGGTACGATATATTGTTCAGTACTGGAATTAAAGGCCCTATCATACACCCGGCACAATAAGATGCAAGACGTGTTTGGCGCGATTTGTTGCAATTTTCAGACCAGCGCAACCCTAATTTTCATGTTTTGCACAGCGTTGATTAAATAGCAAATCCATTTGTATTACTTTGTGGACTCATGAGCGTGCTAGTCTAAAATAGAGGTGTGTTAAGGCGCATAAATGGCATGTTGCTATTATGAAGATCTGAAATAGACTGCGCCATTGACCATTTAAAAGCAGGTCTAAAGTCCAGCCCAGAGCACGTTTTATGCACTTATGTCGGATCAAACTTGTACACATTGCTTAATACACACAGGATGTACAGCAACACACAAATATCTTTACATATGAAAAAAAATTAAAGGATTAAAATGTTACAAAAATTATTATTTTCTACATAAATATAAAATCCACTGCCTCCATGCCTCATCTTGGGGAGCTTTTTCAGTTTATTCACGAGAATTTGAGTTTGTATAGTGTTGTTATTATTATTATTAGCAGTATTATTTATTATATGTATTATTTATTATATTTATATTTTTTTAATAAAAACAAGTTAAGATTTGTCCACCTGTTGGTTTTTTGGCCCATATGAGGCATAAGAATAGGACTTGTGTTTGAATATAACTCAAACACAACAACTGTTTTTTTTTTTTTACCGCACTTCGTTATTATTTATCATTTATTCGTTTGCTACACAGAATTTAGAAATAGTTTTGAAACAAATCTTTGCGCTTAACAAGCAAAATTAAATATATGGGCTTATGAATGTTTTCAGTGGAATTCGTACAACACCGTTTCCTTATCCACAAAAGTAAAGGAGTAAAGAGTGAAGTAAAGAGAAAGAGAAAGTAAAGGCTGAATGGAGGAGGGTCATTCTTTATTCTCGTGCTGCAGATGTTTTGTTTAGATGTTTGATGCAACTGACTCTTAAAGGGAATGTGAGATGAGACTCTGATTGGTTTAATGCATGTTATGCTCAAAACACAACAATAACTCATTAAGAGAATAAGCACAACCCTGTTAGACCATGCGCCGTGTTGCAAACCATATTTTTTCGTCATTAAAATAGAAAATGTGGATTCGGACATGCCCTTAATGCTTTTGCACTTTAGATGTTGCGCCTAGATCGTTAAAATAGAGAAAATAAGTGTTTATATCTGTCTATATTGGATATTTAATCAAGCATGCTAATTTCTACTTGCTTTGCCATAATCTGACACTCAATTAAAGAAATAGTTCACACAAAACTGAAAATTCTGTCATTCTGAAGAATTCATTCATTCACCTTTTACTTGTTGCAAACATGTTTGAGTTTGTTTCTTCTGTTGAACACTAAAGATGATATTTTAAAGAAAGCTGGAAACCTGTAACCATTGACTTCCATGGCATTTGTTTTTCTCTACTATGGAAGTCAATGGTTTTCAGCTTTCTTTAAAATCTGCTTTTGTGTTCAACAGAAAAAATGTATAAAGGTTTGGAACCACTTAAAGATGAGTAAATAGTGAGCACATTTTCATTTTGCAGTGAATAATACCTTTAAACTTTATCCTTCAAGAGTTCTGAACAAAAATGACGATATTATAGTTAGATACACTGAAATTCCTTTCAACCAAAACACTTCATGACACTTTAAATGTTAAAAAACAGGTAAAAAAAATGTAATTATATGAATCTACACTTTAAAAATTATATGACAAAGTCATGACAACAAATGCTTTTATGTTACTTTAACAATTTAATGTTAATCAGGTTGTAACCAAATATTTTAGCTATGCAAAGTTTAACAATATTTTTTGTAGTCTGACTGATTTTAGCTTGAGATTATTTGAAAATTTAATTTGATTCAACAAAAAAATAAGGCAGGAAGATTTTTTTTTATAGTCTAGTAGTGTCATCTAAGTTTTCTGAAAAGACACTGCAGCTTTATATGATGAAGATATTTAATTTAGGCTTCACATGTAAACATTGACCAGCAAAAATTAACAGAAGCTCAACCATACCAGCTTGAAACGCAAGAACACATCCCCTCAGTTATTCCAAAAAGCTTGAATGTGTAAAATAATGAATCTTATTGGTTCTCACACATTAAGCAAGCATGCTTCAGCTTTTAAGACCAAATATACATGCTGTAATCTCTGTTCTTTGTGAATAAATGCTCAAGTTAATTTTTTTTATCATATAAAGCAATTGTGTCCCTTTAGAAGTGGATATAGATTTGAATACATCTTCAGTTATTATGTTTTTTCTTCATTAAAGTTTTGAATGAATAGATTTTCAATAAGTTGACTAAAATTTCTCTGATTTCATTATTACTAAATATTTCTGTGTATCTGACCATTACATAACCTCAGCCACAAGTGCTTTTCCATGTGAGGACATATTGAAATTGCATATATTGCATATGTCCTTCAGAATAAAACTATACAATACAACAGTACATTAATAGGTATGGCAGGATTTAATGCCTTTAAAAAAAAAAGTATCCTATTTTTGTTTTATATGCAAATAACACCAACATAGATCCCCCACCCGAAAATTATATTCCACAGCTCCCAGAAAAACCTTTCATTTGCCATCTCAACTCACCAAATCTATTAAAAATCTATGAGAGAATGAAACAACGCAGAGAAAAGACTGACACACATGATAAGCCTTAACGTCTTTTAGTTCAGAGAGAAAAGACTGAATAAAGCAAAACGACACAAAAAGCTCTGCGAAGATTCAAAGGATCATTGTCTGCTTGAAGACCCACAATTCCCTGCGCAAGCTCGCAGCTTCTACAGGTGGATCTTCATTTGCTTGCATTGGTCATTGTCTGTGAACGCCATTGAAATGGATTTGCATTTCCAACAATTCAATTACCACGCTTGTCGAACAGGCCGGCTTAGTTCACATGCCTCTGACTGCAAGAACCATGCGCCGCCTAAATCTACGAAGCTTCCGTAATACCGTTCACCTTCTAAAACTCATTACAGCAACCTACAACAACACTTTAGAACATTTAATAACCAAAGACTGGATGTTATTGTATTGGGAATGTTTGTTCTCTCCGTTTTTGTTTTTCATTTTGTTCTGAGGAGCAGCTTCAGTAGCAGTTTGATCATCAAGAGAAATGTGTGGGTTTTATGGGAACTCTCTTCCTCTACAGAACAGCTGTGAGGTGACGAATCTGTCACAGTTTTTCCTCAAGTCAAGCGGTAGCGGGACATGTGGGTGGGCGCCCGACTCATCTGCGGCGCAGAGGAAAGATGAATATTTCAACGGCATTTCATCATCCATTCCGCAAATTCAATCTGCTTGTCAATTTAAACTGGAGTTCACAAAAAGCTCCATCCTTTCCCAATGGCAATAAAAATAGACATATTAAAAACCCACACGCATAAAGGACCACACTAAGATATTTAAACAAACACGCACACATACATACACCCCCAAACCAACTCTTTCAAGCACAATTGTTCAATAGAACTATTCATCTGAAAATCTAATAATTCTAAATTATGTTAGACATGACAGTCTGTCACTGACTTCACATAAATAGGTCCTTTAATTCTAAAAAACAGACTTTTTTTTTTTTTAAACAAACACGCACACATACACCTCCAAACCAACTCTTTCAAGCTCCTTATAGCGATAGCTTACTCAAAAACAGCGGTGTAATGATACACAAGTCAGCATTCAATAGTGATTATGATACCACACTCAAGATATGATACTAATAATCATATACTGAGCCCAAGTAAAGAAGAATTTTGTTGTTGTTATTTCTTCTTCTAAGGCATGAAATGTAGTCTACTGTTGATAAAATTGCTAAATTTATTCAGCAGTACAAATGTTTAATAGAAATATTTATCTGAAAATCGAATAATTCTGAATTATGTTAGACATGACAGTCTGTCACTGACTTCACATAAATAGGTCCTTTAATTCTAAAAAAAAAAAAGATTTTTTTTATTTAAACAAACACGCACACCAACTCTTTCAAGCTCCTTAAAGCGATAGTTTCTTAAAAACAGCGGTGTAATGATACACAAGTCAGCATTCAATAGTAATTATGATACTAAACTCAAGATATGATACTAATAATCATATACTGAGCCCAAGTAAAGAAAAATGTTGTTGTTGTTGTTGTTATTTTTTCTTCTAAGGCACGAAATGTAGTCTACTGTTGATTCAATTGCTAAATCAACAGTACAAATGTTCAATATAGGGCTGTGCAAAAATATCAATACATCTAACTATCGTGATAATTTCTTTTACGATAGTGTATCGATAGTCAAACCTCAAGTATCGATTCAAGTCTTGCCAAACGACCTCTTCCTCCGCTCCTGTAGATGTCGCTAACACGCGATCAACAACACGCCAAGTAGTACAGTATCAGAAATAAGCAAGAGTGAGCGTTTTAACACTATACCACGAAAAAACTTTAGATATCATGTGCTTTTTTTTGTCAACGTTTGTACAGTTAGTACTAAAGCAATGAAATACTTTATCAATACGCTATGCATTGAGGTTTATTTCCTTTATTTCCAACGAGTTAATTTTTCCTAATAAAGAATTTATACTGTTTTAATAGTTTTAACATGTATATTGTATACATTGTAGTCTTCATTTCAGTTAGATAAGCATTTCAGAACATTAAAAATATTTAAGATTTATAAATAAAATAATAATGCAAAGAATCAGGAATTTATCATGTGAAAAAATGTGATGCAAAAATAATAACAGCATTAATAACTTAATAACTTATTAAATACAACATACACAATACTCTAAAAACAAATATACAAAACAAAAACAAACAAACAGTGAAATCATATGAGCTGCAAAAGTTGCTGTTTAAAAAAAATGAAGCAGCTTTAGCATAATGCAAAAAATTATTTGTAGTCAAATACATTCATTTTGTTTATTTTTATAACTATAAAACTATAAAATATGTTTTGGACAAAATAAAGTGTTAAATTTGAGATATGTAATAGTTGTCTTTTGGGTCTGTTCAAAATGAATTAGCATTTACAATATAAAAGCCATCCATTCACAAGCATTTTGGCTACATCTGAAAATACCTCAAATATTTTATTTATACCCATTTATACTAATAATTAGTGCTGTCCACTGGCAACCCAGCTGATATGATAAAAATGTATATTAAATGGGTGTAAATAGGCTAAAAATTAAATGGACCAATCCCATTCTTGAGATTGAAGACTGAATCACATGGGCTCAATGATTATAAGTCAATCATTTAAAATTCAGTCTGTATAGGAATAGTGTACTTCTGAACTACTTGTCTTGTTGCGTTGATATTTACATTAGTTGTCGCCTACACTATTGGTGTCTATTGGAAGGAATGCATCAATATAGCGGCCATATTAGTACAGGGTAGCGCTCCTTTAAAATGAATGTGGGACCAAGGTGTAGTGGAAGACTGGCCATCCGGAGCTAGAGATATGTAAGCATTTATACATATATCTATGATCGGGAGATTTCCCAGTGGTCAGTATGCATATGTTTTTCAAAATTATAAAAATTTAAATTTGACATCACTTTTCTACATCGATGGATAAGTGACCGCACAAGCATTGCAAAGAGCATGTGTTTGTGTGCATGGAAATGTATCATCCTACCTCCCTGTTAAATTTGATCTAATCTGTGTTCTGAAACACACACCCTCTAGAAGAAAAAATATAATCAGACATACTGTGAAAATTTCCTTGCTCTGTTAAACATAATTTTATAAATATTTAAAAAAGAAAAAAAATAATAATCAAAGGGCGGCTAATAATTCTGACTTCAACTGTACATCATATGGACAAAACAAAAAGTCTCGTTTCATATTAGGCTCATTTATCATTTATAGCATGGTGTTGCAAAATACATCGTTTATGGTAATACCTTTTCAAAATTCATGTGCGCAAAATTACACGGCATTACAGAGATGCAGACAGAAACAGCATTGTGAGAAGGTAGCAATCTTTAAAAGTACAATGTTTACTTAGCCATATTTTATGTTGGGTCTGCAATCATTAGTATCCAACAAGTGTTTAATATCTTGTTAATTTTTATATCATTTATTTTATATTTTAACATTCTAAATCAAAACTTTGCCATAAAGTTCTAAGCAAAGTGAGAAATATGTAGTTGTAAAGGTAAATGTAAAAATAGTCCTTTCCATATGGTCAGTGTATATAAAATATTAATTAATTGCATTCACACAAAAGGTATTATATTGTGATGTATATTGTGAAATGAGTTATTTTCCCCCACAGTCTAAAGACATGCGCTATAGGTGAATTGAATGAACTAAATTGGCCATAGTGTATACATGTATGAATGTGAGAGTGAATGGGTGTTTCCCAGTACTGGGTTGCGGCTGGAAATGCATCCGCTGCGTAAAACATATGCTGGATAAGTTGCCGGTTCATTACCATGTGGTGACCCCTCATAAATAAGAGACAAAGCTGAAGGAAATTAAATGAATGAATGTCCAGCCCTACACTACAGTAATTTTCCCTGTTGTTTTATAGTTTTATAGCAGTCTATTGCTAATAAGGTATAATTTCGTGATGTCAATTCAGCCACAAACACAGGCAGACAAACAGACAAGACCCTAGTCTTGCACCCAACACTTTTTAAGTCATTTTAAACAGAGGCAAAGGACTATTAATTGTTTCCCAAAATGGCTCTTCACACACAGTTTTGGAAATCTACAGAAATCTACTCATCAATGTGGCAATAGTTATCTATCACTCATATCTCTCTCACTTTCAATTGTACCACCAACAACAACTCCAGGGCACACTTGCACAGCTCACACCTAACCCCAACTCCAAACCACTGAAAGCCCATACGGCCTTTTGCTTTTCTGATCCATGTCCAGGTAAGCACATAAAACTGAAACCCACACACACACACATCCCAAAACCCACTGCAGGCGATCCGATGCTCTCACCGCCTCCTCTGCTACACTGAATATCTGCAGAAAAAGTGACCTCTTATCATGGTATTAATAAATAAAACATGTTCAGAAGAATGTAAACCAGCCTCCAGCAATCTCAACATATATGACCTCACTTCCCCTCGCCGCTCTGCAGGCCCAGCGGAGGTATAAATAGTACCATAAATGGGTAATAATATCTCCAGTGATGTGTGCATTGGTTTTCCCTCCCTCCCCTGCCGATCCCGCTGGGTTTATATTTCAAGATCTGAGAGGTGGAAACCTTCAAAATCCGAGTTTAAGCTTTTGTTTTGCCAGCATATGCTCCATGTTCTTCAATCCCTCTGATGTTCTTTCTAGCATTTAGTTGTCTCTGCAGTTTCAACTGTGGGTGAAGAGGCACAAAACCTTGAAAAATGTAGCTGTTTTTTAAATCCCTTGACTGCCGCTCAGCCAAATATCACGCAACGGCATCCAGATGTCTAATAACACAATGCCAGCCCCGATTTCACGGAACCCAATTCTCGCTGGCTGAAGACATCTGCTCCGCACCAACAACACCAACCCTTTTAGATTCGAGCCAAGCGATCGGCTTCCACATGCTCAGATGTTCGCTTTCCTTTATTTAACAACTTTAGGATAACAAATGCCGTTTGCGCTGAGATTCGTCTGTGTCACGGGTGCCCTGCTGTTGGAATAATGAAGAGGCATCTCTGCAGGCTCAGTTCTCAGGGCATTAGCAGAGGTGTGGGAAGATTTACGGCATGCAAAAGGAATCAATCTGGTGCAGAGTTGCAGGATCTGTGGTCCAGGACTTGCAGTAAAGCCAGAAAGCAGCCGGAGGGAGCCCAGAATTACTGTACGCATGTTGACTGGCTGAGCGCATTAGAGGCAGTGGGAGGTGAACGTCTGCAGAAGAGTGAATCCAATGAATCAGAGCCAACTGTGATGCTCTGTAACAACTAGAAGAGGACACTGCGAGAACTTTGTTCTTCATCACTGCACATTATCTAGGCTTTTCCTTACTGGAAAATTTTGAGCATTCTTTTCTCATTAACTTTACAGTGCTATCCTCATCTGTCTGCATGAAATCAGCACTAACAACAGGCATATTGACTGCTTGGCAATGTGGGGTTTGTAATATTTATATAGTATAGTTTTCAGTTTAGTGTTTTAAATTCTATTTCATAGTATTAGTAATTTATTTCATGGTAAATATTTGAAGAGTTCAGATGCAAAAGCCGCTAAACGCCACTTCCGCCAAAAATAAGTGAATGCTTTAGGCACATAGTGCATGTTCAACAAATATATGGCTTCAAATGATCTAACTCCCTGTGTCAGCACATTCAGAAATAACAGTTTGTTTGCAAAAGCCTCTAAACTCCACTTGCCATTGACAGCAAAAGCTGCTATGTCCCGAGAACCAATCAGAAGGTGCGAATCGAATCATATGTTTTCAACGTAACGGCGCGCTGATACGCCGGCTTTTATGAGAAGACCGTTTTCAGCTTCCGATTTAGATTTTAAAAGATGGAGTAACTGTCTGACTGTCTTTCTGGGAAAGCCAGTGAGGAGGCTGTTACAGTAATCCACTTCGCTGCTGATAAAAGCATGAGCAAGTCTTCATTTAGCACAATATTTGATGTCATTTTTTATTTCAATTAATGAAAATTAATTTATTTTCTCAAAATTCACTTAATGAAAAGCTGTTTGGACTCTTGTAATGATAAATTAATTTAGCAATGTAAAAAAAAAAAAAGTTTTTTTATTGACAAAATAAATTCAGCTCATTTTCCTCCACAAAAAAGCACTGAAAAACGAATCCGTGCAGATTCTGTGTGGGCACAGTTGTAGGTAACACATCATGTGCTGCCCAGTGTCACCGATGACGTCCAAACATACCCATAAAAAGCAAAAGAGAAAAAAAGTCCTACACACCACTATGAGTGCATGTGCAAATATGTTGACATGTGCTTGACAATTCGATAATGAAATCCCACTGGGAAGCACCATTTGGTCACAGCTTTGATTCTGTCATCGTTCCTGCTCAAACCGCTCTCCTTCATCACCCGTTTTCACATGTTTTAATAAGAGCACATTTTAATGAGGCAATCTCAGCAAGCATGAGCTGAATCTCTGCAGTCTGCTCGCGCCCTGCCGGCCATTCAGCAGAAAGAGACAGATTGCACGTCACTGTCATAATAGGCCCCTTGGCTATTATTAGTCCGCCTTGAGACGGGCCTCCAGATTTGGAATCGACTAAAAATACGAGAGAAAGTGTGAGACGGTGACCAGTCGCTACTTGAAACGTCCAGACACGCGCAAACAAGCACACTATAATCCATAGCTGTCCTTCAGACTCACTCGAGACCATCAAGCCGTAATTAAAGAGTGTCTCCTGCTAACCACTCATTACATTGTAATTTGCCCTTGTAGAGCATCAATCTGGAGCAGGATGGCCCACTTCCTATATAGATCTGAAAAACGTGCTAAGTGAAATGTCATTCACAGCAGACACCTTAACACACAGAGACAAAAGAGGTCTGGGAAATCAAAGTTCAAGGCAATCTGATTGATTTAATTCTGAAAAAGCAAGACTGTCATGATTGTCCTCAAAAGAATTCCTCATCCCCCTCATGTCCTTGGAACGACAGGAACGACCATTATGAGAAATCACTTTTATTTGACAGACTGACTGAGTTTTCGTGTACTTCTTCTGTGGCAAAGACAATGCGTGTTTGCGTCGCGTTAAGCCTGCTTTTCTCAAAGAGAGTAACTGATTACATTTTTTGTCCCTTGTAGAATACAATGATCAGCTTCTAAATCCTCATCTTGCGGTCTTCGCTTTCCCTGAATTCAATTTCATACAGCACTGAGTCCCCTGCAAATGATGTGAAGATCAGTCATCTAGTCGCTGAGGCGTCACAGGGCGTATTCGAGCAGGACTTTTTGCCATTAAAAGTGTGACGCATTTGTAAGCATCAATTTCAACTTTGTGCTGAACAAGAAATAAAAGAGTGGTGCAGCCATGAGTTTCACATTTTAGAAAGGACATTCGAGTTTGTTACAAGCCAAGGATTGAGTCAAGCACTTTCTGCTGCACTGGGTAGTTATAGGAACTCATTTAGAGAGACTAACAACCAGGCCAATTCCCTTGAGAATTAATTTTCCCATGTACCACTTTCCTGGTTGCATTTGCAATAGGAACTTGGAAAATGCTAATGTTAGCCTGTTAGCACTTAAAGACATCCCACCCTGCAAATGTACCCATACCTCCTGAAAGAATGAATGCGGAGTAGGGGTGTAATGGATCACCGTTGAACCGTGATTCGTACAGATCACAACCCATGGTTCGGAACACACATGATTAATAAATTTTTTTACACGTTTATTGATCCTAAATTTGTAATGATCACAGAGAGAGGTCGCCTCTCGCATTATTCAAATTGCATATATGAAAGCATTTAGGCTTTCCTGTAAAATATAATGATGATGGAAGAAGTCGTGGTAGGTTATTCGGAATGTGGTTGGTTTCTTAGGTTATTAAAGGTGTTTTCCGTCACTAATTGTTTAGCCTGCATTAATGCATTCAGTGTAAGCTGCACGATTAAATCATTAACAGATTGAGAACACCCACGCAACAAATTATAAATGATGGTGATTTGCATATATTTATTAATCCTTCAAATTGCTGCATTTAGTCTTTAGTCTTTGGAGTTAGTTATAAAATTACAAAGTCAAATAACACAAAAGTACTGACATAACAGTTTATAGTTTAGATAAAACCACTAATGTTTATTGTAAAGATTATCACCATCAAAAAAATGGCACTGAATAATTCTTCAAATTTGATCCATCTAGTAATGAAACATGTTTTATGAGTGAATAACTGAATCATTTATTGAAAATGAGACTAAAAATAAGTACAAATTATGTTAGATTTATACATTTAGCGTTATAAGCAACAGTAGTAGTAACAGTGAATTTTTCACAGTGCTAAATATTTTACAATTTATTTTTATACAGCTGATTATTTATTTATTTTATTTTTAATAAAATTACAGGTTCTAACTTCTGTTTGTTTAAAACCAAAAGTGTCTTGCAGTAGAGTTTTTGTAATGAATGGAAAGCAATTTACATTTATCTCCTCCCCTTTTTGGTTGAGCCGAAAAATGGTCCAATCTGTGACTAAAAAACCATAACGTGATCCGAACCGTGAGATCTGTGATCCATTACACCACTAATGCGCACTAGACAACATCACTACAATGCATCATTAAATATTAAATAGACAGAAAAGATTTTGACTGGAAGAACTTTTGTTGGTCCTACACCTTCCACAGAACATTAAAAAAGAAATGAATACATTTGGACTGTTTAATTAAATTTGATCAAATAAAAAAAAATTGGAAAATAGAAGACGCTGTGACTAATAGCTCGTTTCCACTGACTGGTACAGTCCGGTATGGTACGGGTCACCTTTATCAGGCTTGCGTTTCCACTGCTAAAAGGGTACCAATGGTACTCTTTTGCTGGGCGTGGTGTACGACAGAAAGTTGCAGTTGACGTCATTTTCGATCGAGAAAATGTCTAAAGTAAAGCTATACGGGTCGCTCGCATATAATATGAGAAGCACTTCTCACAAAACAGATGACTTACACACATAAATACTTCTGTATAAATGTTTATTACCAACTTTTCTATGTACATGAGTTGATTATGAATGCAGATAAATGACAGTGCAAAATAGCCTACTGTAACGTCTGCAATTATATAAAATAAATAAATGCAACATATATAAACACATACAGACCCTTACAGTCTCCGATATGGCTTCTTTGTTTTCATTCTGGCTTGTTGCGTGTTCTCATGACGTATCTCTGTAAACCAATAGCATTCAGCTGCGCGTCTAGCTCCGCCTTTTGGTATCCTTTCTAGTGTTTAATACCCTTTCGAAAAGGTGCCGAAAAAGGGGTATAGTAAGGTTCGGTATGCCTTTTGACAGTGGAAACGACCATAAAAGCATACCGAACCGTACCGTACCACTCAGTTTAAACAGGCCATAAAGCAGTGTTGTCAGAATAAAAATAATTTCAAGACCCAGAAAGATTCATTTTTAAAATTTAACATTCTTGCAGCAAGGGAACAACATAAAAGAAACACAAAAGCATTCATTCAGATTGCTCGAAGGGCAGTCCTTTGAGGCCAGTTTTTATACAGGCATACAAGCAGACGATAAGGGATTGTCTTTAATCATTGGTGTATACAGTTTTGTTGGAACAATGCAATTGATTATATACTCAACTCCTTGTCAGCACAATATTCTCGTCACAGACACATCCCGACCATTCAGCTGAACACTGCAGATGACAGTGTGATTACATCCAGAAACACATTTATTTATAACATTAATTTTAGGTTCTTTTAACAGTACAAATATATTATAGAATATACAGTCAAGCGCAAAATTATTGGCAAATTCTGACTTTTATTCAACCTGCAAGTTTTTTTTGACCGGAAATGACACTGGTTTTACTCAAGAGATAATAAGCGGATGACAAATATGGCATCAATGTGGAAAAAAAATGGGAATAAATAATTTCGGGCTTGACTGTAAATAGAAAATATGGAAATGAATAAACTTGTTGTAATTTGTGATTTTGTTTTGTGTGATGTGTTTCATAGATGAAATGCAAATTAAAAATAATAAAAAAAAATAAAATAAAATAAATGTTATTAATATTGGTTGTAATTGTAACGCTTATTATTTATTTGTATATCAAATTGTACTTTTGATTATGTTTTTGTTTGCTTAGGCTTTAGACTGTGGGAAGTGTTTCAGGTGAAGTGTGCTGCTTGTTTGTTTTGTTTAGCTGTATGTTTGTTAGGACGTGATATACTCAGTTTGACCCCCTCTGAAATGAGATGGTTCATCTCAAGGGGCCATCCCGTTTAAAAATTCCAAATATATAAATTATAAGTTATGTAATTGAAAAGCAACAAGGAGACATATGCTTATGTGAGGTGCTACAAAGCATTGAAAGTGAGAAAAGAACACAGCACTACCAACTATGGCAACAGTAAAGTCCAACTAACATTATCTTTCTGAATGTTTTGTCAGAGTACACTTAATATACTGGCCCCTGCTCTAAAATAGGAGCTAATTTAGTTCCTCCAAATGGTGTTCCTGCCATGTAAACATTAAAAAAGTTGGTACTTACCACCAATAATTTTAAGAGCTGTAGAAAAAGTCCCTCTAGTGTAAAAGTCCGTTAAATTCCATCTGTATTTCATTGTGAAGTTGAGTGTGCTTCACACTGGTAAGTGGGTTTGACAAACCACCTGACAAAGCACCTCGTTTTCTCTCCATATGCACCAGACACTTTCTTATAAACACGCCATGTTTCTGTGGAAATATTGTGCAATTCTAAATGTGTGTCTCCTATAAGTGAGTTATGCCAAAGAGTAGGTACTTCCATGGAGAACTGTGAAAAAGTTCCCATGGTGGAAAAGCCCCTATTGTGGTTGGTGGAAAATTGCAAAAAAAAAATCCCACTAATATCATTTTGGTTCTTTATTGGATCCATTTATGAATTAATGCCCCGGTTTATACCTCATATTGCAATGAATCTTTGTTGATTCAATCCTAAGAGGAAAACTCTAAAGACAGGTGTAAACATGTTGGAAATTCTTTGAGCTTGCCCTCTTTAAACCACGTGTTGAAAATAGGCATGGGACGATAACCATTTTCAAGGTATACAGCAGTTTGCAAACGTCAAGGTTTTAAAACTGCCAACATTTTCTGTTATACCATTCCTAAGGTATATGTAAAAAATGTATGTTTTCTTTTGTTTAGGACAACAGTATCTCCAGCAGAAGCGATATCCAAAGATGCCGGTTTAAATTGTAAAGAAATTAGCTTTTTTGAAACTAATGATGACAGCAGAAGTCAATAATTAATTTTTATTATTTAGCCTGACATGTTTACCGCTACGAAAATATTTGAAATGTTTCTAAAAATAAAATATATTGACTGTGTCCGAAATCACCTACTACTCAGTAGGTACTGCATTTGAATTTACTACTCGACCGATAGAGAAATGCATTCTATACAGTATGAATGTGAGTAGTATGAATTGAGCTCGAATGTACTACAGATGCCATTTTGTCATCATTGATGACATACCCACTTCACCCCATTCATGAATTCTCTCGCGGTGCAACATGGAATAGTGTAGCATCCATTGAATCCACACTTCAGAATCTCGCCAGAAGTAGTTGATCATCCGGGTTCTTCTCGCATACCGTTTTTTAAATTCTATGAATTCACTACTCGGCTCGCATATTGTTATTAGCATAATATATAGTATGGAAGTATGTGATTTCGGATGCAGCCATTGTGTTCAAGGCAGAAAAAAAGTTCTTGTTTCTTACCCAGACATTTAAAAATAATATATATCTAGAGCGGTAATCACAATACTGTGAAACCGTGATAATTTCCAAGGTTATCACACTGTTAGAAACTAATAGTGGCCCATGCCTAGTATAATGCATTTAACCACATTGATGAAGTAACTGCTCATGAAGTCAAATGCATTTTAACAGTCACTAAAAACACCTTATTGACCCATTTCTTAATCGCTTCGGGGCATGGTGTTGAAATGTTAGCCAGATAGGATTGACACTTTAGAGTCTGCAATTTAAGTTTGGTTAGAAGCTCAGTGGTCTCTTTCAATTCCAGAATCTAACAAACCCACAGTGTGATATTATTGCAACTATCAGAGCAGAAATGAAAGTGCTCTCTTATTTTTTTTTTGTCATCTCCTTTCTAGTTAATATCAATTGCACAAGCTTATTTTGCAACATTAGATAGAAAGATCAGAAAAACTTATCTAAAACACCAGCACATAGCCCCTTCTATATCAAGAAAACATAAAAGTGGTTCAAAGTGGACCAAAGAGATGGACTAATAAATGAGCAAAAAAGGAAATATGTATATAATTAGTAAGAATCACTCGTTAAACGATAAATAATTTGTATATTTTCTCATTTATAAGGTTCTTCACTCTCAACCCCAGTAGTCCAAAAATATGCCATATCATCATGAATGTTTCTTTTATGAGATAACCCCATGTCAACATGGGTACCAACTGTCTGTCTGCCTCTCATGAGAGAGAGAGACGCTCTGGCCCCAGCACATCGCTAAAGAGATTAGCATAACTCCATGGTCTTCTTTGGAGACAACGGCCTTTAATCCCCGCTGATCTGATTGGATTAACACACTAAGGCTGTCCCGGCTCGCAGGGACGTGGCTGGATGCTGTGCTATCATGCAATGTGCGGCCACTGACACAACTGACGTCCTGAGGTTTAGGTGCGTTCCCTGACCAACTGACCTTAATACTGAGCTACACACAAACACCTAAGCTTTTAAACTTTGAACTTTGCAAGCTCTAAAGCCACATTATTGTGCAATGTCCAATCAATGCGCTAATATGTGTACTTTTAGAGTTATACAAATCAAAAGGGTTGAGATTTGCTGTGTTTTGATGAACTGGTCCAATAACATAATACTAGAGACGTAATAACTTCAGATTGATGCCCCAAAGGCTTTCTGACTGATTTATAAAGCAAGGCAACATACAGTCAGTGTCCCTATAATAATAGACCAATATAAATTTCTATATCCCACAAACATTTGAGCGCTGTGAAACACATTTGCCATTGCGTTCACTTGCTCAACAGAAATTACTTTGATTGGCCGTGAAGGTCATCGGTTAACTGAACTCATCGCTGTTTACTGTGTGTAACCACAGATACAGGGACATTGGAGCGTTTTAAAGCTGCAATTCATCAGTGGATCTCTCGTATGTCAGCTTATAGACAAACCAGCTGATGGTCATGACTTTAAAGCGCTTCAGTATCCCTGTATCTGTGGTTACACTCAGTAAACAGTGGTGAGTTCGGTGAACTGATGACCTGCAAGGTCAATCACAGTCATTTTTGTTGAGCACGTGAACACAATGGCAAATCAACGCTGTTTAAGAACGTGCTCCACAGTGCTCAAATGTTGTTGGGAAATGGACGTTTTTAAAATTTCAGTACCGATTGGTATCGAATTTCAATATTGTGACAACCTTAATGTATAATGGTATATATGTGGTTATATCTTCTATATCTTCTGATCTTCTCACAATTATATTAAACAATTATTTGTGAAGTACACAAAAATGTATGACCAGAAGTCCAAACATAAACAATTACTCAAGACAATCAAAAACCATATCACAATTATTTATGTGAATTCCAATTAATCATCTGTCAAATCATGATCTTTAGCCTTAGTTTAATGTAGAACCTTTAAAACGCCTTGTAACCTTTCTATTGAACAAAATGTTATGTGAAAAAGGTCCTTACGATTCATCAAAATCATCTTCACCAAGAATGAATGATTCTTTTAATCACGGTTCATTAAAAGGTTATTTTGGGACCAAAAATGTATCTTCTACATAGGGCTGGGCCGATAAATGATAGTATATCTAATCGCAATAAAACTTATGTCAATAAGAATGATAAGCTCTGGACTTTTTTTTACTCTATATTGATCTAAAAGCGAATCACATAACAGGAATGCGCAACAATGGGATTCTAAAAGTGTGCTGATATTAAAGATGTACCGAATTTTCGGCCATCGAAAACGTGTCATTCAAAAATGTGTAACTCAATTCAATTCACCTTTATTTGTATAGCGCTTATACAATGTAGATTGTGTCAAAACATCTTCACATAAAAGATTATAGTAAATTGAAACAGTATCAGTTCAGTTTTCAGAGTTTTAGTTTAGTTCAGTTTAGCTCAGTGTAGTGTGGTTAATAATCACTACTGAGAGTCCAAACACTGTTGAACAATTCCATTGATTGTTATGCCATTTGATGGACCCTTAAATTTTTGTGGCTTCGGTTATTGTTGGGGTACTCTTTAAATCTAGAAGCATTAACAACGTATATCGAAATATATATCGTTATTGTTCAATATGGAAAATAATTATCGAGATTGCATTTTTGCTACATCGCCCAGCCCTACTTCTACATTACTGCAAAATAAAAAAACTTTAAAAATGTTGACCTGAACAAGACTACAGAAACAAGTGAAACACATTTGAGCAAACCTATTTATTCCATTTCACTGGAAGAATTACGTCCTATTTACTTCAAATTTCACATAAAATCAAACCATTTGGTTCTTGATGAGTAAACTCTAATGAGAACTTCAAATGCCAACACAGGACTTTAACACAATGAGGTTTAAAAGTGGTTTTGATTTGGGATTTCTGTGTAAAATCAGACTAATAGCAAAACAACAGTGGTACCATATCTTAAAGAAAAAAAAAATCACCAAAAGAATGAGTGAGGTTGAACAGAAAAGTCCTCCAATTACCTCCAAAGTGTGTCTGAGTGGCTCTCAGTGAACCGTGAGCCATCACAGCCTGACAACATCTGATTCAATTTAGCGACGGACCTCCTGTTTCTCACCGCCGCCACAGACCACTGCTCATCCAGTTTCATGCCTGCTACAGGAAATCCATGCCTTTAAGAGCTCCAGACTTCTGCATTAAACCCACATGCCAGGTAACCTCAATTTATATACTTTCCCCCAGTGTGCCGTCAATTTACTAAGCAAGCAATACAACAAAAGATGCTTATTATAGCGCAGTTTCACATTAAAAGAGACACTTCAGTCATGCTCGAAGTTAAAGAGTGAGTGCTACAGAAAGACAGAGGAGTAGATACAGCGAGGGAGGCAATAAGCACAGTGAAAAAAAATACGAGTGGGGGAAAGTCTGAGAGAATTTGGCCCTCATTTGTCTCTGTGGACAGGTAGTTAGTGGCTTTCCGCTGGCCTGTTCCTTCACAGGCTGCTGTCCTGTCTCTCCGGCTCACACTAAATCACATCCTGCAGCCAAGCACCACTATTATTACCAGTCTGTGCACCTTTTTTAAGATTACACCAGTGCGGCATAGAGGATTCGTCCATTGAGTCTCTATTCTTGACCTTTGATTGGTTTCTTGACCCATCCTTGCCATTGCCTATTGTTTTACATTTTTGGCAGGTTATGTTTAGCAGTTACCTTACTGAAATACAAACAACTACAGATTTTTCTGTTCACACTTTACAATATGGTTTTATTCGTTTATGTTAGTTAATGTATTTATAATGAACAATATGATTATAGTTAAATCACACAAATTAATTGTTAAAAGGTGCTTGGTGAGGTCTGTGAAATGGCTGGAGAAATTGTTTAGTACATACAGTATATATCCTGAAAATGTGTCAGTAAATGCAAACAAAAAGAAACGTGTTATAGATTTATAATATAGTATAGATTTATAATATAGTATTTAGATTTCAGCTTTATACAAGTTAAACGTATTATAGCTTTTGTATGGAAAAGAACCCAAAGACCTGTTCTTGAACAATGAATCAAGAAAATGTCTAATAATCTTGCTTTTGAAACATATGTAATCAGAGGTAAAGCAGAGACTTTTAAAAATGGATAGATAAAAATTGGATGTCTTAGGTAAGATGAGTGTAATTTAATATTCAATGTAATGCTTATTATTATTATTATTATTATTATTATTATTATTATTATTATTATTATTA
>CAIGQZ010032287.1:13951891-13968730 GCA_903798205.1 Danio tinwini | reverse complement strand
TATTATTATTATTATTATTATTATTATTATTATTATTATTATTATTACTACTATATACACGCACTCACATTGATCAAATTTAAATGTTTTTTTTATTTTTGTATTTTATAATTTATATAAATATTATTTCTATTTAACAAATGTTGGGGTGGGAAAGTACATTCTGAAATATTAAACAAGTTAATATTCTGTATTGTATGCAGAGTTTTGTAATGTAATTAAAATCAATAAAAACTAAGTTGAAAAAAATTTGTATTATTACAGTTTTTCTCAATTTCTCAAAATTTTTCAAAACAGTCCTTACATTCTCTAAACTGTTAGTGAAAATCTCAAACTGTTTGCTGGAACTTCAGAACTTTATTACATGTCTGCAAAATGTAGTTATTTCCCCAAAACATGTTATTCATGCTTAAAAACCTAGCTATCATGTCATTCATTTGTAAAGTTATTTGTGTACAAATATATTACATGAAAAGTGCAATCTTGCTTGTTCAATTGATGTATTGTATACTTTATATTTCTTATGTTACCACAAATACACAAAAAAAACTACAAAATATCATGCATAAAAAAAAAAACATTCTTGGTGGACATTCTGTCGCACTTGTTGGACTTGCCAGAGATTACACTTCTTCCAATTGCTCTTCCACTAGAATGTTACTGTACTTTAGGATTGTGAATGTAGTGATTGTGCTGTGGGCAAATTGTATTGCAACTAAAGGTCCTTTACCAATTTAACAGACATTACAAACAATGTCAATATCAGATATTTATGGTGTAAACATGTGCATATACAAATGTTTGATATTTTAAATTGAATAAACAGTTTTGAGTCTGATGGCTTACACGATGAAAAATGATTGAGAAGTTGTGAAGAGTTTGACAGTTTACATGAGAATCGACTCATCAGTTTTGTTCAACAAGCCATATGCAATTACTTTTTGTCCAAACTACAGACAATTGTACTTACCGTTTCCACACATGTGCGAAAGCATTTGCAATTTGCACAAATCAATGAGAAATGCCACTCTGAATCGAACAATAAGCTAATTGTTCGGAGATCTAAACTTATTGTTTTGAAAAATAAAAATTTCTATCGAGAATTGAGCCAAAGCAATTGAGAAAAACTGTAAAATCCAAAGCAGCTTATTGATGCGAGTTAACATGAATTAACAATGAGTGATTTATTCAAATTAACAACTATTAATAAAGATGAATGGATACTGTAATAGATGATTTGTTTACTGTGCGTTCATGTTAGAAATAGCATTGTGAAAAACATCGATAAATATCGATACTTAAATATTTTAAGTGATATAATCTTGCTTTTGTTCTGGCTTTGCTTTCTTGCACTCTCTTCTCACCCAGCATTAAAACCACTTTTGTTTTAATCAGAAAATAAGATGCCATTACACTAATTTAGTTGTTTTGTAATTTATTGTCCTTTATACATAATGACTGCTGACATACCTGGTATAAGCATTATATGGTTTAGTTATGTTTTCCCTTTTTACTTTAATTGCATACTTTCAATGTTGTGGAATTTGCTCCCCACAGTATTAAAAATGGCATCAAATATTGATATTTTTTAAGGTATCGTATCGAAGTCGGAAATTCCAGTATCATGACAACACTTGTAGGAAGTGATCAGCTCTGATGCATTTGTACTAATGTAACCAATATGCAAACTGTCTTGTTTTCTGCATTTTTGTTTTTGTAATCAGGCTCGACAAAAGTAGATCAAGATTTGTATTTTTCTGCAAGTACACTACCTGACAAAAGTATTGTCATCGATCCCAGTTGTAAGAGCAACAAATAATAACTTGACTTCTAGTTGATCATTTGGAAGAAAAAAAAAAGAAGTCAAAGTGCTCCAGGATTGGCCAGTCCAGTCACCAAACATGAACATTATTGAGCATGTCTGGGGTCAGACGAAAAAGGAGGCATTGAAAATGAATCCAAAGTATCTTGATGAACTCTGGGAGTCCTGCAAGAATGCTTTCTTTGCCATTCCAGATGTCTTTATTAATAAGTTGAGTCATTGCAAAGATGTACGGATGCAGTCATCCGAGCTCATGGGAGTCATACACAATATTAACGCTTTTTCCACTGCACCATGACTGTAAATTCTTTACTGTACATTATTTCTGTAACAAGTGACAAGACTTTTGTTTAAGCAAAGTCAGACCTTACTGTCGTAATTAAATTATTAAAAATCAAGGCATGATCATATTTTATTTTGCTAAAATAAGCAAAATCTAAAGGCCTTTGCCTTTCATATAAGCCACTTCTGATACCAAATAATCAACTAGAAGTCAAGTTTTTTTTATTGTTCCTAAAAATTGGATAGGCGACAAGACTTTTGTCAGGTAGCGCACATACATTGGTTATCAGCAAAATGTAACTAATTTCTGGTTATCAGTATTTACTAAAATGTCCATATCCGTATATCGATAGATTTGGTTCTTTGCAATAAAGTGTGAATACTTTGTTTTAATTGCTCTAAAGATTAAACAAAAGTGGACAAGCTCAAAATATCTCAACCCCCATTTACACTAGTATTTATTTGGCAATTAACACAGTGTAGAGGTTTTACAATTGATATGTACATTGACCACTAAAAAACTGTAAAGCCAACACACAGTTTCTCCATGTATTAAAGCCTCATTTAACACACAAAAGTTCATTATTCATACAGTACATCCATATCTATAAGCTTTTTAACAGCTATTTGAGTCCACTAGGGTCACAAAAAGCCTTTAGTGGGCTCAGGGTTTCTCACTGAATGTCACAAACACTATGAATAAAACAAAGCAATTCATAATCAACCCCTGCTGTACACTAGTTTCATAATGTCTACTGTGGAAAATCAGACAAGATCTGCTGTACTGATTATCAGCATTTATGACCAGAACAAATCCTCTTATATCCGATCAAGCAACAAAGAGACCTTACCTAGACATAATATCCCTGAACGGTTTCCCAGTGGAGCCTGAGACCCAAATTTAGCACAAAAGCAGCTCTGTCTAAATCTGTCACTATCCCGACTGATCCAGATCCACGACAGCCAGTATTTCATCACACCTCCACTTTGAACTGCACATCAGGCCAGGAGGAAGAATGGTGTGCTGCTACTTAAGTAACACATAGATTAACAAATAGCATTACTGCATCAATCTAATTATCCGATAATGGTGAGGTTTATGGACGCCGTCAGGCTTTTAGATGCAGTAATTGTTAAGATAAGCAACTTTTATGACATGCAGACGATGTAAACAGTCTGTTGCCAGGGGCTACAGACAGATTGGGCTTAAAGATGTCAATAGTTGTTTGCTTAGGTGAAAACTAACAAGTTGTGTGGGTGATGGGTTAGGGGAAAGCAGAATGTGTCTTCTTCAAAACGCTTAGTGCTGCTGAATGCAGTATGAAGTATGTAATGTGAATGTAGTGTGCTACTGATATGATTTATAGCCATACCTGTCAACATTGGGATGTGAAAATAAGGGAGATCTCATTAACCTTTTCTTCACTGTATAATTTAAACATTCTGATTAAAGAGCAGCGAATAAATCTCTGTTAGATTTTTCATTTGATTACATTAAAAACAGAGGTGTCACTTTAAAAAAAGTCTACAACTTGGTTTGTCCACACAATGTCAACAATGAACCAGATCATTGTTTCTGGAAGCATGTTTGCGGCCATTATTTGCATTTTCTTTAGAAATTATTTTTTTAAAAGTTATTTACCCACTGCTGAGTTTGCTTAAATGTTTTAAACATTGTAGGAGCTGTTCTGCTTACTAAATTGTATAAACAGCCACAAAGACTATTCAAAAAATGAGTCAGCATGAAGATAAACCTGTCATTAGGCAACAGCTCTTCATGAAATCTAATGCTGTAACATTATTCAGCAGTGCACAGACCCTAACCAAACTATCAGTTACAATATTTTCCTCAACTGCAACTAACCTTATTCTATTTCTGGTCGGGAGTCAAATTGCTCTCAGTCTCTCGGCAAATATACGTGTGTGTCATTGAGACATCACCCAGGGGAAGCACATGAAGTTACTGAAGATTGATACGACACTAATATATTTTTTTATACATAAATCTGGTTTATACAAATGAATTAATGATATGTTTCACATTTATGTCAATTAATGACCAATAAATACAATTACAATTCTACCCTATAATCTGGGGTTGTCACCATAATGGAATTCGATACCAATCAGTACTGATCTTTTTAAAAATGGAACTCCGAACTCAACGCTGTTTACTGTGTGTAACCACATATACAGGGACATTGGAGCATTTCAAAGTCACGTTGATCAGCTAGTTTGTCTATACACTGAACTACGAGCAATCCGCCGATAAATTGCGGCTTTAAAACACTCCAGTGTCCTTGTATCTGTGGTTACACACAGTAAACAGTGAGGAGTTTGGTGAACTTATGACCTACAAGGCCAATCACAGTCATTTCTGTTGAGCATGTGAAGCCAATGGCAAATCAGCGCTGTTTAAGGCACGCTCTACAGCGCCCAAATGATCGCGGGAAATGGACGTTTTTAAAATTTTGGTACAGATTAGTATCGAATTCCAGTATCGTGACAACCCTACTATATTCAGTAGATATACATTTTAAAAAGGTAACGTTTTTAGTATGGCCCCATATTAAACTCTGTTAGTTATATAGTTCCAAAACTTTCATTAATTTTAGTTAAATGTTAATTTCAACTAAGTTAAATTGCACTAATGTACCAGTTAATATTAGTCAATAGATTGAGCTAACATTTAATGCACTTAGGAATTGTTTAACAATAGTTAATGCATTAACATGTGTTACCAAAAAAAATACATAATATTTAATATTTTATTTAGCATTTCTCATATAAATCACAACTATTTTAATATACGATGTGAAGATTTTATATAAATTGTTAGTTTTTTTGGAAAAAGTTTTGACATTTTTCTGAACAGGGACTTTAGATGGCAGCAACAATAATCTGAATTAAAAAAAGAAACGAGGAAATAAGCATGAACAATTAAATATACAAAATATTTCAACCAAAACAGATTAATTAAAACTGATAACTGTAAAATAAATACTAAAATAATGTGTCTCCCCATCAAATAATGGGTTAGCATGCCATGTAAATGCATATGGGGACATTAGATGGCAGCATCAATAATCTAAATGAAAAATAACTGAAAGGAAATCAGCACTAACAATTAAATATCCAATATATTTGAACCAACACATAAATTAATATTAATTACTGCCTATTAACATGTATATAATACTAATATAACATGCATCCCATCAATTCATCTTTTATTAGCATGTAAATATATACATTTCTGACAATTTTAGCTAAACTTTTTAGATTTTCCCCTCGCCAACTTCTCCCACTGGGTCACTCATAACAAGCAAACGGTGCAGGATGAAGCACTTTGTAGTCACTGAACACATGGTGATTCTATCTTGAAAACACGTCAACAGCAGGGGAGTGTGAACGGCGCTCAGCATATTTAAGTGCAACCCTGTCTGACGGTGTGGGCCCATTGAGATCAGGCAGTAAAAACTGATGGCTCTCTTGGTAGTGCGAGTCACTTAGGCCTGAGCGCCAAGGCATGTGCGATGCACTTGTGCCAGCGGGGTACCTATTAGGCTAGCTGGACAAGCTTTTAAACTCTCTTTCTGAGTGATTAGACATAACCATCCGTGCAATTCCCAATTCTCATCAAGCTAGCATGCGGCTGACAAAGAGTCAGAGTTCATACCTGTGAATCTAGAACATGTGCACTGAAAAAAAGTGCACATTTTACCCCTCATTATGTCAATTAGAGGTTTAAGAGGTTAACTGGTCATTTGCTAAAACGTACACTGGAATGCTGCTAAGCTGTTCTGCAAAATTCCCCAGGCAAAGTCAGAAAAACCCTAGAAATGCACCTGGGAAAGTGAAAGGTGGAGACAAGTTCTAGGATGTCTTTTGCACTTTGTAACTCTGAAACATGAGTCATGGTGTCCATTATCACATTTAGCGCCGGCGATTTTCAAACGCTGAGAGAAAGTCATGAAAGAAGCCTTTAACTTGTCCGGAACGGCAAAGATATCAGCATGTTATTTCAGCTCTCCCTGCAGGCTTGCTAAAACACACCCTGCTGTGCGTCTGACTAGTTATCTGGTTACACAGCTGGAGAGCTTCCTTGTTTATAAACAGAAACTGCTTTGGTTTTCTGCTCGTTGAGACAATAAACACGATCGAGCCACTTCATTTTGCGGTCAACTTGGAGAAATGACGTGTACGGTAGAAATAGGAATGATGTAGTTTAGTGGTTAGAAGTTATGAAGTGAAAGGTTGTAGGTTCAAGCACTGCATGAAGCAAAACCAAAGTTTTCACTAAATCACCATGGTCACTACTGTCAGATGTGGTAGGAGAACGCTCCAATTGTTATATTGCACCAACTATGACATCATAAGGTTCATTTTTGGGTTCAAACCTGAAGCCACTGACATTAACTTCAGAGAAATAGAATAATGTGGCAATTGTACTTTGAGGTACAGTATACTATTCCATAAACATCATCACTCCTTAGCAACCCATATAGCTTGCATAAACTGTTCTACTTCACAGGATAAAACTACGGATGAACCAATGTGGACATTTTAGTTAGTATCAATAACTCATCTTATTTTCTCTCTATACCAAAATCTTCTAATGCAAGCATCTGCTGTGTGTGTAACGTGTCTAATGCACGGAAGGCACCTATCAAAACCCCCTTATTAAAGCAGAAGTGGATCAACCGGTGGAATACCCATAATTTCATCATCTTTTGTGATGCATTTTCCTATTGGACTGATACCGATAATAACTTTTAATAACAAACTTTAACTGTAGATACTGATTTGGCCATAAATGTATAATAAATAGAACAATAGATGTTTGCATCCTGTCACCCATTGTCAATTATGAATCACCACTATAACTTACATCAAACAGATTGTGTCAAAATAAGGCTGATATTGTGTGGTCTGACCACAACATTAAGGACAACTGACAGATCAGTTGGCAGACCAGTCTTGCATGACTTCATCCAGTTAACAACTGATAGGACATTAGCATTAAGTATTAGAATATATTTTTATTCTTGTTTATGTAAAGCACTTTGAATTGCAACTGTGTATGAAATGTGCTATATAAATAAACTTGCCTCACCTTGCCTTAAGCCATTAAAAACAAATGCCTAAAAGTATATATTTAAAAAATATGAAAATTAGCAAACCTGACTGAACCTGGCCATTTTACAGTGGTTCTGTGTAAAAATGTTTAATTTGTAATGTCACTAATTAAAATGTGGGAAAAAAAATAAATTGTAAACACTTAAAAATGTTTGTCTGATAAAGTGAATGTTTTTTTTTCTAAACTGAAAAAAATGAACTTAAATATCATATTTTCAAAAACGTAAATTTGTGAAATCATTTATTTGACTTTTCCTGCATAACTGCAATGAAACTAAAGGGGATCCCCGTCCAGCCCGAAGCAGAAAATGGATTGATGGATAAATAAATAAATAAATAAATAAATAAATAAATAAATAAATAAATAAATAAATAAATATCCTACGGGGAATATATGTATGTATATATATATTAACGTAAAGTATTCACGCAAAGTATTCAAACGTAAAGTATTCATGCACAAATTCCTTCATGATTCAAATTCCTTCCAAAGGTTATGTGAGCTTGACTTTTTATTTAAAGTAATACTAAAAAAGATTTAACTTTAAACGGTTTCTCCGCTAGAACTAATTCAGATAATTGTTGTTTACTCACGACTGGAGATTTAACGTACTGAGGCGATTTTTACACACAACAGTTTAAAACATTAATGTTATAAATATACGCAACACCAAGTCCAGTGTGTGAGTGTTTGACACATTCGCCTTAACTCCTCGCGACGTTGTTTAAAAAAACTCTAGATTTCCAGGCAGACTCGCAGAGTCAAACAAATAAACAAACTCACCTCATTTTTTTCGACTTGCTCTCTTTTTTGTTGAGAACTCCCGGGACACAGTTGGTGAGCTCGGTCCAGTCCGCATGTAAGCCGCAGCTCCAGCCGGTGGAGAACCGAGAAAACAGCCAGGTTTCCTTACGGTTCGGACGGTAGCAAGTACACTTCTTCTGGCCCGGTCTACAATCGCAGGGAAGCTCCAAGCGAACATTTTGGACCAGATGCCTCCCGAATGTGGTCCCGCCGGTCTTTTGGATGTGGAGGAACACAATCACGTCTTCCCCCTTGATTTCGAAATCAATCTTGCGCTCGAGATCTTTAATAGGGAAGTAGTACTTTTTCACATAGTGCGGATCCGGAGTGGGGAAAATGGTCATGTCCTCTTCGCCGAGAAGGTACCCGTGCGGGGAGCCGAAGTTTATCACCCCGGGCGCCACATACTGGTACAAAATCAGCATGAAGAAGACCGATCCGACCACGATCAACAAAAATTTACTGGTCCTTTCAACCATGTTCCTTTCCGTGTCGTTCATTTGTTATCATTTCTCAGACAACAACAGTCCGCGGTGCTTCTGCGGTGCCTTGCACCCTTCTCGTCTCTCCGTTGACAAATCATCTTAGGTCCACTTAAGAGTTCAGGCTTTTGAGACAGTGTGTGTTTGGACTCATTATATCCACATTTCGACTGGTCCCCCTTGTCAAAAATCCAGTTGGAATCTGTTCACGGGACGCTTATTGCGGATGAAGGCGCTGCAGTCCTCCGAGCTCGAGTTGTCGAGTCTTCTGTGAAGCCACCCGTCAGAAAATACCTCCCTTGTCTCGTATAATTATTATACACAGCGACACCCACTTTCCCCCACACACACATTAAGCTCACACTAGTAACTGTGAAGAAGGGGCTGGGAATACTTTGCTTGTAGTTCACGCCTACTGTGCTATTCTTTGTTTCCTGGTTGTGGTTTTAGTTGACTTTTTGATGCCAGAAATGTGACTAGTCTCAACTGGATCACATTAAATAACTAACTTTTTCGAGTAAATCAAAAAACGAAAATATATATTTGAAATGTGTGAAGTGTTTTTTTTTATCTAGCAAATATGAATGTACAAATAGATGTACGAACCAGAAGAAGCAATTCAATCCATATATATATTTATACTGTTTTATCATGTTTATATCACGTACATGTGTTACGTATTGTATATCACTTTCATGTTATTTTTAGTTCATCACATTGTTGTAGCCGACTTAGGTTTTAGTTCCTGTTGCAATAGTTCATTTTTGGTTGCATGTACTCTGTATTTGTCTCTTATTTAGTTGCTGGTATTTTCCATGGTGCTTTCTGTGTATTTTGTTTTCCAATGTTCTCTGTGTCTGAATTACTGCTATATATGCAGTTTCCGTCATTAACTTTTATTTGCCATTAAGCTTGTCTGTTTTTATATGCATGTGAAGTAAAATAAATGTAAAAATATATTAAATAGGCTAGCTTTTCCTTTATACATCTAATGATTAACATACATTGGAAAATTCCAGCTTTAATTTAAAATAAATACATTATAATAAAGAAAACAATACATTTTAATAAGCCATGTTATAATGAATAATTAAATGTTTTATAGTGAACTTACAATTTAACAGAAATAATTAGTTGGCTTCATGCCAGCGCACTGAGAACTAAACTCTTTTGTACGAGAACCAAAACATCAACCCTGTAATAATTGAGGAGATTTAAGAGTTGGTGCCGCGACTCCACTCAGAGCTGATAGAGGGCGACACTGAAAGATATGAGGGCTGACAAATTACGTTGTGAAATTCCTTTATAAATATAACAACTGTTGAAAACTTCTTCAAATATTGTAGGCAAAATAACTAAAGTTGACATTTCCATAACAGTTTAATAAAAGGGCTTCAGAAAAGATTTCCTTCTTGAAACTTTGACATTGTATGTTATTAAATCATACAGTTCTAACATTTAGGCTTTATTTTCAAAGTACATCTAAAGCACAGGCAGTGATTGACAGACATCGCTGATTTGTGACACAACAAAGCTTTTTAACCTCTGAGGCTTTTGAATTTAAGCTTAAGTGCAAGTAAAGCAATATGTTTAGGTATTACATTTTTTCATTTCTGAACACTATGACAATAAGGCTTAAAGTAAGCCTGTTTCTTGTTATATGTGGCTGTCGTGACTGTGAGCGAATTCACATAGATCCTGTACAGATTTTGAGTGATGTTCCATTAAAATCTGCTTTGCCTTCAATTTTCCCCCGTAGTCATTTAGTCACGTTCCAGCTCCATTTGTCAGTTTAAAATTTCATTAGGAGGCCTGACCTCAACCCCTTTTAACTTTGACACTAATGATTTTATGAGCTTTAAACACACCTTTAGTGTCAGCCTGACTTTACAGTTCACATGACTTCATATTTGTTAAAATTTTCCCCATCTATGTCAGCTAGGCTAAAATGGATCTCTTGATCTTGGGTGTATTCGTTGATAATACAGTGGTGAACTTTTCCCTTGTCACTTCAATGAAGCAATCAGCAATGTTTTTTTTTTTTCTGTGTGAGAGAGTCCATTAGCCAATAAATGAAATATTTTCTGTGTTAGAGCCATCGCATCACTTTATGCTTGCTAAATCATGCATAAAATAATATTGAGGGAGGGGAAACATTTTCAATTTCTCTGCCACTATTTATACACTGTAAAACCCAAATCTATTAAATAAAACGTGTACTTAACTCAAAATATACTGAAAGTTAATTCTACTCATTTGAAAAGAGTTTTGAACTCAGTGTTGAAGGCATTGAGTTAATTAAATACCTCATTACTTCAACTTAAATGGAGTAAGTTCACAGTACTCATATAGATTATTTTTTTTAACTCAAATGGTTTGTAGCAATCTGTGTCCTAAAACGGTTTAAGTTGCCTTAACTTATTGGGTTTTACAGTACTCAGTTGGTTTGAGTTCTCTTCATGTATCGGGTTTGACTGTGCTCAAATTGTGTCATTTACTCAAATAAATTAAGTTCACAGTACTCATTAGGATTAGTTTTTGAACTTAAATGGTTTGTTGCAATCGGTTTCCTCAAATGGTTTGAGTTACCATAACTTATTGCCTATTATAACCTATTCCAAACAGGTTTTTCTAAATATGTTATTAATAAGCCATTGATCAAGAGGTGTAGTTTTATAAGATACTACATTTAACCCTCCTGTCATGTTTACATCTCGCCCCTTATTTTAGCGTTGGTCAAAATTGACCGGTCTGTTTTAACTGCTCTTATATTAGCACAAAAAAACTTCTTTCACCGCCAAATTTTTATTCAACATTCTTTAGCTGTGAACAACGTCTTAAAGTACTTCAACATGAATTTATAGAATTAGACATAAAATAAGTGCTGTGAAAATACAAATAGGCACTGAAAATTTAGTACAAAATGAACAATAGATGAAAGAAATCAAAATACTTTGTTTTGTTACAAATATACAGCTTACTAAAATAACTATCACAAGGTCTGATCAAAGAAATTGAAATTTTAAACCATCTGAATGATTTATCAACCAGCAAAGCACAAAGAAAGCAGTATCCTTTCCTGTGTAATGAGTGCTCAATTTTTTTTTCAGTCTATCAATTGGACTATATTAGTTTACTAATGTAGGGAATAGTGACTGAGGGTATAGACGGTGAGCATGGACACAGGACTTGCACTAGTTATACTTTGGTCATTTTTGAGCAAGATGATAATGGTCTAATCCAATAATTGATGCTAAGCTAAGCTAAGTGCTCCCGCTAGACCCAGAGATAGGCTGCACGAAGATTTGCAGAAAGAAAGAAAGAAAGAAAGAAAGAAAGAAAGAAAGAAAGAAAGAAAGGAACATACACAGATGGGTTCACATAACAGACACCTGTCTAGTCTGTGTGAAGATATAATACATTGTTTTATCAGGAAGTTGATTTACATTTGAGGATCTAACACTATCTCATGGCAATTCATAACTTATTGATTTAGTGGCTAATCCGTATGAATTTGTATGATCTCATTTATTTAATTTAGTACGATTTGCTTATCCCCAATGACGATTGGGTTTAGGAGTGGGGTTGAGGGCCACGCTTTTTAAAAATCATACATTTTCATATGACTGGACATGTACGAATTAGCCACTAAACTGACAAAACTTTAAATATTTACGTTTCCTTGTGAAATCAGGCTGGAGGATTAGCACATAAGCACGAAAAAGAGATGTGTACCTGCAAAAGACATTGTTCAGTCTGAAATGTGTGTGTGAGTGAGTGAGTGAGTGAGTGAGTAAGTGAGTAAGTGAGTGAGTGAGTGAGTGAGTGAGTGAGTGTGTGAGTGAGTGAGTGAGTGAGTGAGTGAGTGAGTGAGTGAGTGAGTGAGTGAGTGAATTGGGGTGGTGTGTATGGGGATGTTTTCTATCTGATGGAAAAATATAGACTGGATACCCATTCATTACCTATGACGGTGACTTGTGACCGGGAACACCACAGGTGTAACAAGATTGATTAAAACACTCAAAATTGAATGAAAGAGGTGATCATTACTTTTATATGTTCAAGTGCACAGTATGGAGAATATCATAAGGCCTTGAGGCAATCAGATGTAAAGCACAATATTTATGAATGTTTTAAGTTGTAAATCGGTCAGTTTTGACCCGGAAAAATCCGGTACAAACTTTTATTTTCTAATAAACTCCCAAACACTCTTAAAAATAAAGGCTATTTTAATACAATTTAAAATTATGAATCGTTTTTATTGGACTCCGAGTAGGCTTTACAGACTTGTGTTGTAGGGCTAAATACTGGAGATGAGAGAGCGAGCAAGGAGACTTGATGCATGCGCTGTGGTCCTGTTTTAAAATACAGGAATTCTGGGTTAAAGTGCACAGTTACATTCAGGGTGTTTCTGGATGCTGCTTTTCATTTTGTCCTGGAATATACACTGTCAAAAAAATTTGTAATTTTATGGGGGGTTTTCTGGCAGCTGCCAGTGGAGGATAACTCACTCTATTGATCAAACCCATGTTTAAAGTTTTTCTGTAACGTAATCTATAAATGGCTTATAGACCGCTTCAATGTGGTCATGTCATTGGCCCATGGACATTTCCTGCTTGTTTTCAAACTATTTCATAACTGTAACAAGAGGCAATTCCATCATAACTTGATGTTAAAACAGCTATCATAACACTATTTATCAATATGTGCCTCTTTTTGAACTCTCGGAAGCTACAGAAATTTAACATGTAAAACAGGAAATACATAGTTTTCATTTCCACCCTTTAAAATGGTCTATATGAATAATTGATTCTGCCTATTAAGCTTTTTTTTTCACACAACAAAAGTGACACACGCTGTTATTCAACAGAATACAATGAGTGAATTGCACAATTATTCAGTTAAGGGGTACATCTACAGTATATACATCATTTTGAAGCAATATATATCTGACCATCTGACCAATAGGAAGTCATTTTCATCAGTAACCTGATTTGTGAAAACTGCCAGTATTCTGAAAGATAATGTCTAATATTGATTGTGCAAACTACATTCATCTTCAATCTCCAGGCATAATATAGCCATTAATTGAGTTTCCATTATAGATATCTGATGTCCAGTGACCTGAGCTCATCCGGGCTCCTGCATTATAATTATATTTCCATTTTTCCCCTCCTTTTTCAATAGAAATTTCATAATACTACCAGAAGCAGTATGTCTATTATACAGGTAACTCTTTTAATTCATGGAAACCCAGTGGGCACCTGAGCGCTCAAGAGCTAATTTAATTAAATGTATTTTGAGAAGGACCCGAGATTGACAATTGGCGCTGTTGGTGTAATTCATCACGTCTTAACTTGGCCTTGCTCTGAACATTGTCTGCGTGTCCCTGACTTCAACCTCAGTTATTTGCCTTCAGGGGGTGAAAGCGCTGAAGCAAGAAAGTGGTTCAAGTTCCTATAATGAGCAAGGACACCGTAACCCAACTCCAAGTTAAACTGCATTTAATTATTCTCCTGATTGACCGCTGATCTTACAGTCTGACCCAAAGAAGAGAGGGTCATTATGAAAAAAATACAGAAAAAAGCATTTTAGTTGGGAAAAAGAAGACTGTTGTGTAAGATGTTTGCTAAAATGTTGATATTGTTTTGTAATAGTTTAGACTTTTTATTGTAATGCATGTGGATTCATATATCAGATTAAACAGGGTATTTTTTCAATCACAGATCTCTACCAAACTGTAAGTATATACATATTTTAAGTACAATATATCTTTATTCAAACCTTAACAATGGCGGTTATATATCTCACTGTACTTTTATAAACATATGTGTAATGTCTAAAACATATGGTAATAAAAGATTTAAAAAAACAGAGAATGGTTATATTATTGTCATTTTCTGCATACAAATGCTCTAAATAATAAAACATGATAAGAAAATAGTAGAAATCATAAAATAATGCTCTAAATGTTAAGGTACATTACTGTATTTCATAATTTTCAGTATTAAATACAATTTTTTTGAAGTACAAACAGCTATGCATCATAACTTTTGTTACAAAATCAAAAACATGATCGCTTATGATGATGAGAAAATCATACGATGAACCAAAGCTTTTCAAACCTTAAAAATGGCAGTTTTATATCTGACTGTACGTTTATAAACTTATGGATATGCATGTGTAATGTCTAAAACATATGGTGATTAAAATAAAAATAAAAAACAGAATGGTTATATTATTGTCATTATACACATACAAATGCTCTAAATAATGAAAAATGAAAAAAAAAACACAAGGTAGAAAATATAAAATAATGCTCTAAATTTTACAGTACCGTATTTCATTATTTTTAGTGTTACATACTCAATTTTTTAATCATACATCTAAACATCATAATTTTTATGTGCATATGATGAACCAAAGCTCATTCATTTATTCATTCATTTTCTTTTCGGCTTGGTTCCTTTATTAATCTGGGGTCGCCACAGCGAAATGAACCGCCAACTTATCCAGCATATGTTTTACGCAGCAGATGCCCTTTCAGCTGCAACCCATGACTGGGAAACATTCATACACACTCATTGACACACATACACTATACAGTCAATTCAGCTTACCCAATTCACTTATAGCGCACGTCTTTGGACTGTGTGGGAAACCGGAGCACCTGGAGGAAACCCACGCAAACATTGGGAGAACATGCAAACTCCACACAGAAATGCCAACTGACCCAGCCGGGGCTCGAACCAGCGACCTTCTTGCTGTGAGACGATTGTGCTACACTGCGCCACCGTGCTGCCCAAACCAAAGCTTATCACAAAAAACTTTTGTCAGGAGCAGAGAATCAAACTAATATACAGAAAACTTATCAATATTAGATGTAACTCAAAAAAAAAAAAAAACTAAAACTAAAAAGGACCATACCAGTAAACAAAACGGCATAAATAGTGAAGTGTCATGCAGGAAATTCTTTGAAAGTCAATTTACAGTTATTAATCGTATATATTAAGTAAGCACACTGTTAATCAGGTTGCAGATTTTTAGCAGTTTTACAGTTTTTTACCATTAAAATACAGTACCTATGGCAAATCCAGAGACCCAATAATAACTATAAAGTGGTCTCTTAATTTTCCTGATTTCCTGACAAAACAACATTTTTCAGTCTCTCTAATGGAAACCAAAATTTGTCCTTGCTGTTGTCAACACTGGTAATACAAATCATTTCTTCACTTTAAAATAAAATAATTCTGAAATGGTTTTTATAAATGAATCAAGAAATGAACTACAAATCCATGTACAGTACCTATCAAGGCTGATAGTATTTATTAGCATCTATTAATTGAAGTCATAAAGACAGACTTTAAATAATACCAGTGTGCTAATAAATAATTGTTTTTATGGCAGAAACCTAAACTGAATTCAGAACACAATGGTAATCTTCCCCTATTAAGATTCAGAGCTTTCATTTAACACAGAAGATAATTTTAAACATTTAAAGGGACAGTTCAACTAAAAAATTATATTTGTTGTTTATTCATTCACTCTCAGGTCATCATAGATGTAATGAGCCCCCCCCCCCCCCTTTAATGCAATAGTAAAAAAAAGATTCTGAGCTGAAACTGTGATTCTCTGTTATTCACAAAATGCAGGTGAGCAGCTTACCAGTACTTTGAAAAATAAAAAAAATAGGCAAAAAAAAACCGTCAGTAGCCTCAGGTGTTCATTTATTTTCACCTGTAAATGTTTTTATATTTTTTTTGACTCATTGTGATTTGCATTTTGTGATTACACCAAAGACAACTCTTACAGCAAAAAATTTCCTTGAATTCTCTACTGGCTTCAGGAAATTAACAACCAATTTTCTTTTTTGGGTTAACTACCCCTTTAAACACAACCACATTAATATTCATGCCTATGAATATTCCTCTGTATGATGTCTCCATGTTTAGATATAACTAAAAGGCCTGAAGTCTGCATCCCGGATGTATATGATCCTCCACACATCACACATCAAACAGCAGCAGATCTCAGTATAAATGCACAATATGAAAGCACAAAACATCTACTGATGCACAGAACAGGAAACACTTCCTGTACCATTGCATCTGCACCTTCACCTGTACTGATTTTGTGATGTTTTAAGCAATTCGTTAAAGGAATAGTTCACCAAAAATTATTTATTTTTTGTTGAACACAACATATACTGAACAACGTTGGGAAAAAAACAGACTAACTCTCATAGTATTTTTTTTTTCGTTCTGATACAGTTAATGAAATAAAATTTGTTAAGCTTACTTAATTGAATT
>CAIGQZ010032287.1:13925270-13947291 GCA_903798205.1 Danio tinwini | reverse complement strand
ATATATATATATATATATATATATGCCCACCTATATTATATTTTAATCGGGGCAGGTTTTTAGTTTTAGTTTTTCCAAATAATGACACACGAGGTAAACAAACATATGTGTTGTGCAACAATTAGAAATTATAAAAAAGTCTTGCAAATTACATGCAATTTGCTGAAATTGAGCTACAGTAGGAAGCATGATGCAGGCTTTCATCTTCATTTGAAAATTTAACATGGTTTATTAAAAATTAATTTCAAATGAAAGAAAGTATTTAGGTATTGGTTTTAGCTGCCAATGTTTCACTAGTTAAACGAAACACCGAAACACATTTTCATTTACATTATCATATATGTGTCCCACGCTGCTATAAACACTATTAGGACACATACTGTATATTGCACTAAAAAGTGAAAATTGGTTGTTTTTGTTATTTTAAGCAAATTCGCTCTTCCGGTTTAAAACAAATTTTTGAAGCTGCGTCATGGCCATGAGATACTTGCGTGTAAATCCAGCGTGGAGATTTGCTGTCTGTACCTGGCAGTACATCATGAAGTCTCTGAGTGTGCGGCATTAATTCATGAGAAAGACTTTGTTCAAACCAATCAGCGCGCTCTATTGTGCATGACGTGCAACTTCATTAATATGCACGATAGCTCTGGAGACTGTTTGACCTGTTACAGTGTTCAGACGACAGAGAGATGCCACGCTGTGTTGCCAAAACAAGTAAAAAAACAAGAATTTGGAGACACCGGTCGCCAGTGTTGCATTTATCAGTGCGCTGTGTTTATTAATGTGCTGCAACAAAGGTTTTGTTTTTATTTTCCTGCTGTGAGAGTGCTGCTGGACTCATGTGGATTACAGTGCACGCGACACGCGACAGAAATGAGTTTGCAAGGAACATTTTTAACCAAGAGCTTTTCGCATCTGGAAATGGTGAAATCCGGATTTGCAGCTTGTCTCCTTTTAAAAAAAGACACAGTTCCAGAGTGACTGTCCTGTCTCTACAGATTTGGTAAGTGTGCGATCAGTTCTTTGTTCATTTAGATGGCAAAGTTAGTTTGTATTGTCAGCAGTGCTCTTTCAGTTTTTAAAGACATACTATAGTCAAAACGATTTAGTTACTAAGTTTACAGTATGTTAATATCACTGCAATAGTATAGTACAATATTATAGACTGAAAGATCCACTGCAAATGCTGCACTCCGAATGTAAACATGATCAAACTATTCCCGCCGTGCGATTTTCGCCGCATTTTGTGACAGGATAGTCTATACACACACGGCTTTCTGGCACTACCTACCAAGTCATCTAAGCTACCGAGAGATGAGAAGGATTTGTTTTCTCCCAATCGCCGTGCGGTAACAAACATTGGATTAGCAGTTCCTTGCATACAATGTCTCGTTTGTCACAGGCAACATACAGGAATTGTTCCTGAATAAAAAGTGAAAGTGCCAAACTGCAGTTAAAGTCGACAAATTAATAATTTGGCAAGTAATTTGTTTACTGATGTCCATGTAAACACAGTCACTGTCTTTCTCCCCTGTGTCTGTGTTTGTTTTGCCTCGCGCGTGCCCAAACGGAAACTCCCATATTTGCAAATCCTTCCCTCTTTCCCTTCCCCCGACACTCCCACCTAAACGGAGCTGGACACACCCACTTTTCCTGACTTTTTCCAAACTAGAGGTGTAAAAACAGCCTGCTGAGACAGGGGGTTTCATGGCCCTTTAAAAAAAAGAATCTTCATTAAAAGTTTAGAAAGAACACAAAAAGCCTGCAAACCTGAAGATACAACAGAGAAACAACTAATGAACAATGGATGGATGGATGGAAGGATGGACAGATGGATGAATGACAGATGGACAGACAGAAGGATGGATAAATAGTAGATTGAGAGAGTGTGAGAAAGTTGGACAGATGGATGGATGGACAGATGAATGGATGATGGGTAGATGGACAGATGAAGAGACAGATAGATTGACAGATGGATGGATGGACGGGTGGATTACAGATGGACAGACAGATGAATAGTTCCATAGTAGATAATCAGAGAGTCTGAAAATTGGACAGATATGGATGGATAGACAGATGAATGGATGATGGGTAGATGGACAGATGGATAGACAGATAGATTGACAGATGGATGGATGGACGGATGAATTACAGATGAACAGACAGATGAATGGTTCCATAGTAGATAGTCAGAGAGTCTAAAAAAAATTGGACAGATATGGATGGAAGTACAGAGAGATGGATGGATGAATGGATATGAAATGAACAGATAGAAGGATGGATACATAGAAGATAGTGAGAATGTGAGAAAGTTGAACAGATGGGTGGATAGACAAAGGGTCGGATGGATGGATTGATAGACAGATGAATAGATGGATGGATGACAGATGAACAAACAGATGAATAGTTCCATAGTAGATAGTCAGAGAGTCTGAAAATTGGACATATATGGATGGATGGACAGATGAATGGATGATGAGTGGATGGACAGATGGATGGGTGGATTGATTGACAGATGAATAGATAGATGGATGACAGATGGACAAACAGATGGATGTTTCCACAGTAGATTGTCAGAGAGTCAGAAAGTTGGACAAATGAGTAAATGGAATAGGTGGATGGAAGGATGGATGGAGAGATGGATGGATGGATGCACAGATGAATGGATAATAAATGGACATACAGCAGGATTGGTACATAGTAGATAGTGAGAGTGTGAGAAAGTTGGACAGATGGATGGATGGACATTTGAACCAATGATGGGTGGATAGACAGATGGATGGATGGATGGGTCGATTGATAGATAGATGAATAGATGGATGGATGACAGATGGATGGTTTCACAGTTGATAGTCAGGGACTCAGAAAGTTGGACAAACGAGTAAATGAAATAGCTGGATGGAAGGATGGATGGAGAGATGTATGAATAGATGGATGGACGAATGGATAATAAATAAACATACAGCAGGATTGATACATAGTAGATAGTGAGAGTGTGAGAAAGTTGGACAGATGGATGGATGGACAGACGGATGAATGATAAGTATATGGACAGATGGATGGATGGGTCGATTGATAGATTGATGAATAGATGGATGGATGACAAATGGATGTCATTGAGTCATAAAGTCAGAAAGTTGGACAGACAAAATGATGGATGAATGGAAGGATGGAATGATAGACAGATTGATGGATATCTAGTATATATTCAGAGAGACGAGACGAGAATAGATGTATGGATAGGTGGATGGATATAAGACGAATATGGATGGAAAAACATGCATCAACTGTACAATATAATACAGAAATAAAAAAACAATAATGAAATACCGTGAAACCTCCCTGTGAACTATATAAGACCTCAACATTGTGAAAAATAATTGAAAACATACAGGAAAGGATTGTAAATTTTGCAACTCTGTGAAACCTTTTCCCCCTTCCCAGCCAGATGTTATTTGAGTAAAGAAGAATGGTGAAGGGTGTCTCATGGCCGGCTGTAGCGTCTCTGACCCCCCGAGGGCTGTGAGAATGGTAGAAACACACCTGTGCAGGTTTTCTCATCAGCTCAGTTCATGGCCAATCAGACCTCTCTCCATATGTGAGATCTCACATATGTTCACCAGTCTCCAAAGGTGCCCTCGCTCTGAAATAATTGCATTTTTTTCCCCACTTCTCACCTGTCTTTCTCTTTCTCCCTCTGTCTTTTGTTTCAAGGACAAGGCAATTTAGCGCTAAATCTGCTCATCAAGGCATGCATCTGACTTGACTATTGGCTTTCCACTAGTTAACAAAAGACTACTAGACAGAACTCCAGCACCTGGTTCACCTCTAAACTCCAACTCCAAGGCCAGGACCGAAACCGCATACTTCCATACTATACAGTACACTAAAATCAGTATGGAAGCCGAGTAGTATGTCCAAACTCATAGAATTAGAAAATCAGTATGCGAGAAGTACTCGGATGACTTACTACTTCTGGCGAGATTCTGAAGTGCGCATCCCATGCACGCTGAGCTATCCCATGATGCTCCGCGAGAGAATTCATGAATGGGAGTGAAGCGACACATCTGATGTGGGTAGGTTACGTGACCATGACAAAACGGCATGTGTAGTATGTCCGAATTCCATTCATACTACTCACATTCATACTGTATAGAACCTACTTTTCTAACGGCTGAGTTGTACGATTAAATTCAAATGCAGTGCCTACTGAGTTGTAGGCGGTTTCAGACGCAGCCCAAATCTCTCACCGGCCACTTTATAAAGTACATCTGTCCAACTGCTTGTAAATACGAATTTCTAATCAGCCAATCACATGGCAGCAACTCATTGCATTTAGGCATGTAGACATGAGCTGTGTCCCAAATGGCACACTATACACTATGCACTTACACACTCAACAGTATAGTATGTGAATGTAATGTCGTCCCAAATGGAACACTAATGGGTTTTTTACTAAGCGGAAATTCAAACTGTTTTCCAGATGACGTTTGACGGTCGCCAAATAAGCGAAATAATCACTCTCGTAAGAGAAAACTGCTTTCCCAATCCAAAATAAATAGTTATCCAACATGTGTGCCTGATAGTTCTGTCCCTTCCGCTATGTGAGCAAAGCTGCGGTCGTTGAGTGTGTGAAGTGTACATCATTCCACACTTAATTTTACCAGTTGAATGAGTGCATCATCTGGGTAATTAAAGTGCACTTATTATTTTTACTTTGAGTTTTCACTGTGAACGCACTACTTAGACTATTTATACTACAAAATGGCATAGAAAAGTATGCAATTTAGGACGCACCTATGGTCAAGACGATCTGCTGCAGTTCAAACTGAGCATCAGAATGGGGAAAGGTGATTTAAGTGACTTTGAACGTGGCATGGTTTTTGGTGCCAGACGGGCTGGTCTGAGTATTTCAGAAACTGCTGATCTACTAATTTCATGCACTACCATCTCTAGAGTTTACAGAGAATAGCCTGAAAAGGTGAAAATATCCAGTGAGCGGCAGTTCTGTGGGCGCAAATGCCTTGTTGCTGCCAGAGATCAGAGGAGAATGGCCAGACTGGTTTGAGCTGATAGGAAGACAACAGTAACTCAAATAACCACTTGTTACAACCGAGGTATGCAGAAGAGCATCTCTGAACACACAACACATCCAACCTTGAGGTGGATGGGCTTACAGCAGCAGAAGACCCACGGGGTGCCACTCCTGTCAATGCAAAGGCAAAAGGGGGTCCAACCTGGTACTAGTAAGTTGTACCTAATAAAATGGCCGGTGAGTGCAGTACTGTGTGCCAAAAGTGCTTATTGCCTTTCTAAAGGCAGAACTCATCATGCTCGCAAAACCACAATTAAAGCCATCTGTGTTCGAAAACCAGCACTGGAGGTCAAAGACAAACATCCATGGTTATTCAATAGACTAGGTCATTTAAAATTCAACAAAGACACGCACAGCCAACCAAAGCATAAGCAAAATGCTAACTATTGCGACTTTGGATTTGCACTCACTGGTTTCTATATTTGGAAGTGGACCCCCGTTGTGACACAGATTCAGTAAGTTGCTGGACACATTCCTCAGAGATTTGGTGCATGTCGACATCGATGGCATCATACAGTTGCTGCACATTTGTCTGCTGTTGCATTCAAGATCACAGTCTCCTCTTCCACGACATCCCAAAATGGGTAACACTTTATTTTGATGGTCCATTTGAGTATTAGACTGTCTGCTTAATATCTGTTCATACTGCTGCTTCAAAAGACATTTAACTGACTATAAGAAACTTTGCAAGTACATGTCAACTTACACTAACCCTAACCCCAAACCCTAACAGTCTTCTTATAATCTAATGAGAATTAGTTGACATGCTGATGCAATGTAACTTAAATTCAACAAACTGGCCATCAAAATAAAGTGTGACCCCAAAAGGTTTAATTCAATTCAAATCGGGTGGCTGGGGAGGCAATTTGAGCATTACTCAAGGTCATAATCAGGAAACAAGTTCGAGATGATTTGAGCTTTGTAATTTAGCACAATCTTGCTAGAGGTGGTGATACAAAATGGTCATTATGATACAGTGTGGTCATTAAGGGATGGAAATATTCATCAACAATTGTCAGATAAGCTGTAGAGTTTAAGTGATGGTCTGTTTGTACTAAGAATCCAAAGTGTCAAAAAGACTTCCCTGCACTATTAAAACATGTCCTGCCTGAACCACTGATACTAGGCATGATGGATCCAAGTTTTCATGTTGCTTATGCCACATTCTGAGCCTGCCATATGTTGCGGCAGAAATCAAAACTCATTAGACCAAGTCAAATTTTCTTGAATAGCTTCAGCAGAGATTTTTTTTTGCGACCAAGTGCTTCGGTTTCCTCTACAAGTCCAAAGACATGCGCTATAGGTGAATTGGGTAAGCTAAATTGTCCGTAGTGTATGTGTGTGAATGAATGTGTAAGGATGTTTCCCAGTGATGGGTTGTGGCTGGAAGGGCCTCCACTGCGTAAAAGCATGTGCTGGATAAGTTGGCTATTCATTCCACTGTGGCGACCCCAGATTAATAAAGGGACTAAGCCGAAAAGAAAATGAATGAATGAATGTTTAAGAATTGTGACAAAATGACTGCCGACTTCTTTGAATTTCCTCCTGACATAAGTCGTTTTCTTAGTTGTGTCACTTAAGTTTTTGTTCTTGCTCTCTTTCACAGCCATCGCCAATTCTACATGCTACAGTAGATAATTTAGCCTAGTTGTCTTTTTAATGATTAATAAAGGAATTATAATGCTATGTTTTATTGTTTATCTTTATTTACTAGTAGTAGAGTATTTACAGCTAATGTATAGGCTATTTCTGTCCGTTCGCATCCCATCCCTTTGTGCCACCTGGCGGCATAGTCGCAAACTGCAGACATACCTAAAAACACGTTCTTTTTTTCAGTGCGGTGGCGGTATATGATGCGGCGTTAATGATCATTTTAAACTCTCACCTACTGTAAATCAGACAAACTCCTAGACAAACTAGCATGACAGACACTCACCAACAGTATTTAAGTGGGTGTCGTCTTTAAATAATAATAAAGCCATACTATTTGTTCAGAAAAATACAATTAAACAAGACACATTCTAATATATGGTGAAAAAAACATGAAAGATACACTTTTATGATTTTGATTCTTAAAACCCCATTTCGTCTTTGACCCATGCAGTAACACCTTGACGTTTTAAGTTCCTACTGGATATATCTGTATTCCCAAATCCTGTTTAACAGCTGGAGTGACGGAGGCCTTATTAAACCTCACAAATATCACAAAATCACAGCATGCAGCCTAATTAAAGAGCTGTTCTCTTAAATCTTTGAACTGAGAGCCACCCTTCTTTACAAGCGATACAGTATCCGAATGGAAGTCAACCTCCAGACAGCTCAGATCAAACAGATCATAGGCTTTGTGCGACAGGTTAAAGACAGAAACATCCCCCACACAGAGCCACAATGATCTAAGAAGCATCTCTCAGAGCCAGCGTAACCAACAAACAAACAAGAAATTATTTATTAATATGGCTATATATACACACTACCTGGCAAAAGCCTTGTCGCCTATTTAAATTTAAGGAACAACAAGTAATAACTTGACTTCTAGTTGATCATATGGTATCAGAAGTGGTTTATATAAAAGGTAAAGGCCTCTATATTACGCATATTTTACCAAAATAAAATATGATCATGCCTTGATTTTGAATTATTTATCTAGGACAGTAATGTCTGACTTTGCTTAGACAAAAGTCTTGTCACTTAACAGAAATAATGTACAGTATAGAATATAAAGTCTTGGTGCTGTGGAAAAAGAATTAATATTGTGTATGACTCCCATGAGCTTGGAGGACTGCAACCATATATCTCTGCAATGACTCAAATAACATATTAAGGGGTCGATCACACCGAACACGCTTTTCGCGTTGAGAGGCGCCTTTTTTGAATGATTTACTATTAGCCGCGAGCACTGTGAGTGCTACTTATGCACCCTGCTCGCCTCGCTTTTTAACCGACTGCTGCCCCTCTCGTTTTTGCCTTTGTGCGCTGTGCGCTCGCAGATAAAAAAAAACTTCAGTCGCGTCTGTTTCATTGTCCAATCAAGTGAAAGCAGAGGCGGGGTTTCCATTGTAGTGTTTGTGTTGTCAAGACAATTATGAAGACTTTGGAAGATAGAGAAGAGACTTGTGATAGTTGTTTTGAGTTATCCGGTGCTGTATGAATCATAAATCTTGAATCTCAAAGTATTATAACATTTTAAAATTATATTAATCTACAGTAACACTTGCGCACAATATGCTGCTAATTAAGTTGTTACCTTGCGACATAAAAAGCGCACCGTGCTTCTTTATTCTTGTAAACAAAAATGGTAGTGTTGTGCGCCTCGCGGTTTTAGAATGTAAAAGTGCATTCGGTGTGATCGCCCCCTAATAAAATCATCTTGAATGGCAAAGAAAGCATTCTTGCAGGACTCCCACAGTTCATCAAGATTCTTTAGATTCATCTTCAACGCATCCTCCTTCATCTTACCCCAGACACGCTCAATAATGTTCATATGTGGTGACTGGGCTGGCCATTCCTTGAGCACCTTCCTGCTTTCAGGAACTTTGATGTGGAAGCTGAAGTATATGAGCAGAATTGACAACAAGACTTTTATCAGGTAGTGTACAGTTAAAATTAGCCCTCCCGATTAGCCCCCTTGTATATATTTTCCCCTATTTTCTGTTTAACAAAAATATTTTTTCAACACATTTCTAAACATAATAGTTTTAATAACTCATTTATGATAACTAATTTCTTTTATCTTTGCCATCATGACAGTGCATAACATTATACTAAATATTTTTCAAGATGCTAGTATTCAGCTTAAAGTGACATTTAAAGGCTTGATTAGGCTCATTAGGGCAGTCATTGTATAATAGTTTATTCGGTAAATCGGACCAAAATGTTGCTTAAGATGGCAAATAATTTTTACCTTAAAATGGTTTTTAAAAAATGTATGCAGTAAAAAATATATATATTTTATTCAAGCCAAAATAAACCAAAGATGACTTTCTACAGAAGAAAAAAAATATAGGAAATATTGTGAAAAAATCCTTTATCTGTTAAACATAATTTAGGAAATATTTGAAAAAGAAATAAATAATCATAATATTTTGACTTCAACTGTTTAAACAGTCATTCATTAATTTTCTTTTTGGCTTAGTCCCTTTAATAATCAGAGGTCGCCACAGCGGAATGAACCACCAACGTATCCAGCACATGATATTACGCACACTCATACACTATGGACAATTAAGCTTACCCAATTCTCCTGTACCACATGTTTTTTTTTTTACTTGAGGGAATGCGGAGCACCCGGAGGAAACCCACATGAACACGTGGAGAACATGCAAACTTTACACAGAAATGCCAACTGACCCAGCAGGGGCTCGAACCAGCAACCTTCTTGCTGTGAGGCGATTGTGCTACCCACTATGCTGCCCCTGTCTATATATATATATATATATATATATATATATATATATAGATATATATATATATACACACACAGTATTTATTCTCCCTCTACAGCAAACCTGCAGAAAGATTTGCATCACCTCCACCATCTCTGCTGTGAGCCTCAAACTAATGAGCTGAGAAAAATGTGCTAAAACGCATTTACATTTTACAAAATGAGCACAGAGGAAAAAATGAACAGGCTGCTTTAAACACAATGAGTCATATTGAGGCAAGCTGTGCATTGAAAAGGTAATCAATGCCTCGCGAAAGCCCCAGTTCCTTTCTGCGTCCCAGCGGTTGCTCATTTGATATGTTAATAAGCTCCAGATGCAATAATTGCAGGGTTAATTAAATGTTACATTCAAGGGGCCGCAGTGAAGTGTTTCCTGATTACCATGTAAGAATAGTAGAGACCAGAGCCGCTGTGAAAAGGAGGGAAGAAAGGGGGACAGAGGGAAGGATGGAGATAAATAAAAGATGAATTAAATAGGACAGCGATGCTCATCTGGCGGTGCACATCTGTAGGTCTGAAGCCCACCCATGAATCAGGGGTGAGGGTATGTGCGTTTTAGGGTCTATACTTGGAAAGTGGGCAGACGGAGGCCGAACACATGTGCGTCTCTGAGGAGTGTTCATTCAGGATTGATGGATAAGACTCTACAGTGCGCTCGTAGGCTGACCCATCTGTTCTCTTAGTCTGCATTTCCTCCACAGTCATCCACACAGTGAGCATTCTGCTGGAGAAATGGATGATGTAAAAAAAAAGGATGGGAATCTTTAGCAGCTGGCCAGGAATTTCTTGTTTGCTTAATTTCTAAAGTGAAATGTTTTGGTCTTTTAGAATCACACCCAATGTATTGCAAAAGGAATTTTGTAATATTGGCTACATTTGAAGTCAGAATTATTAGTCTGTTAATTCTTTTATATTATCCCTCCATTTCTGTTTAACAGAGTGAAGATTTTTTCAACACATTTCTAAGCATAATAGATTTAATAACCCTTTCCTTTGCAAGATTCTAATATTCAGCTTAAAGTGCAATATAAAAGCTTAAAGGTGCAGTAGGGGATCTGCCTGCATGCTAACCGGTCAGCATAATATCTTTCAAACACAAACCCTGTAATCCCTGTAAATGTAAATATACATTTTGTATATACAATTTGTGAAAATTTAATTATTTTAAAATTATTTCCCAAGTGATCTTTAATGAAGATTTTTTTCACAATATGGGCTCATTCTAAAAACATAGCCCTGTATACGTTTCTGGAGAACGCAAATGATGTAGCCAGAAGTACATATGGCTGCATTTCCTCTTTAAAACAAACGCTATGAGGCGGTATGATGCGGTTCCTTTTTGAGCTTACCAGCTGACAGCTTACCTCCATATGGACGACTTTCCCGCTGTTACCAGTTTGTCCAGGTAGCTCGCCATGTATGTTGTCGGACTTGAGATGCAGAGAGGAGTTAAACAAGATGATGAGCTTCGAGTCCGGTGGAGAACAGTTCTAGAAAGCAGGTAAGACAAAAACAGAAGCCAAAAAAATAAAATAAACAAATAAATAACAGGGTGAGAATGTGGTAAAATCGGAAAACGTGGTAAAAATCAGTCAAGGACTTTTCTTTTTCTGGATTGCTTTTCAAAACACTGCGGTTGGGTTTAGAAAAGTGGGTGGGCGGGTCAATCAATGCTTTTGAAAACCCTATTGGTTGGGATTAGGAAAGGAGGAGTGTGGGTCAGTTGATCGGTCATTCCACCAGTCAGTCGACAGAGGCCTCTGGTGAATTTATGCAAGAACAGCAGGCGCTAATGGCACTCGCAAGAAAAATGTGAGATCTCAAAAGCGCACACAGTGGCCTCTGGTGGATTTGCAAAAACAAAAACTGCAAAAAAACATACCTCCTGGGACGTATTTGGCGCTCTCCGGAAATGTATATAGTGGTACGTTTTCAGAATGAGCCTGGGTTGTTTTTTCAACAGTTTTAAGCACAATATTGTTAATAGCTTAATTCTAATAACTCATTTATTTTGTCTTTTCATGATGACAGTATATTATATTTTACTGTAGGTATTTTGTACTTTTTAAGTATTTTGCAAGATACTAGTATTCAGTTTTAAGCCTTATAGTTGAATGCTTAACTAAGTTAATTAGGTTAAACTAGTAATTGGACAACAGTAGGTTTTTATGACTCTAGCCAAACTAAAAGAAATAAGACTTTCTCCCAGAAGAAATTACTATTCTTTACTCTGTTAAACACTTGGGAAATATTTGAAAAATAATAAAAACATCACAGTAGTGCAAAACTGTATTTCAACTGTAGGTGTATACACAAACACACGCACACACACACATTTGAGATTTCATTATAGACTCAAATGTCTCATCAAATGAATCCAATATCAAACTATTTGGCCTGTACAGCAAACAACTGTCTTATTTGTTTTTATTTTACTCATCAAAAAGAAAGCCCCGTCCCCGACTCAACTCATGCTATGCCATGTTGCCAAACGTTGAATGCCGCAATCTGCATATTGAGAAAGTGAAACCCACACAAATCCAATACAGAAGAGCAAAGGAAAGTAGGAAGCAACACTAAGCCATCCCAGTTACAGGGGAGAGAATGATCTACTGTACTGTATACAGTAGGATGATGTTATGCAACATTACTGGAGTTCAGTTCATGTATGCTGTGCGGCTGCATGGCTTTTCCAGAAATCCCTGCTATTCTCTCTCTGTCTGGGCTGCAAACTCCATTTCATCATCTTTAACAAGCCAGATTTTATTGCGCTGATTATGTCAAAAACTCCTGCACCACTAGTTCACCTCCAGGGCTAAAGCTACTGAGCCACTTCGAGTTATGAAAGAGGAAACTGTGAAAGAGTAATGAGAATATGCAGACAATGCATGCAAAGGAACAAAGGAAATGGTAAAGCCGCACTGGATAATATGCAGTTATTTTAATTAGGAAATGAAGGGTATCAGAGTATATGAGAGGAATGCATGAAATGATTACAACAACATCATTTTAGTGTTCAATTATTGCCTTGGGCTTCTAAAAATATAGCTAGTTTATTTATGTAAAATAAAATGTAAAATAAAACAAGTCATGGAAAAATAAGTCATAAAATGTATACCTTAAATGCTGCAGTGATTGTTTTAGTTAATACAATTTATTCTTTATAAAGCCAGTATAAAAATAAATTATGGAAAATAATTAATGCTAGACCAAAATTATTCGCAATTAAACACATCCAAAAAAGTTTTCTTTGAAATAATTTGTGTATATACTGTTTATATTTAATATGTAATTATACACATGCATGCATATATTTGAAAAAATGTTTATTTAGAAATAAAATATATGAGCAATATCACATGAGTAGCAGTGCGATGTGGCTGTATATCGGCACTCGCACAAGCTCGCAGGCCGTGTGTCTTAATCTCCCACCAGTGACAATATACAGCCACATTGCACTGCTACGAGTGTGATATTGCAATTATACAATAGTTTTATGGCATAATCATGTGTATAAAAAAGAAAAGTCTCAAAACCCTTTATTGTGTTCCTGTAAGAGCAATTACTTTCTTTCGCCATTCCTTCAGAACAGCAGAAACCGTAGCTCATTCACTTACGTCACTTTACAGCTAGTATTTGAATGATTCTCTAGCGTAATGTCTAAAGTGATGGCAAAACAGGTGATTTTGCTCACATTTTAAGATTATAAGACTGAACGGCATGAAATGCCATCAGTCTACAGAGATATCTCCTAGTATTTCTCTGTTTCAGTTGAGAGATCACAATACTACTATGGTATAAATGCAGCATTACAACATACAAAAGAGAGAGATCGACTTAGTAAGTAATTGACCTGTTTAATAATGTTTTAATTAGCTGTAGTTTAAAATTACGCTGTTTTTCTCTTAGTGCTTATTATGCAGTCTCTGTTACCATCTTGTGGATGAACATCGTCAACCGTCTTTGCTCAAAGACTGACGCGATGTCTCTCAGAAATTATAAATAATTTAAAATAGGCACTATCCTTATAAATAAACTGCATAGATGCAATCTAAACAACTACATTCTTGCCTAAAAAGCCTCAAAAGTACATTATATTGTCCAGCAGCAGCAGTAATTGTCAAACTGTACAGTGTCTTCTGCTTGTTGCTGTATGTGGGTGGAGTAATACATAAGGGTGAAGGGTTAAGAGGCTGGATGAGTGCTGGTTTTTGCAAAATAATATATGATACAAATTCTACATTTAAATATCTATGTAACAAAATAGTTTTGTATAATTTTGTTTCTATGTATGTGTGTATCACATATACATAATAAATATTTATAATACATACACGTGTAAAAAAAAAAGTTAGAAAAAGGGGGAAAAAAGCGATTTTATCTGTTTTATATATATCGGCTATGAAGTGCACGTTTGTATCATCAATAAATAAGAGTGCTAGTGAAACGGATATAAAAATCACGTCACAGAGAGGTAATTTGATAAATGAGCATTATCACACGAGTAGTAGCAGTGCAATGTGGCTGCATATCAACACTGGTGGGAGGCATGCTTTGGTCTTAGTGGCCCCACTAATGACGATATACAGCCACATCACAATGCTATGAGTGTGATATTGCGTTTATACAACAGTTCGATGGAACAATTGTGTATATAAAAAAGAAAATCAAACACAGAGAGTCTCAAAAACCGTTTTGTAAGAGGAATTACTTTCTTCTGCCACATCTGCAGCTGACTGTCAGAACGACAGAAACCATTGCTCTTCACTAACATCATTTTAGAGCCAGTATTTAAATGATTCTCTAGCGGAATGTCTAAAATTATGATAAACCAGGTCATTTTTGCTCACATTTTAGGATTATAAGGCTGAACGGCATGAAATGCCATTAATCTACAGACATTTCCCAGTATTTTTCTGTTGCAATTGGGATTTCACAATAATGAACCCAGAAAAAGCCAGAGCAAAGCAAACATTACCAGTTTCTCTGGTATAAATACAGCAATGCAAAATACAAAAGAGAGAGATCGTCTTAGAATGTCACTTACCTGATTCATAATGATTTGTTCTGCTTTAGTTTGACGTTTACACTGAAAAAAATGCATTTATTCTTTCCTAAAGACTTATTATGCGTTCTCTGTCGTCATCTTGTGGCGGAACGTCAACATTTCACTTTCTTCGATCTGCTCAGGCTGATTGCGGCCGATGCACTGAATCCGATGCTCTGAAATTATAAATATTTTAAAATAGGCAATATCCTTATGAATAAACTGCATCTAAAAAAACTACATTCTCGAGTAAAAAAAGCCTCAAAAGTACATTATGTTGTCAAACAGCTGCAACATTTGTCAAACTGTAGAGTGTCCTCTGCTTGCCACTGTATGTGGGTGGAGTAATACACAAGGGTGAAGGATTAAGAGGCTGGACGAGTGCTGTAATTTGCAGAATATTGCATGGCTATCAGGCAATCAGATTCAAGAACCAGACAGAACTGTTGTATAAAAAAATAACAACAATATTATTGCGTTAGAGCTTAAATAAACTTTATAACGCAAAAAATGCATATTAATACAGCTGTTCTGTGTCAGTTAAATCAGTTGACTGTTGAAATTCAAAATGTTCAACTCGACTGGTTGAGTTATTAAATAAATCACCCAATAAAGGTTAAAAATAACCCAACAAAGCACCAAATATTTTTAACTCAATTATTGGGTTAAATAAATAACTCATTGTTTTTTAGAGTGCATATTATGACAAAACAAACTTTTATTTCTGATGTGATTAATTGCAATTAATCTTAGCCCAGCACCAAAAATAATAAGCTATTCACAACATTTTGAGTATTCACAGATAATACATATAATAAATTCTGTGCTGCTACTTACAATACAGTACAGTAAATAAGCATCTCCCCCCCCCCCCAATGATTTAGTTTGTTTTCTTCTTTGCTGACTCTATGCACATTGAAATGCTTTAATGTGCTTGATAAGATAGAAATACTTGCTTGTCAACAAACAGCAGTATGGAACATATGGGCACGTTACAGGCTGCAGATTGCGCTTTTCTTATAGTGCAACCTGCCAAATAAACCAAAGACAACATATTGTATGATGCATTTGTGCTTTTGCCTAAATCACTTAAAACTGCAAAACCAAAAGTGCTCAGATATTTGGCTTTTAATACAAACGCCTACTCAGATATTCTAAAATGTGAATTAAACGGAAACAAATTTGCTGACATGCAGTACAGTAGAGTGCTGTAATGCCTCCATTTAACCTCTTGTAGAAACAGAAAAAAAAATTCTCCTAAAGGCAGAATTATGGAAAGTAAATAGCATGCCACACAAACATACTGTAAAAATCCTTACAACTGAAAATTTCAGAAAACAAATAATTAAATCCATTAAATGACAGAGCAGATAAAGCTACATTGGTATCAACGTGTGATTGCAAGAGGTCAGCTGATGTAAAAATCTGATAAACAAATCTTTAAAAAAAAGTCTGCTGAGATGTATGACTCCTGGTATAAGTATGTACCTCTTGTGATTGTATTAATAGGGCTTTTTCACCTTTAACCTCTTAACTGTTAAAGGTGACAGAGAGTGTTTATTGTGCATTTCCCCAATTATTTCAGAATCTTTTCATCCAAAAGCAAGTGAATAAGTCCCAATCCCAATTCGACCCCTTAACCCTTCTTCTTACCCCTATCCCTGGTTTTCCGCGTACATGTAAAGGGGTAGGGGGTGTCCTAATTCTCTTTAGCTTGAAGGTGTAGGGCTAAGGGAAAGGGCTAGATACCCCTTGAAACAAAGATTTTTTAGGACCACACTCAAAACCAAGCAGTAGGAAAATTTCCCAGAATAAACCAGCTACAATGGCAGCATGGCTGCACACAGAAGTAAGGAGATTCAGAAATTTTTATTTTTTGTCATTATTACGAATTTTACAACAAACAAGCACGTTTTAATACATTCATAATGACATGCATGTTTTATGGTCATGGTTACTGCTACATTTCGCTATCTATAATCTCTAATAATAACTCCTGTATAGCAGTCCCGCAACATACTTTACATCTGTCATTCGATAACACTCGAATACCCTGTCAGAAAAGTCTAGTGGCTGGGAATGACCTTTTTACAGTGTCTGCTATAATGTTAATGTTGTTTTTGTGTGTTTACATTGATGAATATGGCCAGGGTGTAAATGCACAGTATAGTTACGATCTTATTGCCATATTATATCGTCATGATAACATGATATATGCCTTCAGTGATTTCCTGAAGATAAATACCAAAAAATAACACAACTGGAATAACTAAAGCAGTATCAATCTTTGATGCCATATGAAGCAAGAGATTGCGATGACATATGATGATGTGTGCAGGTGTTGTAGTGGTGTCCCATTTCTTAGGGGTAACTTTTCAAGCCCTTTCCCTTCACACTGTTTCAAGGGCCAAGGTGAAGGAGTACAAACATATTGGGATTGGGCCTAAGTGTTCATGCATATATAAGCTGATCCAATCATCATATAACATTTTGAGGATAAAAATACCTGACTTGATTTAAGTTGATTCAACTCAAAAATGTCCTGAAGCGTGAAGTCCTGAAGTGAAACAAAACAACACTATTTAAAAAAAAGTTGACTCAACTTAAAATTTTAAGGCAACCACCTTAACATTTTAAGTTGAGTCAACTTTTTTTAACAGTGTTGTTTTGTTTCACTTATTCATAGGGCTGGGTTATTAATTGAATTGACTGTCATGCACATGTTGTCAGGGAAGCATGGTAGAAAAATTCTCCTCCAAAGCCCAGAGGGCGCTCTAACATGGAAACCCCAAACACCCACAAAGAAGAAACCCAGGATTTCCCCATAGTGGTTTATTATATACATATGATTTAACTGCTTTCATTGATGCAGTGTAACTAATTACACTGGAATCTATGGAATGGTCTCACATAAAGGTTTATTTCACACTCGACTGAAGTTTTGAAGTAAAATGGAGTAATAGATTTTGTTATATATGGTAACTTCACATGAAACATTTAATAGAGGTTTTTCTTTGAGAAGCTACGCAAACAGCCGTCATTATTACAGAATAATTACATTGTAAAAAAGAATGCAGGGTTCCACACAATTCATTCATGTTATCCCAAAACAAATCCATTAAGTTACAGTTTTTCTCAGTCGCTTTGATGCATTTCTCACAACACTATTTACATTTGCACAATAGTTAAGGCATTTCTCAAAACAATTAGTCATTTGTGCACATCATATTAGCAGTTGCTCATTCCTTCCAACAAATTGCAAATGCTTTTGGACATGCATCAATTGCTTTCATACAACTCTCTGCTGTTTTATAACATCATCATTTGCTCATGTCATGTCAGTAAAATGAACTAAACTTGTAAATGCTGAATAATCATTCCATATAATACTAATAGTCCTCATTTCATTACTTGAGTCAATACATACAAAAATGTTGAACTAGTTGTCAAAATCTGTCTAGCTAATTTTATAAAAAAAATCATTGTTTTCTGAAAATGTCTTCTAAATTGAACAATTTTATGAATGATTTACAGACCTGTGTATGTTGTAGGTTCAGTTCCAATATGTACTGCAATATTGTTTACAGTTGTGCACAGCTCCACCTGAAGGGAGTTTGTTTGTTGTAAATAAGGGTGTATTTATTCTTTTGCACAATGCTGTGAATAAATTAGATTTGCAAAGAGCAAATGCAGTAAAAATGTGAAACATACATATTCAGTGTCTTGTACTCAGATATCTCACTTAATGCAGTAATGTCTAACTTTACTGTAGTTTTCAAATGGCTGTGCAAAAAGTATATAGTGCTTTCTTGAGCCTTTTCAGGAAGTGTCACCAAAATCTGACTTTTTTGCATTGGAATAAATGTACAGAGTAAACTGTCATAATGAAAACATGACAAAACCATTTGACTATCTTGTTCATAAACAATGGTGGCAGGACTTTTCATCTTGATGACACTGACACTTTCATTGACATGAATACTTGCTTTTGAGGAATGAGCTATTCATTTTGAGAAAGTAACAAACTTTTGCAGGTTATCAACTAGGTTTTGCAGTTTGTACTAATTGTTTTGAGAAATGCATTAACTGTTGTGCAAATGCAAATAGTGTTGTGAGAAATGCACCAAAGCCACTGAGAAAAACTGTAACGTAACTAATTTAAGTAGATTGAACATAAAACCATTCCAAAAGAAATCTCCTAAATTGAGTTGTTTCAACTCAAGTAGTTTAAACGAGTAGCAAAAACTTGCAAAAATGTATTTTAATATTATTATCATCTGATTAAATACATTTCTCTGTAGTAAACGCTGCTCCATTTAAAAGCAAGTACTGGAGGTTTACTAGAACCAACTTTACTGACAAAACGAGCATGAAAATCGCTTTTGATTAATTGTTCAGCCCTACTTTCTAACAAAACATTCTGTTATGTTACGTCAATAGGCTGAGAGCAGATTTTTGTGGCTATTTGAATGTATTCAAACAAATAAGCATCTACAAAAATTTTTACTTCATTTATAGTGGATCAAAAAAGTCGATCAAAATTGTCTAAAGCTACTCAACAACACGCAGTTGGTGTCACTTTATTACAGTTTTTCTCGATTGCTTTGATGCATCCATCAACTGAAACTACACCTTAACATATTTTGCTTGCAAAATGCACATACTGTGTCAAAACATTTAAAATATGCAACAAAAGCTAATTTTACCTTCAAACACCACAACTTGCAAACAAGTATATGAGCTCTTTTAATCAATCACTACACAATGGACAACAAAATACAAAATACAGAACTCAGTGTGAATCAGTGCACCATTGCTTGCCATTGTAACCTATTGCCAATGCCATTTCGTCACCTTAGAATTATAAGGTTCATTCTGACATTTTTGTCAAAATTTAGTTATTGACATTTTTATTAAATGACAACTTATTTACATTATGGGATGTTTTTTATAAGTTGTTTGCGATTTAAGACTTTTTATTTACAGTAAAAAAAACAAATGTCACACACGCACTGTTTGCTATGGAATGCAAAAACTTTGAAGCTCAATATCTCAAAATCATTTAGAACGCAGATAGAATCTTATAATTCCAAGGTGACGGTTTGTTGTCTTACTATTTAGGCTATCAAATTGGCCTTTTTGCAAAGAATTGGATCCAGAATAAGAAATGTTTTGTTTACAGTAATTTTATATTGAATTCATGACATTTTTTCAAACTGTGGCTGAAAACTGAAATACTGTTACTGTAAAAAAAAAAACCCGAAAAAAATAATAAAATACTGTAAATATTAGAGAAAACACATGTAAACCAAAATACAGTCAAATCTATTGTGAGTATAAGACATAGCCACTATTGACCTCCTCCATCTATGCTGGTACAGAACAACACAGACCTTCCACTGTTTTGATAAGGTTTGCGGACTGATTGCTAATTGAAGATTTGTGTGAAGGTGTGTCAAACCACTGGTTCAGTGATTTCATACTGATGTTGGTAGTTTCTAATGGTTAGGAATAGATGGTTTTTGTTGGGTTACCGTAACTAAAACAATGGATTTTGAACTGCTTGAATAGCATCCGTGTTAACTGTTTTGAAAAATGTTGGCGAAAATGTGTCAATCCAATGAGAATGAGTTTACACATTTGCAAGACATGTCTTCTGCTCTGATGGGACAGTGATGATGAAGATCAAGTGAATCCTAGTTTCACTAAGCGTGTCTTAGCAAATGAGAAAAACTGTAATCCACTTGTTGACAATACTGTACACTGCTAAAAGTTTTGATTGAATGATTTCTGACTACTGAAATTGGTCAAAAGTGACCAATGTTTGTAGCACCATCCACTTCTTTTCAGATTGAAAAAAACCCACATCTTAATACTAGGTGCAAATAAAGCCAAAATCCCATAATCCTAGGTTTATTTATACAGCAGAAACAAAAGTTGCTGGAAAAGAGGAACCTCTGTAGCCCTGAAAGCTGATTCAGAACGTGGGCCGAGGATGGAGAGATAAAGAAAGCGTCTACAGACTCCTCAGCGAGGTGACCCACGCCCACTGTATTAATGCAGGGAATAAGTGCGAGCATGTGATATCCCCTCTACACTCCTCCACGCACTGCGGTGGAAATGGAGATTAATCAGACCGGGTGCATGAGCAGGAGTCCTGGAGTGGGAGGAGAGAGTGAGAGAGTCATACACGGTCTTCTGAAGTCCTACTGTACACCCCGGTCCAGCCAGAAATGCCCAGAGGCGGGCTGACCAAACTGGGACAAACAGGGCGATCGCCTTACCACACACTCGTACGTGTTCTGGAGGTCCTATATTTAACTTCAGCTTTCAGTTTGTGTGAAGTAATGCTCAAAACTCGTATGTCGATGGAATTCATATAAAGTAGAGATATGAAACCTGTTTAAAAACAGCTGTTTGTTTTTACATGATGACACTAGAGATATCATACACTTATTAGGTACACCTGTCCAACTGCTCATTAACGCAAAATTTTAATCAGCCAATCAGATAGCAGCAACTTAATGCATTTAGGAGACATGTAGACATGGTCAAGACGATCTGCTGTTCAAACCGAGCATCAGAATGGGGGGAAAGGTGATTTAAATGACTTTGAACGTGACATGGTTGTTGGTGCCAGGCGGGCTGGTCTGAGTATTTCAGAAACTGCTGATCTACTGAGATTTTCACACACAGCCATCACTAAGGTTTACAGAGAAGGGTCAGAAAAAGAGAAAATATCCAGTAAGCGGCAGTTCTGTGGGCGCAAATGCATTGTTGATGCCAGAGGCCAGACTAAAAAGGCCAGACTGGCTCAAGCTGATAGAAAGGCAACAGTAACTCAAATAACCACTCGTTACAACCGAGCTCGAGGCACCTGTATGCAGAAGAGCATCTCTGAACACACAACACGTCAAACCTTGAGGCGGATGGGCTACAGCAGCAGAAGACCATACCAGGTGCCACTCCTGTCAGCTAAGAATAGGAAACTGAGGCTACAATTGGCACAGGCTCACCAAAATTGGACAATAGAAGATTGAAAATACATTGCCTGGTCAGATGCATCTCGATTTCTGCTGCAGCATTCGGATGGTAGGGTCAGAATTTTGCGTCAACAACATATAAGCATGGATCCATCCTGCCTTGTATCAACAGTTCAGTCTGGTGGGGGTAGTGTAATGGTGTGGGGGATATTTTCTTGGCACACTTCAACGCCACAGCTAACCTTAGTATTGTTGCTGACCAATTATGAAGGCAAAAGTGGTCCAATCCAGTACTAAAGTGGCTGGTGAGTGTATATTCAATACTTAGACCAGAAAATAAGCTACTTTTTAGTGTTTTATTGTACCTTTACAGCTTTTAAACTTTTTTTGAAGTTTGAAAAATGAAAAAGAATTAAAATACACTACAAAATAAGCTTTTCTTACAAGACATATAT
>CAIGQZ010032287.1:13900518-13915270 GCA_903798205.1 Danio tinwini | reverse complement strand
TGGCTTCAGTACTGACCAATCTAATGTATATGCACAAATATAATATTGTAAATCTTCCTATTAAAAATATAAATTTAAAACAGATTTGTAAGGGGTGTACTTATGCTGAGCACTGTATACACAGTTGAAGTCAGAATTATTAACCCCCCTTTGATTTGTTTTTCTTTTTTAAACATTTCGCAAATGAGGTTTACCAGAGCAAGGACATTTTCACAGAATGTCTGATAATATATTTTCTTCTTTATTTATCTTTTTAATCTTTTTTTTTCAATATTATTAGCCCCTTTAAGCTATTTCTTTTTTCAATAGTCTACAGAACAAACCATTGTTATACAATAACTTGCCCAACTACCCTAACCTGCCTAGTTAACCTAATTACCCTAGTTAAGCCTTTAAATGTCACTTTAAGTTGTATAGAAGTGTCTTGAAAAATATCTAGTCAAATATTATTTACTGTCATCATGGCAAAGATAAAATAAATCAGTTATTAGAGATGAGTTATTAAAACTATTATGTTTAGAAATGTGTTGAAAATTTTTTCTCTCTGTTAAACAGAATTTGGGGAAAAAATTAACAAGGAGGCAAACATTCTGGGGGGCTAACAATTCTGACTTCAACTAAATATATATATCACATTGTGGCAGATCACCTACTGCACCTTTAAATTACCTAAAATTGAAAAGAAATCTCTTACATTACTTTCTCAATGGAAAAGTAACTTTGTAACTATTTATACAAATGCTGCCCTATTATACTTTTTTTACTTTTTTAATTTATTACTAAAAATTATGCTTCAAAATATATTTTTAGCGTTCAATATAAGACAGCAATACATTTTGGGTTTGTTTTATAAAAGAAGGATCTCAAAATCAAACTAAAATGAGTATTTCAAAAGCTATTTTAAGGCTATACAATCTCTGGATTGGTAGCACAACAGGAAAACATTTTTAAAGTAAGCAACTTTTATACTCCTGACATGGCTATTGTTAACATGTCATATCACATTTGTATTATCTTAGTTCACATTTACCTCGGTTTTTCAGCTGCACGCATGCCTTTAGGATATCCGTGACTAGAGTGAATTAAAATGCCTTTTTCTATGACCCGCATATCCAGCTACAGACATTTTAAAAGGGCATTTATTTCTATTGCATCTCCTTCGGGGCAAACAGTTGCTCTCTCGTCAGATTTCACATTACTCCACTATGATAATAAACAACCCTACATCTGCCCACAATGAAGTCAGCAGAACAGCAGAGCACAGCCTGTGACTGTCAATCATCTGTCAGGTAACATGACAAGCTCAATAGACAGTGCACAAGAGAACTGGCAGAAGATTGAGGCTTTCTGATGTAAGAATTCAGTCGTAGATTGAGTTATAGACACAACCTGTTTACTGTAGTGCTGTGTGATATGTATTATCTGTGATAATACTGTAAATGCTTTAAGAATGTGTGTGCTAACATCATTGCGTATGTCAGTCAAAATATGGCTTGACAGCTTAAAGAATTCAGTGCATGATGAAGTCTAAGAATCTAAAATATCACTCTAGGGGTTTCCGATTGCAAATGTGATATTTAATTAGTAAGTTATTTTTGAGTCGCTTACATTTTAGATGAAATATTGTCAGTTTTCTTTCTGTCTCAATGATCCATCCATATATCCAGTCACTACTTCATTTTTAAATGGACATTTGTGCATATTCATCCACATTTGGACACAGCCTGCAGGTGTGAGTGGGCTTGACAAACCACCTGTAGGATGCTCTCTTTCTGTCACGTTTTCAAAAAGGGAAAAGGAGTGAGGACTCAAGTGCGGTAAATAATGGGTTTATTAATAATAAAAACAAAACAATAGACAGCATAAACATCAAAACATAATTTTAAAACCAGCTAAACTGGATTTGCAAGGAACAGAAAATGACTTTTAGGAAGAACGACGATGGATAGGCACAAGACAGCATACAAGAGGGAGCTATAAAGGAGAAATAATTAATTAACAGACAAGTGAACAGGATTAATTAATAATGGGTTAACAAAGAGGGTGGGACTAGACAATAGACAGGAGAGCACAAAGAGACAACACAAGCCATGTGATCATGTGAAAACAGGACTAGAACACACAGCCAATGAGAGGTCTCATTAACCGCGTGTTCATTTGAAAAACAATACTAAAGCACACAGTCAACATGTAAACATGGAGCCATGTGCTCTACACAACACCAGGACCACAACATACAGGACAAGACAGGACTAGTGTCTGGACTCTGCCACTAAAACAAGAATTAACAAGACCAAAGTGGCAGAATCCTGACACTTTCTTCTTTATGCACCAGGTACAATATTAGAAACACTTTTATGTTTTCTTTGTTTGTATAGCTAAGACATATTTTATATATTGTTATATTTTATGTAGCTATATTCTTAATATATAGCATATTGTTCATATCTAAAGTTTTATATATATATTTTCATTTTTATTTTTTTCTATAACGCTAAAAAAAACGCTAAAAGTTATATTTTTATATCTAAAACTGTCTTTATTTTAATTCTTATTATACTCTATAATTTACATTCTTACCGATATTTTTTTTAAGGTCACAGGCGAATGGTCACCAGTGATCTAACCACCATATATTGCTGGAAAACATTCACATTCCCACAAACTACAATCTTGCCTCATTATGGACTACAAATCCCAGACATGCACCGCTCACACGCACATGTTCCAGATTCCACCTAATGCACACACTCACAGCCAGAGGATCATCATGGACTGATTACAAGGACTATATACACAGCACACACGCACATATCATTGCTGAGTCTTGTATCCTGTATGTAAACATCACAACTCATTTTCCCTTGCTTAGCATTCTGTGTTTGACCTTGCTTTATTTTGGTTATTTACGTTGCCTGCTGCTTGCCTTCTGACCACTTCCCTGCTATTTCAACTATGACCCTGGATTGTCCATACACATCTATTTTTTCCTGTATTGACCACTGCTTGCCTGACCATCCTGTTTAATAAAGACTTGCATACTGTAAGGATCCTCACCCCTGTTGTCAGCGTCACTTTATGTTACAATAAGCAATTCACTGCATATCTTATTGTGTATGACTGTGTATGTGACAAATAAACAGTGGTGGAAAGAGTACTGAAAAATCATACTCAAGTAAAAGTACCATTACTTGCCAAAAAATGTAGTGCAAGTAGAGTAAACGTATCTGCTGTAAATATTACTCAAAGTATAAGTAAAAAGTAGACCTTTTAAATGTACTCAAGAGTAGTGAGTAGTGAGTATTATACTGTGAAAAGTTGATGCGTTTACGTGCAGTTTGAGCAGGGATGTGTAAACGTAACATTCTGTAGTGCATTTAGTTATCTTCCTATATTCGTTGGATACTTCCTTCCTCCATTCTTCCCTTTCTTCCTTCCTCCATTATTCCCTTGCTTCCTTACTTACTTCCCTTCCTTCATTACTTACTTTGTTCAGTCTATCCTTTAATCCTTCCTCCATTTAATTGGTCCTTCCTTCATTAGTTCGTTCCTTCCTTTCTTTGTTCGGTCTTTCCTTCCATTCTTTGCTCGGCCCTTTCTTCATTCAGCCCTTGCTTCCATCCTTCATTTATTCCTTTTAGTGATTGTTTAAGGCTGTTTGGTGATTTCAGTCATCAGTCATTGTGTGTAAAGATTTTGAACATGCTCTTGGACATGTTTTATGCGGTTAAAAAAGGTTGAGGTTGTTCAGTATGATGCAATTTACTTTCTATGTGTGATTTGATTGGACAGGAATCGCAGGACGGATTTTTGTACTTTAGCCAATCTCCATAGACAAGAAAGAAATAAAGTAGTGACTGCAGGTTGAAGGAAAGTAGTAGAGTAAAAGTACAGATACGGCACTAAAAATGTTCTCAAGGGAAGGTAAAAGTACACATTTTTAAAACTACATAGTAAATTACAATTCCTGAGAAAAACTACTCAATTAGAGTAATATGAGTATTTGTAATTTGTTACTTTAGTCTACTGCAAATAAAATATGAATTTGAAATTAGTTTGAATGATTTTTTTAATGAATGGTTCATTTAATAACTTATTAACACAAGGAATTGTACATATACTTTTTTATATTGTGTATTTTTTTCTAAATATTTATCAAGTGATGCATTTACAAATACTGTTCTATTTTATAACATTATAAAGCAAAGATTTTTTTTTTACTTCTGAAATAAGTTTTATTTGTTTCAGTTTGGCTGGAATAATAATAAATAAAAGTAAAAAGAAATGCTAAAATCAGTATTATTAGCCCCCTTACAAATTTATGTGTTATTCAATCCCTAATTAACCCAACTTGCTTAGTTAACCTAATTAAAACTAATTACTTTTTTGATGCAAAATGACACTATTATGTACTGTCATAATGGAAAAGACAAAAAGTCAGTTATTAGGAACTCATTCATTCATTTTCTTTTCGGCTTATCTTAGTTCCTTTATTAATCAGGGGTCGCCACAGCAGAATGAACTGCCAACTTATCCAGCATATGTTTTACAAAGCGGATGCCTTTTCAGCTGCAACCCAATCACTGGGAAACACCCATACATTATCTTTCACACACATAAACTATGGCCAATTTAGCTTACCCAATTCACCTATAGTGCATGTGTTTGGACTGTGAGGGAAACCGGAGCACCCGGAGGAAACCCACGTGAACACAAAGAGAACATGCAAACTGCACACAGAAATGCCAACTGACCCAGCCAAGGTAATCATTTTTTTTTGTTTTGTATGAATTAAAATCCCTATAAATGTTTTTGATATAATTTTGATGACATATTTTATTGACAAATGAGGGATAATAATGTACATTCTGGCATTACATTAAGCCAAAAACTTGATTGCATTATTAAAACAAAGTCGTTTAACACTATCAACTAAATCTCCTAGTGTGTGACTAAAAAGGTTAAATAATTCATTGCATTAACTTGCAAATGAGCAAATTAGTCTTTTTAATCAAGAGCTAAGAAGGCAATTTTCATGTTAAAAAGGTTTGCAAGTAAATACATCATTTTCTAACTTTTTAAAAGTCTCAAACAGAAATGAAAAATAGGCTTTCAGTCTTGACGTCGGCAGTGCTCTGCTGGATGCTATTAAAAATGAAAAAAAAAGGCAAACATTAGGATCATCTTTTGAAATGTCATTCAACGATAAATTAGGTGGTGTAGCATTTCTCAACTTCTCCCTCAAAACCAAGCAATAAAAGGTACTTGAAAACATAATTGTGCTCCAGCAACAATCTAAAGTTCAACTAGACTGCTTTTCAAAGCATATGTTTGGAGTTGGAATGCAAAGGCGGCGTTTTTCTCATTCTGCGCTCAGCGGTCATCAACTGCTTCAGTCTGGTTATTATTATTTTCAAATAGTGTTTTGTTCTTCGGTTACGACCACAGGTTCATCTTGGAACTTAATGGGGAAACGCGAGCCAAGTGTGAGTGAATATTTTCAAACTGAATCTGAACTACACACTGGGGAGCAGCCAGCAGTCTTCAGCATATAAACATGCTTAAGTATATGCAATCATTCTCTCATTTAAGAGCGGATTGATGGATATGCACGAGTGAAATACAAAGCATTGATTTTTTTTATATATATATATATATCTGCAGGGAACTGTGCATGCATAAAAGATTTCAAAACAAAAAAGTTTGCAAATGATAAAAGCTATGATTTTATTTTCTTATTTTGTGCAGTATGATAATATTCCCCTCAGCCTCGGGTGAAGAATTAGACAGTTTAAACTAAATTAAGTTCTGTATTAATTTGTGATTATTGTTTTATTATTATTAATATTACTTAAAAGGAAAATTAAGGACATTTGCTGTTTCTCACCTGCTGTTCAAATATGTAGAAGACTATCAAGAAGATTTTTAGAGCCTGTTTACACCTGGTCACTTCATGCATTTTCTTTGATCGGATAGATATTTGATTTGTGAAAAAGCTTCCATTCACATACTTGTCTCTCGGTAAAATAGATTTAAATTCAGTCTTAAAATCTTCTATATATAAATTTAACTAGGTTATGTTGACTGTCGTTTCAGATACATCATACTTAATTTCATTATTTTTCACTCATAAAGGCTACTTTTTTCTTGAATCAGTATTTTGAATGAACTGGTTAACAAAGATTATAAAAAAGTCCACTAGTTTCTTTAATAAATGAATCTTTGTTTTGAGGTCCAGGCTTATTATGGATACTTACCACTGCATACATTTCTGTAGAGTGCCAAATACGTCCCAGAAGCTATGTTTTTTGCAGTTTTTGTTTGCATGAATCCACCAGAGGCCGTTGTGTGTGCTTTTTGAGATCTCAAATTTCTCTTGCGAGTGCCATTCGCGCTTACTCTTCTTGCATAAATTCACCCGAGGTTGCTGTCGACTGACTGACCGACCGATACCCCCGCCCACCCCCTTCCCTAAACACAACCAAGTGTTTTCAAAAAGCACAGATTGACCCACCCACCCACTTCCCTAAACAAAACCAATAGTGTTTTCAAAAGCACCATCCCTTGTGGCCGCCTAATTTTTACCACATTTTCAGATCTTATCACATTTTCTGCCAGTTATTTACTTGTTTATTTTACTTTTCGCCTTTAGCTTGACCTGCTTTCTGGAACCGTTCTTCAGCAGATTCATACCCTGTTGTCGCAGTCAACTCCTTGCTTTGTCTCAAGTCCGTCAACGTACATGGCAAGCCACTGGGCAAACTGGTAACAGCGAAAAAGCCATCCATAATGGAGGTAAGCAGTCAGCTGGTAGCGCAAAAAGAAACAGAAGCCATCGCCGGCATCATACCACCACGTAACAATCGTTTTAAAGAATAAATGCAGCCATACGTACCTCTGGCTACATAATTCGCTCTCTCCAGAAATGTATGCAGGGCTACGTATTCACATTGAGCGTATTGGTGTTTTCAATTGATCAGCTGAGTGAATGATTCAATAATCCACTTATATAGACAACTTTTAGTGTAATATTAATGAATGGATGAGCAAAACTTTCAAATATTTATAAAAAAAGTCACTTGTTTAGTTTCTGAAAGAATCTCTGTTTTGAATGAATCGATTGAGTGAACTATGCAGTAATTGGCTTATATAGATGCCCACATCACACTGACTTTAATGACCAGACCCACATCACTCTTTATTTAATTATTCACTCAAAAAGATCTTTTTTCTTGAATCAGTTTTTTAAATGAATTGGTTAATAAAAGGTTTGTTGATTATAAAGAAAGACGCTTGTTTCTTTTCCAAATGAATCTGTTCTTCGAATTAATCAGTTCAGTGAATGATTTCTTATACATCTCTTGTCACATTTATGAATTCTTTTTAATTATGAATTATGAATTCATTCAGTGAATGGGTTGAATTAATATTATTCACTTAAATTTCCTGAATGAATCTGTATTTTTAATGAATGGCTTTAAAATATTATATAAAGAAAGTCACTTGTTTATTTTCTGAATGAATCTCTGTTTTGAATGAATCGTTTGAGTGAATTATTCAGTAATTCACTTAAACAGATGGCCATTAAATGGACTTAATCACCAGACCAAAAATAAAATAAAACTATTCGTGGCATTGCTTGTTGCATATTAGCACTATTACATGATCTGACTATGTTATATAGCCAATATCACACTCTCACATTTTACATTTTCGGAGAAGTAAAATTCACATATGTGGTTTCAACAACCAGATGCATTGAGATCTTCCTAGTCTTGTCTGGGATGCATCCCAAAAACACCTCCTGGTTTAAACAATTTAATTTGTATCTTTCTCAAATGTGTTTCGTGGGGAACTTACACCTGTTTTTTCTAAATTGGATAGCTATCTGATCAGAAAAACAAAACATGAAGTGACTTTTGTAAATAATACTTTGAAAGTCGAAGAAAATCCTATACCATAAAAACAAGATTAATACCTGTTGCTCCTGGAATGTCTTATGAAGCAAAAAGGTTGGTGGAAGAAACTAAACATTATTACTATTAATCTATAATTGTTATTAATGTTTATAACCTCACAAAAAAATCCCACCAACAAACTGTGGTTATGCATGGAGGAGAGATGATTTATAAGATGCTAAGCAATGGGAATTAAACAATTATTTCCTCTGACCATTTTCTCATGTAAATGTCTGACCTTGAACAAACAACAGCGCTATTTCTGCTCATTTGGGCATTCAGTTGTTTACTGCTGAATTAAGTGAGCTCCACACATGCAAGGCACAAGATAAATAATGCCTCATTTTGGCACAGTGAGCTTCTCTCGTGGTTTACCAAGTAGAATAGAGGACAGCATTATTTAAGAGCCGTTCTCCTTCCTCATTTGCATAGTTTAGAAAATAGATGCTTGCCTTTTTTAAATGTCTCGTGATCAGCGATTGCTCTTTCTGTCCATGCAGATCTGCTAAGTTGAAACAAAACAAAGCTGATACACAGACAGAACTATTATGGTTGCTTTTTTAATTCTAGCAAAGCAAGACTTATCAAGCTGGTACATGAAGTGTTTAATTAAAATAAATGAATAAATAAGTGAATCACTTACTAACAAAGATGATCACGCTGATAAATGGACGAGTGTTTTAAAGTTTGAATCTTCTTCATTTGAATGAATCAGTGGTTAATATGAATTGGTTGACTAAATAGTTCAGCTTGAATAAAAAAGGCACTTGTTTGGTTTTTGAATGAATCAGTAATCTGTATGAATCAGCAAGTGAATGATGCAGTAATTCACTCATAAAGGCAATTTGTTTTTGTCTTGAATCAGTATTTTGATTAAGATAGTTGAATTCACATTTAGTACAATGATTACATAAAGAAGGCCACTTGTTTCTTTTTTAAATGAATGTTTTTTAATGAATCAGTTGAGTGAATGATTCAATAATTCAGTTATATAGACATATTCTAGATTGTAGGCATTTCTGGAGCCTTTTGAACCAATAGGTTGAATAAATAGTCTAATTATTCACTTTAATTGAAAACTTCTTGTTACTTTCCTGAATGAATCTGTATTTTTAATGAATCGGTTGAGCAAAAAATCTTAAAATTGTATAAAGAAAGCCACTTTAGGAATAAATTGTTTTGAATGAATCAGTTGAGTGAATCACTTATTTATATATAAGGTCATTTATTATATTCCTAATTTGAATAAATCAACTACATGAAGTTTTCAGTGACTCACTTGTTACATTTCTGAATGAATCAGTAATGAACAGTATAGTGATTGCCTTATAAATGCAACATGCTATTTTATTGAATCAAAATTTTGAAACCGATCAATCTGAACAAAAGGTGAATTTAAGTGACTTTGAATGTGGTATGGTTGTTGGTGCCAGCCGGGCTGGTCTGAGTTTTTCAGAAACTGCTGATCTACTGGGATTTTCACGCACAACCATCTCTAGGGTTTACAGAGAATGGTCTGAAAAAGAGAAAATATCTAGTGAGTGGCAGTTCTGTGGGCGCAAATGCCTTGTTGATGCCAGAGGTCAGAGGAGAATGGCCAGACTGGTTCCAGTTAATAGAAAGGCAACAGTAACTCAAATAACCACTCATTACAACCGAGGTATGCAGAAGAGCATCTCTGAACGAACAACAAGTTGAACCTTGAAGTGGATGGGCTACAGCAGCAGAAAACCACACAGGGTGCCACTCCTGTCAGCTAAGAACAGGGAACTGAGGCTACAATTCACACAGGCTCACCAAAATTAGACAATAAAAGATTAGAAAAACGTTGCCTGATCTAATGAGTCTCGATTTCTGCGGTGACATTCCCATGGTAGGGTCAGAGTTTGGTGTCACCAACAATAAAGTATGAATCCATCCTGCTTTATATTAATGGTTCAGACTGGTGGTGGTGTAATGGTGTGGGGGATATTTTCTTGGCACACTTTGGGCCCATTAGTACCAATTAAGCATCGTGTCAACGCCACAGTCTACCTGAGTATTGTTGCTGACCATGTCCATCGCTTTATGACCACAGTGTACACATCTTTTAAAGGCTACTTCCAGCAGAATAACGCACCATGTCATAAAGCATGAATCATCTCAGACTGGTTTCTTGAACATGACAATGAGTTCACTGTACTCAGATGGCCTCCACAGTCACCAGATTTCAATCCAATAGAGCACCTTTGGGATGTGGTGGAATGGGAGATTCGCATCATGGATGTGCAGCCAACAAATCTGCAGCAACAGCGTGAAGCTATCATGTCAATATGGACCAAAATCGCTAAGGGATATTTCCAGTACTTTGCTGAATCTATGCCACGAAGGATTAAGACAGTTCTGAAGGCAAAAGGGGTCCAACCCGGTACTAGTAAGGTGTACCTAATAAAGTGGCCGGTGAGTGTATATATTTCAAATACCTTGTATAAAACCAATATGTAACCAAAAGCCATTGCCAACAAATGTTTTATGGTACTTTAACTTAATTTAAGAGGTTAATCAGGTTTCAACAACGTGTTTTTAGCTCTACAAAGTTTAACGTAATATTATAAGTTGAGATGACTAAAAAAGTTCATTTGATTCAACAAAAAATTTGAAGGCAGGAAACAAAAACCGGTAACATTTTATTTTGATGGCTCATTTGAGTATTAGTAGACTCTCTGCTTAATATCTGTTGATACTGACAATAAGAAACTTCGCCAGTAGCCTACATGTCAACTAACACTAACCCTAACCCCAACCCTAACAGTCTACTTATAATCTAATGAGAATTAGTAGGCATGTAGATGCAATGTAACTTAAATTCAACAAATGGACCATCAAAATAGAGTATGACCCAATGACCTGCTACAAAAAGAGTAACAGGAAAAGTGTTTTTGCACACAAATAATGTCAAATAACGATTCATATGTCTTTTGAATATGTTATTTATGTTAATAAACACACTACCGACTTAACAAAACAGTGTACAGCATCAAACAGACTCATCGTCTCTTTACATCCATACGCTATCCGCATCACTCTGTATGCAAATGCTGGGTCACCTTGACTGTAATGACTGCAGCGCTCACTACAAATAAAGAAAGTCTGTGCAGTCGGGCGAGGAAACGAGGCACACGTGAAAAAAACATGGCACGCCGGTGATCTGGGAGTCGCACAACTCACGGGGGAACCAGAACGCTTTGTCAACACAGCAGTCCTCACACCCTTCTCCTCTGTTAATTGGTTATGTGAGCACCGGCGGAGACGACGTGTGCATTTCACACAGTTCTGCCTCCTCCTGTGTGTGACCTTCTGCCTTGCAGTGGAGGGTGTTTTGAAGCGCTTACTTTTCCAGGTATACAAGAAACGCAGCAAACAGCCTAAATCTGAAGGCACCCAGTTTATGGCAAGCTGTTTTAACATTCAATCTATATATTAAAATATTTTCTATGCGGCTACACTCAATCATTAGAAATTGTTTTGTTTTAAATTAAGTACTATACTAACTCATTATGTATTATATCATTACATACTAGTTCTTATTTATTGATATTCTTATTTATTATAATATATAATTATGTAAATATAATAATAATAATAATAATAATAATAGGGGAAATAACTATTATTACATTTTAATTTCTATATTATTATTATTATTATTATTATTATTATTATTGTTTTATTATAGTATATTATATAACAACAACAACAACAACAACAATAATAATAATAGGGAAAAATAACTATTATTATTAACATTATAATCATATTTTAATTTGTATATTATCAATACAGGCTGCACGGTGGCGCAGTGGGTAGCACGTTCGCCTTAGAGCAAGACGGTCCCTGGTTTGAGCCTCAGCTAGGTCAGTTGGCGTTTATGTGTGGAGTTTGCATGTTCTCCCCATGTTCGCATGGGTTTCCTCCGGGTGCTCCGGTTTCCCAAAGTCCAAAAACATGTGCTATAGGTGAATTGGGTAGGCTAAATTGTCCGTAGTGTATGAGTGTGAATGAGAATATATGGGTGTTTCCCAAACCAGCAACCTTTTTGCTGTGAGGCCCTATTATTATTATTATTATTATTATTATTATTATTATTATTATTATTAATTTTATTTAATGGCGCCTTTGTAGACACCCAAGGTCGCCTTACAAAAAACACACAAAACGGTGTCAAAATGTCAAAATGAATAGTTTCTTCTGTGGACCACGATGCAGACGTGGACAATTAGGTATCGGTTCAGTAATAATCATAACCGGTTATTACATACTGACGTCATTTATCTCATATGTGCTATGTCGCCGTAGCTTACTATGGCGAGGGATGCGAGCAAAAGTATTTACAATGCTCCATTTACTTAAAAACGCAGAAGCTGTGCACAATTTCACTGCGTGTGTGTTTGCTGGACAGTCTTTCATTGACACAGCAGAAGCCCTTATTTCTCCGCGATTGAGAAAATGAAAGTAAACTTAATTTCCTCTCTCTCTCTCTCTCTCTCTCTCTCTCACTGTGGCCCATTTCACCTGCTGGAGTGACGTTTCCTCTCCTCTTGGCTTCTGGATACAGACACAAGTGCTTGTCTGCAGAGTGAGTTTTCTTCACAGCGTTTATCCTGGATCAGCTGCCGTTTATCAGTGTCACTTATCTGTGAACAGCGCAGAGTGGTAAAGCCAATCGCAGCCCTTTTTGTTGAGCGCGTGACCAATCATAGGGGTGTAATAAAGAACTCGCTAGACAAGGCTCAGAAAGCGTGCGGAATACTAATGTTTATTTGCTATAAATGCTCATGTTGTTATGTGCATGTTTTTAAAGGTACAGTTTATATATCTGACTGTTTGTATTAGAGGACAAAATTGTATTACAAATAGTATATAAATATATTTATACAATTTAATACAATAATTGTGCTGTGAAGTAAAATATAAAATTGTGTATGGAAAGCATCGTCAATGCACCGTGACGCACCGAGATATTGAATTGAACTGAATCGATCTAACTCTAACAAAAACAAACACAAAGATACTTAATAAACAACAGTTTGTTTCAGTCCTACTGGTATGTTTGTTGTCTCCTAAGCAAATTCTGCAAACAAGCCATCGATTAGCCGTATTTCATTTGATGTTTGTGTTGTAATTTAACATTGATGGTGTGATATCTGAGATATCAAATGTTTTCTTGTTTAATTTTTTGTCATTTGATTTAATAAACCGTAAACGACTATAGTCATAGACTAGTTGTGTAGTGTTATTTATGTGAAAAATACCATGACAGGTACAGTTATGGTTTACCTTATCCAGATTAATTAGCAATTATCTTTATAATATAAAGTTAGTGATGGTAAGTTATGTTTACAGAGATATCATTTTATGTTGTTGTTGTTGTTGTTGTTGTTAAACTTATTAACAACTTAATAACTTCTAATTTATTCTAATCGCATGTCGAGAGACCCTGCAGCTGTTAAATATTAAATACTTAGCCAACAGATATCAGTATTTTGTTTGTATCTTATGATAGCAACTAGATAGTAGATGTACAGATACTGCTGTTACACCTAAAAACACTTTCTTTATCCCTTAGTCCAGCGGCGACGCCACACACGGCAGTAATGGTCATTTTGAATTGTCACCCACTGTACATACAAAATAACTACAATGCAATAAATAACTACTAATATATAAACAGCATGTATTATTGACAACATGAATACACAATAGTCAAAACTGAATAGCTAATATGCCAATAACAGATCCCTATAGATTTTTGGAATAATTTTGAACTTGAATAGTTACTGGTCACTAATAAAAAAAGTACTAGATAAACAAATAATGTTATCTAAGAAATAAAGCACTAATATCTTTATAAAGGTACTTGTAATTAAAGAATAAGCATAGCTACTGATTAAGTACTTCATCTTTAATCATTAGTTTATGGATCAAGGTTAGAACAGCTTGCCATACCCAGACTTTTATCCATTTTTATACCCCTTTCCAAAAGTGAGTCATATCTCGGACGCAACACCAAAGTGGCTCCTGCTGAGAGAAGTGGACCATTTTCATTAGTCGATTCATTTCGTCACACTGTTGGACTTAAAAAAGAAAAGAAAAAGAAAATGTAGCTCTTCCTTGAAATAAATTGCCGTCTTTCTATTTCAAATGCCCTCACAAATACTCTCTTGCTACAATAATTCTGAAGCATGTGAAAATAGTATTTTAAGATGGAAAGCACTGAGAAAACAGCAATTGTAAGCCCCTATACGTCAGACAGACAATACCAGAACAAAACGATCTGGAGCTGCAAATAGAGTTGGAATTACAACACCCCTGTTTCCATTTGTCTTGTTTGCTTCCTGTTTTATCAGAACATCTCAATGTTCCTAATTTATTAGAGTGCAGAGATTGTCCCATTCAACTTCAGAACACAAATTGCGGCAATTTCAATTTAAGGCTCACATGTCTGAAAAGATGAATTAGAGACCGGAGGAACATGAAGATGAGGGCTCTGTGAGGAAAGAACTTTTTTTTTTTGCCAATGAAAATGAAGCTGTGCAGAATAGACGAACAATCTGTTCTGTGGGTTTTGTGCTTCTTACAATATTCCTCACAATGACTAGATATTGTCATATCTATTATTCAATTTTTTTTTTATTAGAATATGCAAAAAGGTACACAAATTGGGATCATACAAAATAAAACATAAAAAAACAACAATGAAAAACAAAAACAACAACAACAATACAGTCAGGTACTGGCAGGTGCGTGCGTGCGTG
>CAIGQZ010032287.1:13879490-13900118 GCA_903798205.1 Danio tinwini | reverse complement strand
AAAAAAAAACTGAAGAGGAAGAGTGGAAGAGGAACGTTACTATAGTAATGATAATATACAAATAATAAAAACTAAAAGTAAAGAATAATATTAAAAAGAAGAATTTATCTAACAATTTGATGAATTAATAATAGTATAATAATAATAATAATAATAATAATAATAATAATAATAATAATAATAATAATAATAATAATAATAATAATAGATCAAGAGGTGGGCCAGGGAACGTGATGACTACAATACACTCACGCTGACAAAAAAAATAAAAATAAATAAATAAAAATAAAAAAATAATTATATTATTATTATAAGGAGGTGAAAGTTATCTAATCTGCCTTGATGTGTAGTGTTTGTCAGTTGCTTTGTGATGCATTAAAAAAGTATGCATTATAAAAGCCCAGGCTGCCATGCCCACGTCACACTTACCCTGTGAATGTACTATTTGTAAGTATGTGCAAGTATTTTAAATTTTATTTTTTTAATACTTGGTATTTTTTATTATTATTATTATTATTTTTTATCTGTTGTTAGACCGGCTAGGTAATTATTATTATCAGCGCGAGTACACCACAGCCACCATGACCCCCCGCCAACCTCACGATCCCTTTCTCTCCCACCTCTTGAGGGAGAGAGAAAAATAATAATAATAATAATAATGGTAATAAATAATAATAATAATAATAATAAAATGAACAAATAAATTTGAGAGAGACAGAAAAGGAAAACAAATATTAAGTGGTAGAAGTATGGAAAGACTGAATTATAATGTGGCAAGTATTTATGAAATTTATAATAGATTTTTTTCCCTTTTTTCCTTTCCTCCTTTTTCCTTCTTTTTTCCCCTCTCCTTTTTTTATTTAATTTTTCCCTCTTTGATTCATTTTATTTTTAATTAGATTTAATACCAGAGAGAGTTTTTTGTTTTTTTTACCTCTACCCTCCTGTCTGTGTACTGATGAAGGTGTTGTTGGGGAGTGGCTTCAGGCAAAGAGGATCTTCAATGGAGATGTATTCTGATAATACGTTTTTCCAGGATGAAATGTGAATGGTATTTCTTGATTTCCAGTTCATGAGGATAGTTTTCTTGGCGACAGTCAGCGCCACCAGCAATAACTGACCATCTGTATTATTTATATCTATTGTGGATGTATCACCTAATATGCAGAGGGAGGGAGACAGTGGGATGTGACATCCCATTAAGTTGGAGAGTGAGTCAGTAACCTTTTCCCAAAATGATTTAATTGAAGTGCAATGCCATAAGGCGTGAAGATAAGTGTCCGGGGTGTTTTGTGTGCAATATGAACATATTTCTGATGTGAAACCCATTTTAAATAATTTCTGCCCAGTTAAATGAGATCTGTGAAGTACTTTGTACTGTATAAGTTGTAAGTTAGCATTTTTAGTCATGGAGAATGTGTTTTTGCAAATTTGAGTCCAGAATGCAGCATTGGGAGTAATGGATAAGTCTGATTCCCATTTAGCGGATGGTAGAACTAATGTGTTGTCTGATTTTGATATCATTTTGTAAATTTGGGAGAGCAATTTTTTGGAGGATTTTTTGGATTTTATTCAATATTTTTCTGATAAATTATACATTTAATATTCAACTTATTATATATGAGGTGCCATTTTTAATTTGTTAAGTTTTTAAGTCTTTTAAAGCTTTTAAAGTTTACGTTTGGTGAACTCTGACCGGCTAAATGGCATCACATGACTGCGTGAGACCAATCAAAGATCAAAACATGACCTCTCTGTACAAAAATGTAAAATATGGACTAATCGCTCTCTTTTATTTAATGTCTAATATTTTTTTATGTCTAAATCTAAGATGAGACAGCTGAAGAGACTGGATTTTTTTCATATTCAAGTTTGGTAAGTACAGTACAATTATATAAATATAGTTATTATTTATGTAGTTAAGTGAATTTACAGCTTGTTTCAGTCCTACTGGTATGTTTGTTGTTTACTGAGCAAATTCTGCAAACTTAGGCATTGATTAGCTGTGTTTCATTTGATGTTTGTGTTGTAATTAACATTAATGGTGTGATATCAGAGATATCAGACGTGTCCTTTTTAATTTTTTTTTATCATTTTACTTAATAAACCGTAAACTAGTCGTAGACTAGTTGTGTAATATTATTTCTGTGAAAAAGAACATGGCAGGTACAGTTACAGCTAACCCTGCCAGATTAATTAGTGATTATCTTTATAATATAAAGTTAGTGATGGTAAGTTGGACACTGGACTTTTCACCCCATAGACTTCCATTCATACACAAGCAAATGCGACAGACCGGAAACAAAAATGTAAAATATGGATCAATCGCTCTGTTTTTTTAATGTCTAATCATCTTGTTTAATCCAGCCCCTTTTCGCAGCGCCGTACGACAAAAGTTTGCAAGCTCGAACTCTAGTGTGACCACAGCATTACATGTAAAAAATAAAATGACCATATTAGTGAAATAGTGTTCCATCATTAAATGTACATGGTTTATCTATAGATATGTCACACATACAGTTGAGGTCAGAATTGTAAGCCAAATATATAGTTAAAGTCAGAATTATTAGCCCCCCTGAATTATTAGCCCCCCTGTTTATTTTTTCCCCCAATTTCTGTTTAACGGAGAGATTTTTTCTAAACATAATAGTTTAATAACTCATTTCTAATAACTGATTTACATTATCTTTGCCATGATGACAGTAAATAATATTTGACTAGATATTTTTCAAGACACTTCTATACAGCTTAAAGTGACATTTAAAGGCTTAACTAGGTTAATTAGGTTAACTAGGCAGGTTAGGGTAATTAGGCAAGTTGTTTTATAACGATGGTTTGTTCTGTAGACTATCGGAAAAAAAATAACTTAAAGGGGCTATTCGTGTTAACCTTAAAATGGTTCTTAAAATTTTTTTTAAAACAAAATAAAACAAATAAGACTTTTTCAGAAAGAAAAAATATTATCAGACATACTGTAAAAATGTCCTTGTTCTGTTAAACATCATTTGGGAAATATTTAAAAGAGAAAAAAAATTCAAAGGGGGTCTAATAATTCTGACTTCAACTATATATGTACTGCTTAAGAGGGCTAATAATATTGACCTTATTTAAAAAAAAAAAAAAAACATTAAAACTGCTTTTATTCTTGCCAAAATAAAAAAAAATAAGACTTGTCCAAAGAAAGAAATCTTTGCTCTGTTAAACATCATTTGGACGTATTTGAAAAAGAAGAAAAAAAACACAAATTGACAGGAATGTCAACATGCTTTTTTTCTGTATTTTTTTTTTAAATTTAGCTTATAAAGTTAATGCGTGAGTACAAATAAATAAGATGAGACTTATGACAAAAAAGTAATATTCTTTAATATACATTAATATTATTAAATATTAATACATAGTATACATAAATATATAACATACTAATATGGTGCTGCCGCACCATAAGCACTGGGCCATTGCGCCAACTATCATTAGGAAATTATTATTCTTGTCTATTGAACCTTTTTAAGCAACACGGTGGCTCAGTGGTTAGCACTGTTGCCTCACAGCATGAAAGTCACTGGTTCGAGTCCCTGCTGGGACAGTTGGCATTTCTGTGTGGAGTTTGCATGTTCTCCCCGTGTTCGCGTGGGTTTCCTCCGGGTGCTCCGGTTTCCCCCACAGTCCAAAGACATGCACTATAGGTGAACTGAATAAACAAAATTGTCCATAGTGAATAAGTGTTTATGGATGTTTCCCAGTACTGGCTTGCAGCTGGAAGGGCATCCGCTTTGTAAAACATATGCTGGATAAGTTGGCGGTTCATTCCGCTGTGGCAACCCCTGATGAATAAAGAGACTAAACCAAAGATGAATAAATGAATGATCCTATATAACCTAATTAAGCCTTTAGTATCGTCATCATGGGAAAAACAAAATCGATGAGTTATCAGAAATTAATTATTAAAACAATTATGTTTACGAATGTGCTGAAAAAAACAGTGACACAGTAGCAAAAATATTTGAAAAAGAATAAATTTTTCACAGAAGGGCTAATCATTTTGCTTTCAACTGTATTTAGCTGAAAGCGATTTGTCCATGTTGGTTCACAGATACCTGTCAGATCAACTTCATTTGCACTTAGATTTAATGTCACTAGCGCACATTATCAGTATACAAAACAGGCTGTTCTTTTTCACATCATAGATTTTGAGTTCAAGGAAAGGAGAGAAAGAGTTTGAGAGAAACAGCAGCACTTATAAACATTGTTTTCAGGTCATGGGAATGGAACAAATCCTCAAGAAAGCTCTGATCCCATAATACATGTTTAAAAGTGCTGATTTCCCAAACGATGCATTAGACCTCTAAACAAACAAAGACTCCTCAGAAACAATTGTAAAAATTAGAATAAATGTTACATGTTAAATGTCAGTCCTCAGGTCAGAAAGAGGTTTGTGTGTGTGTGTGTGTGTGTGTGTGTGTATAATGAGTGTTTATGAGCTGCAAAACAGTCCACATTGGCCGTTCTCCACCCTAAACACGATTATCCGAGATTAGAGTTTGTGCGTCCCAAATAGACCACTAAAACAAAAAGGAATTTCTATCGCAATTTCACAGTAATTTCTAACTTTTTTTTAGATTTCATGACTCATTTATATGAATATGTATGATCTCATTCATACATTTTAGCACGATTTTAGTCAATGACAATTCATAAGGTTTTGATTTAGTGGCTACACTTAATAAAAAAAAAATTAAAGATGGTTCATTGGATTTACTACAGGATTGGATTGATTACTATTGGATGACCTTACTACTATAAGATAAGTGTTTGCAAACAATTTATTTGGTCTGAATTTAAACCAACAATTTAAGTTAAGCATTGCCAAATTTAATTAGTTTGTTTAAATTCAGCCCAAACTAAAAGTTTGTAACAGTTTTGAAGAAATCTTTATTTTCAGTGTCATTTGTAAAAATTTGTGTGATCTCATTCATACATTTAAGTATAATTTGATCATCTGTCATCCTGCAATGATGGTTGGACTTAGTGGTGTGGTTTGGGGTATGCCTCATTTTAAAAATTGTACATTTCACATGACGAAATTGTAGGAAATTGTATGAATTATATGCCAATTCTGTCAAAACATAAAATAGATGGGTTTTCTTGTAGGATTGGGCTTGTATCATCCTAAACACCATTATTTGAGATTAGAATTTGTGTGTGCCAAATAATAATCAGTTAAAATACTACTCAATTTTTACATGCTTAAAAAGTTTTTCCTTTTTTTCTCTCTATAGTTTAAACACCCACAAACCCATAGGTGAAAACTGAGAGGTTATGATTATTAATGTTCTTTCACTTTGCATGTAATTAGCCAGAGCTAATAACCTCTGACTGTGAGCTTGGAGACCATAATCAACCAGAATAAATAATCTTTTATTAATTTTACGCATATATATTGAATCTGCTACAGTTTATTTCTGATCACATTGCTACTTTAAACAGCTCCTTTAGTGCTTTTACCTTAAACAAAGCACATTAAGAAAAGAAATATGAATAAATTCTCATATACTCATGTTTTATTTCCTCACAGAGAAAGATAATTTCTATTAGAATTGCTGTGTAAATGCATTCATGCCACATCTGAGCTGTGATAAGCTAAATGCATGTGCATTTATTTTTAAAGACATATTTCCTTGATTTCATTTCACATCAGAATACTATTTAAAAGATTGTTGGACACTAAAGACTGTAATATTAATCAGCAGGATTAACTGTTTAATATTAATCAACAGTAATATCTACTCATATAATTCATACCTTTATATCTTCATGTATTTTATACATTTTTATTTTATTTATCATGATATTATAGTGAACTACACAAGAACTAGCAGCTAGCTCTCTGCAACTGAAGCTAAGCAGGGCTGCGCCCGGTCAGTACCTGGTTAGGAGACCATGGAAAAGATAGGTTGCTCCCGGAAGTGGTGTTAGCGAGACCAGTAGGGAGGGGGTGCTCAACCTGCTGTCTGTGTGGATCCTCACGCCCCATTATATTGATGAGGACTCTATACTGCTCACTGAGTGCCGTCTTTTGGATGAGACATTAAACTAAGGTCCTGACTCTCTTTGGTCATTAAAAATCCCAGGATGTCCTTTGAAAAAGAGTAGGGTTTAATCCTGGCTAAATTTGCCCACTGCCCTCTGTCCCTCAGGGCCTCCTAACCATCCCTATATCCTAATTGGCTTCATCACTCTGTCTGCTCTCCATTAATCAGCTGGTGTGGTGTGTGTTATGGTGCAATATGACTGCCGTCGCGTCATCCAGGTAAATGCTGCTCACTGGTGGTGGATGAGGAGATTCCTCCAAAAACTGTGTAAAGCGCATTTTTGTGTCCAGAAATTTATTAAATTTTGTGTCCAGAAATGTATGTTATTATAACAACCAACAACATTTGTTTTAAACTATTATACTGTAAAAAATGTGACAAAGTCATGACAACAAATGCATTTATTGTTACTTTACCTCAATTTAAGTAAGTTACCTACACACAAAAAAATTATTTACCATATCACGAACATTAAATTACAGACATTTTCTTAAATTAAAATTTCGGGTATATTTCTGTAATTTAACAGCTGTTATTTTACATAAAATTTCTTTAATTTAACAGCCGTTATTTTATGATTTTTTTTCCAGCAAAAACCCTAAAAAGTGTAAAATAATGTATTTTTTTACAGTGTATACAATGTTAATGTAATATTTTAGCCAATTTTACTGATTTAAGTTAAGATGACTAGAAAAGTTCATTTGATTCAGCTAAAAAAGGCAGGAAGATTTTTTTTTACCAGTGTAAAGTTGACCAACTAAAGGTTACGAAAATCACACTTGTGAATGGTGGCGTACCATTTAATTAATTAATTATTTATTTATTTATTTGGGCGGCATGGTGGCTCAGTGGTTAGCACTGTCACTTCACAGCAAGAAAGTTCGAGTCCCAGCTGGACCAGTTGGCATTTCTGTGTGGAGTTTGCATGTTCTCCCTGTGCTGGAGTGTGTTTTCTCCGGGTGCTCCGGTTTCCCCCAAGTCCAAAGAAATGCGCTACAGGTGAATTAAATAAAACTAAATTGTCCGTAGTGTATGAATGCGTGTGCGAATGAGTGTGTATGGGTGTTTCCCAGTACTGGGTTGTGGCTGGAAGGGCATCCGCTGCATAAAACGTATGCTGGTATAGTCGGCGGTTCATTCTGCTGTGGTGACCTCTGAAATAAAGACTAAGCTGAAGGAAAATGAATGAATTCCTTTATTTCATCACTTGTTAAAAATGTTTCATACATTTTCATAGTTTTCTTGTTGTCTGACAGTTTGAGTCAAACTTTCTTTGAACACCAAAACCCCATTCAGAATCAGGCTTAATTGGCGAAGGCTTCATTTGAAAAACTTCTTACTTTGTGCATTAGGCTGTGTTTACAATGAAAGATTTTAATATAGCACAGAGATGTGAAGCTTCATTACGCAGTAAATACAAATATCCCCAAAACCTCCTATAAAAAAACAAAAAAAACATAAGATAATGGATTTTTTACAGTGTATACAATGTTTAATGTAATATTTTAGCCAATTTTACTGATTTAAGTTTAGATTACTAGAAAAGTTTATTTGATTGGCTGGACCAGTTGGCATTTCTGTGTGGAGTTTGCATGTTCTCCCCGTGTTGGAGTGGGTTTTCCGCGGGTGCTCCAGTTCCCCCCAGTCCAAAGACATGCGGTCACGCCTGACGTTCGCAGGAAGAAGGCACGGGGGTCTCAGGATTATCAAAAGCACATATATTTATTAAAGGACACTTACGAAGATCACACGATGAACAGGGCTTGAAGACAATTATCAACAGCAAGACATGTAGACAATACTATAAATATACAGGGCATGACGACATGATAACACACAGGTGGATAAACACAGGTGAAAGTGATGAACATAATGATGGCGGGTACTAGAACAAAGGAGCACATGATGCGGATCACATGACGAATACAAACACACAAGGAAGACAGGTTGAGACACATGTGCTAAGTAAATTGAATAAAAACAATTTGTCCGTACTGTATGAGTGCATGTGTGAATGAGTGTGTATAGGTATTTCCCAGTACTGGGCTGTGGCTGGAAGGGCATCCGCTACATAAAACATATGCTGAAATAGTTGGCGATTCATTCTGCTGTGGTGACCTCTGAAATGAAGACTAAGCCGAAGGAAAATGAATGAATTCATTTATTTAATCTCTTCCAAAAAAAAATTCATACATTTTCATACAGTTTTCTTGTTGTCTGACAGTTTGAGTCAAACTTTCTTTGAACACCAAAACCTCACTTAGAATCGGGCTTAATTGGTGAAGGCTTCATTTGAAAGACTTTTAACTTTGTGCATTAGGCTGTGTTTACAATGAAAGATTTTAATATAGCACCGAGATGTAAAGCTTCATTACGCAGTAAATATAAATACCCCCAAAACCTCCTATAAAAAAACAAAAAACATAAAAAGCCAACTTATCTCTGAAACACTCCACAACAAATGTCTTCCATCTTTCATGTGCAAATGCAAAGCGTGTTGTTTACGCGGCATATGGCCAAAACAATTAAACTGACGCCAGTATTCAAATAACGTTTCAACCAGTATTAATTAGTACACCAAACACTGTCACAACAAAACAGCAATTAATTGGATTTTAGTTTTTTTTCTTTAGAAACTACCAAGTGCCTCTGATGAGTGGGAAAAAATAGGACCGTATTCCCCCTTTGCACCGGAGCTCAGACATCCGCTGCCCTTTACATCATGACTGCTCATGCAGAAACAACCAATGAAAACAACAGCTGGGCTCATCGCATCGCTGTTTTTCCAAAAGCATATCACTATTAATAAGTCAAATGAACATTTATTGTGCAGTGGATTAGTATGCACACACGGTGATCATGTTAACTATAGCAAGAGCATGAATAAATGATGTTTGTGTAGCTTTGGTTAGATTGGACAGAATTATTCAGTTGTTTTCAGTTCTTTAGCTCAGGCAGAACAGAGAGAGAAGACACAAATGAAGAGGATTGCATTGTTGAGGAGGTTATACACTGTCATTGAGAGGCTTATGATCATTTCCATTAGAGAAACAAACTGAGAGTTAAAAGTGACGGCTATTTTTTTGCTAAAAATATGTATATTTGTGACACTGGAGCATAGACCTATTCGTAAAAAAATAGTTCACTCAAAACTGAAAATTCGGACCCACAGTTTACTTGTTTCAAACCTGTTTGACTTTTTTTCTTTTGTTGAACACAAAGGAATATATTTTGAGGAATGTTAGAAACGTGTACCCACCAATTTTCATAGTGTTTGTTTTTCCTAATATGGAAGTCAATGGTTCCGGTTTTCTTCAAAATATTTTTTTTGTGTTCAACAGAAAGCAGAAACTCTTAGCTTTGATCCAACCAATTGAGGGAGAGTAAATAATAAGTCTTTTTTATTTTTTGGTGAACTGTCCCTTTAAGTTGCACTAATATATTTTTGGGAATAGCTAAAAATACAGCGTCACCATTTTTCTCAGAGAACATATTTCTAAAGGTGCTGTTGACTTGAAATTTCCCCTGGATCTTGGTAACAACCAAACAGATTCAAATATACAAAGAAAACAAATAAATTAGTTTACAAATGAAGTTATGCATAACAAAATGGAATGACGCACAGAAAAGTATTGAACACATGAAGAAACGCTGGTGTAGAAAGGCAGTGAAAGCCCAGACAGCAGCTGAAATCTCTCAGTAGTTCTTCAGCAACCCTCTGCCTTTCGTCAGTGTAAATATTAACTGCTTCAGTCCAACATTTACATTAGCAGGATGATGAAGATGAAACCAGAGTGGACATTTCAGCAAGACAATGATACAAACACAGCCAAGGAAAATCTCAAATGCTTTCAGAGAAATAAAATCAAGCTGTAAAATGGCCCAGCCAATCACCTGGCTTGAATCCAACAGAAAATACAAAATAAAGACCAGATTTAATAGACGAGACCCACAGAAGCATCAGGACTTTTACACTGTTGAAGTGAAAATCTCTCACCTGAGCAAATCATGTGACTTCATTCTCCATATGAGAGGCATTGTAGCAACATTTATTATTTTTTTTCCGTTGTGAAGTCCGTTGTGAAACCTTGTCTCATCATTTATTTTTATCACATCTTGTGCCATCAAATCAGTGAAATAGCTCCATTGCACATCAGTAGCAATCGTCACCACATACAAACTCACGGTCTAAAAATTGTTTCCTCTTCCCTTACTGCCCCACCTACTACCTGGCTGCCTTAAATCCTGATTTTGAGAGAATAAAAGTCATTTCATTCACAAAATCAAAAACAATAAAGCAAATACTCCAACATGAATAGTATACAAAAAGCAAATACTCAAACCTGAATACAATAATTATCAAATGTAAATTTAATAATAATCAAATCATCCAATCAATCTATTCAGTCCAAACATAATAGAAGAAATTAATGGCTCCAGCAGGCATCTTTAAGCTGCCATCACCAAAAAAACACAGTTCAGTAGTTCATCACAATATCCTTGTGTCATTTGATTATTACACATAACTCATTTTTCAGATTTTTTTTTGTTTCGTTTTATTTTTATGTTTGTATTGTTTGGGTTTTTACCAAAATCTGGTTCAATTCCATGTCAACAATAAAAAAAACTGTACATTCTATATTATTAATCAATGCAAGCTTGTAGAAATAAAACCATGAACTTTTAGATATATTTTACTTTGGAATAGTTTGATGTGTGTTCAAAGATTCTTTGAGGACAAATCAAAATAAGTAAATTGAGCAAAACATACTCAACTTTCTGATAATTGTGTTCCCATCATGCACTGCATGGGAGATTTAGCACTTTCACTGTTTTTCAGTGGTTTATAATTGTTTTTGCTGTGTAATTAATTTTTTTCTACTTAAAATGACACATTCATACCTAAAAAGAAATTGACTGATATTCTGAATAATGCATTAAGTATTAAGGTCTCTGTGTCTTATCTCATTTATGTCTGTATGTTATGATATTGTTTTTAACAAAAAAATCTGCTGCTTTAATTACTTAAACGGTTTTACATTCTACATTCATTGAGTAAAGCTTACAAAGTAAAATTTACTTAAAACAAAGTATCGCAAAAATAAACAACAAATGGCTTAATCAAATAATATTTAGACAAGCAATAAACTTTACATAACTTATTTAAGCAGATTACACTTAAATTGTTTAATAAAAATTACTTTAAAAACAGGAATGGAATAAGTTGTACAAAAAAATTCTTAAATTTAAAATTAAGGTTATTGAATTATAAAAAAAAACATCCGAAGTTAATCTAAAAACAGCTTACACTATAAAAAATGCAGGGTTCCACACGATTCATTCATGTTGTCCCAACACAAATTGATTAAGTTAACTTAACACTTTAAACTAATTTATGTGGATTGAACATAAAAAATTAAGACCCAATGAAATCTCAAGAATTGTGTTGTTTCAGCTCATGTTGAATAAGTAGTTTGAAAATCTTTTTTTGAGTGTATATTGAAACCAATCGGCTGAAACATTATACATTAGTTTGAATAAACTCCGCCTCTATGGAAGAAGATCAAAGCCTACTTCTACATCACAGTTTGTTTAGCCCCTCCCCCTGATTTACACATGTGGGAGGTAAGTACAACAGAAGCCAAATGATAAAAACAGCTCTGAAACTTAGCGTCTTTGCATTGCATTCCTTCTGATCCCAACATTAAAAAGAAAAGATGCCCTTTATATTTAATGGTGTTCCAGATGCATCTGTAAGAAACTTGTCTTTTGTTCATTTCATTTTTTCATAGACATATTTTAACAGTGATTAAAGCTAAAAGGCAATGTTAATTTGCTATTTGCCCAGTAGAAGTGACAGTTTACTGGCATTGCTCTTTCAACATAACACAGTTTATTTATACATTAGTTCAAATCTAAAAGTTTAGTGTTAGTCATTTATATTCCTGTGAATATTTGACACAAAACGCATTGATTCAATCTGTTACAGCAAACTCCCATTGTTTATACTGAAATATGACTATTAACCCCTGGGAAGTGCACTTGGGTTTTCATTTCAGATGCTGTGTTTGTGACCTTTAAGCCTGTTTCAATATTGCTAACTCCTACTGAGATATTACTCTGGACCTAGAATGTCACTTCAGTGAGTTATATTTATTTATCTTTATTATTATTGTCATGGAAATGGAAAGACACCATTAGACAAAAGCAGAACAACAATCTTAACAATGTTGTTGATCACTCAGTTTAACTATAGTTGTAATGTTTGCTTGCTTTTATTCACTAAAAATGCATTAAACTGTACCAATATGCAAAACTGAATTATTTTTGAAGGATCATGTGACATTATAGACATGGGTAAAATCTGCTGAAAATTCTACTTTGAATGACAGGAATAAATTATTACAGTGTATTACATGATGCATAAAAACACAACTTTCATCCTTAAATTTAAAAGGCAAATATGAGTTTATCTAAAAATAAATACATAAATAGACTCTGAAAATATATCATAAAATATTTTAGCTTTTATGGTTACATTATTTGTTTTAACTTAAACTCCTTATAGTACTGTATGTATTCATTCAATTACTAAATTTATCTCTTAATTTATTGTAAACAATTTTTTTACATTTTAAAAAGTCACACTTTATTCATTCATTCATTTTCCTTCAGCTTTGTCCCTGATTTATCAGGAGTCACCTCAGCGGGATGAACCACCAATTACTCTGACATATGATTTACGCAGCGGATGCCCTTCTAGCCGCAACTCAATACTGGGAACATTACAGTTTATTGTAAAGCAAAATTATTGCTATTAACATATGATTAATAAAAATAATAATAATAATACATTTTAATAATGATGCATTTTTCTTAAACTCAAAGTGCTACAATATATACAACAACAAAAAAATGCAGAGAATTACAAGCTTGAATAAAATCCTTGTAAGAAGCCAGAAGTCATACCGCAATAATAAAACAAAAAAAAAAGCTTCTTTTGACCAATGAAGTAATGTGATGGCATGAAGATGTGTGTCAAAACACATGCAGCTGAATTTTAAATGTTCTGTAACCTTCTAACAAATCTAGCTGGTAAACCCCCAAAAAGAGCATTGCAAAAATCAAGAAGAGATGTGATGAAGGCATGATTAAGCATCAGTATCAGCATCAGGCCTTGAAAGAAAGAGTCTAGCAATGTTGTGCTGAGCATCAAAAATCACTCCTAGGTTGCGCCTATATGTAGTTAATAATGTAATGTACTATATTACATTATTAACTACACTGTAAACAATCACATCATAAAAAGTCATGACAACACGTTTTTACGTAACTTTACCATGATTTAGAAAGTTAATCAGATTTCAACTTTCCTGATGCAAGTTAAAATGACTTGTAAAGTTAAACGGGATCAACTTAAAAAATTAAGTGAGCAACACATTTTTGGATGACACTGTGGCGCAGTGGGTAGCGCTGTCACCGCACAGCAAGAAGGTTGCTGGTTCGAGCCCTGGCTGGGTCAGTTGGCATTTCTGTGTGGAGTTTGCATGTTCTCTCTGTGTTTGCGTGGATTTTTTCCGGGTGCTCCGGTTTTCCCCCACAGTCCAAAGACATGTGCTGTAGGTGAATTGGTGAGCTAAATTGTCCATATTGTATGTGTGTTTTCCTGGTCCTCCAAATTTGGGGTTGAGCATTGGGTTAACGTCTCACGTCATAAAAACTAGATTTTATGAAACACCAATATGGTGTTAAATATCAACTTCGATATAAATGCCCCTGGGAGTAAAAGTAAGTAACATTTTATTAATTTTTTTTTACAGTGTAAAAAGCCGATCACACCGAACGCACTTTTCCGTTCTGAGAACTTTCTTGTTGACAAGAAAAAAAGTAGTGTGCTGCGCTTTTTATGTTGCTAGGCAACCACTGAATCGGCTGCGTATTGTGCGTGAGCGCTGCTGTTGATATTGTTATAACTGTAATATTTAATAATCTTGTTACACTCAAGATTGGTGAAGTCATCCAGCTCTGAATAACTTGAAACAGCAACCACAAGTCTCTCTTCCATCTTTAAAAGTCTTCGTAGACGTCTTGACAACACAAGCACTGCTCGCCTCGCCTCTGCTTTGATTTGATTGGAGAATAAAAAATAAAAAAGATGCGAACGATTTGGCACACCTTTTTTCCACAGCACGCGCACAGAGCACAATGACAAAAATTCGAGGAGCAACAGTCGGTTAAAATCTTTTCTAGATTACTTTTGAAAACACTGTTGGTTGGGTTTAGAGAAGGGGGTGGGAGGGTCAGTCAGTCATCAAGCAAGCTGGTTGGCTGAAGTGTATACTGCACCCTCTGTTGGATTTACGCAAGAAGACAACATGCAAATAGCACACGCAAGAGAAATTTGACGTTCTATTTGCAAGAAGATGTAGCTCTGGGTATGTATTCCGCTGTCCCCAGAAACGTAGACCTTGGAACGCATCCACAATAAGCCTGGGTTGACTAATAAGCTGCTTATTAATAATAAGGAATAGTTTGGGTTTAAGTATTGGTAGGATTAGGATATAGAATTAGATCATACTTTATAAACATTTAAAAACAAGCACGTAATAAGCCAGTAGTTAATATAATTATTTAAACTAAAGTGCTACCAAATTCATTATTCATAGTTCTTGCATTTTTATTCACTAATTTTATTTAAAAAAATATTTATAAATGATTTAAAATGAACATAATTTTATAGTAAAATACTTTTTATAGATGTATTTACCGTTCTACCCCTGATGACTGACCTGTTCAGGCACATCCAGTCCTCCATCTGTTCTCCATCACTCAGACGGCCTGATGATGTTTACTTGCTGAATAACTAGTAAATCCATTCAAATCCTAACTGGATTATGCCTCTCGTTGGAAGCTGCAGGGATCTGTGAAAGGGAAATGATAAATCGGAGGTTATTACAGTGGTGTGATAATCATCATTTGGTCGCCGGACCCTCGAGACTCCTGCGAATCATTAAAGTGGTCTTAACACACTGCTCTGACATGCTGCAACACACATACACACACCCACACTTTATTTATAGGAAACACACTCAAAACCTGTCAGCCTCCCTGTGGGTTGAACGGCTCTGTTCTGAGGTCCATCAACACAACAGAAAGTCACTGTGTTTTAAATCAGACGTGTCTTGGGTGTTATCCGCTTCTCTCTCAACAGATAATCACTGCAGGTTTAACTAATACTCCCTCGTCTTGCAGATGCACGTTTGATTATTTTGTTAATATACAGTTGAGTTTAAAATTATTACCCCTACTGTTAAGTTTAACATGAATTAATTAAGATCATTTCTAACAATCAATTTCTAATGACAGTACATCATGTTTTACTAGTTATTTTTCAGGATACCAGTTCGTCCGCGTCGAGGTGCTCTCTAAAGGGTTAAGGGTGGCTAATAATGTTGATGTAGCATGCCCGGCGTTGAGCTGGCGGTGCTGCAGTTTAAATTTCTAAAAGATAGAAATATGAGAGAGTCAAAGTTTCGATGCTGTTCACAGTCCAGTCTGCTCTCGTAATGTTTATTACAGAGATTTGATCACAATGTACTATCATTTCATAAATATTTCTATGCAGTAATACTTAAAATAGTCTATACAACATCATTAAACAGTATATTATGCCCAACAAACCCTTGTCTTGTCTCATTAAATATACATTACATATAAATAGTTCATTCGTAAACATATTATTCACATACAAGTTATTACTTAGTCCCAATAAACTATACTTACTATATCACATTGTTACGGAAGGCTAACTGCGTTAAACATTTTGTAAAGTGTCCCTTTAAGCATTAAACATCTCTAGCACAGTATCATACATCTGCTCTGCATATATGGGCTAGCTCTGAGCAAAACAAATGTAATCAAATCCATTACAGTTGTTGAGTGTAACTGTTATCTTTGATTAAAACCTGTATTCTGCTTTTCTAAACGATCACATCCCCAGCTGGGAGGATGTGGCATCCTCTGTCCTCTGACAAGCTATCTCTGTGGGCTCCCGCTCTCCATTCGCAAGCCTTTTCAGTGCTGCTCACCAGCCCGAAGCCCCAGCGTTCAGCAGTCTACCGGTGTACCTAATATTTTGTCCTTATTTTGCCTGCACCCCGGTGTCTTGTCTGTCCATTACAAGATGGAGGCAGAAACTAATGCATGAGCTGTGTAGTGATAGATCACCCATTGTAAGCGTGCAGATTTCTGAACGACTCCGTTCCCTCACACTTCCAATAATATCCAGGTAAACACAGCGTCTTCATGAGCGTCTTGCTGCTGTGTTAGTGGGCGGGGCCGCAGGTTTACATTTTGCCGGGTCTGCGCACTCAACCATTATGTTTCGTAACAACGTCACGCCGAAACGGCTGAAGATTCGTTAACAAGACGATTCATTTGAACCACTATGAGTCGACTCTTTTATAGATGAATCAATAGTTTTAAAAACTATCCACTTTCAGATTTAAGCTTTAGCTGGATATTTCACTTCACTAAGAGCTGTGACACACACTACATGGAACGTCATTTTCAAAAACCCATAATAGGGGCTCTTTAACACACCCGGCCGCTGGCGGCTGTTTTGATACATTGTCAGAAAACATACAATCTTCGCTACAAAGTAACTATTTCACTGCACATTACCCTCAGTAAACTTAAGACACTTAAAAAAATATGTTATCTTCACATTTCAATGACATTGTGACATAATTTAGCCACCTAAAAGATAGAAATATGAGAGAGTCAAAGTTTCGTTGCTGTTCACAGTCCGGTCGCTCTCGTAATGACAGTCCAGCAGCTCATCGTTACCCTAGCAACCTCAGACAACAAACTGTCCCACTCATTTTCTCCACTCAAGGCAAGTCAAACAAATACAACATTAGATGCAACAACAGGATACCTTATATACAATTATTATTATATATAATTATAAGGAATAAATATACATAGGCATATATATACATGTGACTAATCATTCAGAGTGTCACATTGACCCTAAGATTGGTTTAAATTCAAACTAAAAGAAACAAAGCTTTCTCTAGAAGAAAAAATATTATAGGAAATACTGTGAAAATGTCCTTTCTCTGTTAAACATCACTTGGGAAATATTAGAAAAATAATTCACAGAAGGTTAATAATTTTACCTTCAATCATACTATTATATCACAATCTTTCTTGGCTGACATCAAAGACTTTAAAATAGCTACATTTTTTGGTAACTTGCTATTGTTTCTGTTTATTTTCTCATATGTTTTTTGTATTGCATGCATTAATTTTGTTTTTATTGGTTTATTCTTTGATTTCGTTTCTCAGTTAAAGTCGGTATGAGTCGGGTACAATGGAGTTGAGGGTTAGAGGTGTGAACCTACACTGGTCTCACGATTTGGTTCGGTTACGATTATCATCCCATCGATTTGATTCAATTTGATATCTCGGTGCATCACAGTGCATTGACGATGCTTTCCATACACAATTTTATATTTTACTTCACAGCCCAAGAATTCTTAAATTAAAATAAAATAAAAAATATATGTATAATATTTTATATGTATTTGTAATACAATTGTCCTTTAATACAAGCAGTCAGATATATGTACTGTACCTTTAATTTTACCTGCTCAAAGAAAACACTCTGCATTAAACAGAACTCAAGTACATGCACAGAACAACATGAGCATTTAAAGCAAATAAACATAAATAGTATACCACTTGCTTTATAAGCATTGTTGAGCGAGTTCTTACACCCCTATGATTGGTCATGCGCTCAACAGAAAGGGCTGCGATTGGCTCTAACGCACTGGTAACTGATAATCAGTGACACTGATAAACAAACACGGCGATCAAAGCTGATCCATGATAGATGCGATGGAAATAAACTCGCTATGCAGAGTGTCTGGATCCACAAGTATCGCTTAAACAGCCGAGAGGAGAGAAAACATCACACCAGCAGGTCAAACGGGCCACAGTGAGAGAGAGTGAGAGAAATGGAGTTCACTTTAATTTTCTCTTTACAGCAGTAGGCACTTCTGTTGTAACTTCAGCGTCAGTGAATGACTGTCCAGCAAACATAAGCAGTGAATTGTGCAGAGCTTCTGCGTTTTAATTACTTGCACTCGCCTTCTTCGCAATAGTATTCTACAGCTACATAGTGCATATGAAATTAATGACATCAGTACGTAATAACCAGTTAGGATCTATAACTGAACCGATACCGAATTGTCCACATCTGCATCGCGATGCACTGAAGAAACAATACATTTTGACACACCTAATTTAAATGCAGTTAATTATCTCTGAGTCATGCAGGCAATGGTCAAAACAGAAACAAACAGTTTCATGAGAAAAATCCAAAATCGTCTTCGTAGTCACAAGCAAAGAGATCGATACTCGTTGGCAAAACAACATAAACAAGAAACAAAGCAAGAGTCAGGAAACAAGGCAAGGCTAGACAATAGAACGCTTTGTAATGCTACAAGACTCAGCCCTGTGTGTGTGTGCAAGTGTGGTCTACAAATAGTCCAGGTTATCAGTCCATGATGAGCTTCCAGCTGTGTGTACATAATCAGGGGTGATCCGGAACTGGTGTGTGAGTGAGGTGCCTGATGGAAAAATCTAGTGCGGTTCGGTGGCAGAATTGTAGTTCGGGTGACAGTGAGTGTTTCCAGCGAATTACAAGGGCTAGATCGCTGGTGATCGTGACATTGTCCTATTTGCTTGTTTTGTTTGACACTTGTTTTGTGTTTACTTTGTTCAACTTAGTGTGATTCCCTTTTACTTTGTGTTTGTTGCTTTGTTTTATGTTTACTGATTTACTTCTTTAGTTATTTCACTTTGTGCTAAAAACTGTAAATTACTTAGCTATTTCGTATTTTTCCTTTTGTTGATGCTCGCTTTTTGTTTATTAGTTTGCGTTATTCCTTAAACACATTACTATTTTGTTAACTTTGCCATATTTAATTTAGTTTTATGTTTATTTGTTTACTCTTTCATGTCGCTTTCAGTTTAGTTTGTTTGTCATTTTGGTTTTTATTACTTTTTTTGTTGCTTTTTGCATTTGCTTAATGCTCTTATTTGTTGCTTATGTTATTTTCTTTCTCTGTTTTTGCACTTTCCATCTCTTTTACTTCAGGTTATGCTTCTTTTTGCAGTTTCTTGATGTCCAGACAAACAAAAACAGTATCAGAGCTATATGATCATGCAGTTTTCCAGCTTTCCGAGGATGGCAAACGCACAAAAATGTGATTCGCGAATACTGTACATTCATGTTTTATCAGACAGAGAAGATGCCTGGTTCTGAAACACCTCCACTGACTCACGAACATCTCTCGCTCATCAATCTCACCCTAAAGACCACATTTGTTTTTTTTTTTTTTGCGTGTGCTTTTGTTTTCTGCGCCGCGGTTAGGAAAACACATTTGGAATATGGCTCCAGGGAAGAGCACAAATCTAATTCAAGAAGATAAAGCAATTCTCTTCTCTTCTTCTTCTATAATAGACTAGTCTACAAAAGTCTCTTCGCAGCGTTAACGACAAATCACCCAGTGACAGTCGATACATAATGTTCACTCTCAGACTCTGTTCTTTATCATAAATATGTATCTACTGCACATGCAGTAAATGTTTGTACACAATTGCAGTGTTTTTTTATTTTTTATTTTCAGAGGTGCTTTAATTTCACATGAACATCTGTTCACCTTTGTTTGGCCATTTTAAATACATAAATCTCACCCACTCAAAGGTTGCTAATTGACAATGAGAAGGCACAAACATTTATAAATAAAAAACAACCTTGGGTGATTCACATGACTGTAAATTGGCATTGTAATGATGTATCCGTGGTGGCTAAATCTGCTGCTGCATGTATTTTACATGCAGCATCAAGAGTTCACTGGAGTGTGTGTGTGTGTGTGTGTGTGTGTGTGTGTGTGTGTGTGTGTGTGTGTGTGTGTGTGTGTGTGTGTGTGTGTGTGTGTGTGTGTTAGATCTCTGCACAGATGGCAGTCCTGTTTTGTGTATTCCTTCAGCTCATGACTGCCAGACTCTGATCCTTAGGAAAGACATTAAACAGACCTTATTCCATTATTGCCCTATCTATGGGTCATATGGTAAATCTTTTAAATTAATATAAAACATTTGTTGTATAATCCAACCTTCATTCAATCACCCATTCATTGATCCTTTGAATTATCCGTAATGCCTATAATCAACTTATTCATTCTTCAATCCATCCATCCATCCATCCATCCACCACCTATCCTTTAATGCATCCATCAATCCACTTATCCATTCATCCTTCCATCTATCATACATGCATCCTTTCATCAATCAATCAGTCCATTTATCCACCCACCATCTATCCATGCACCTGTCATCCATCCATCAATGCATCCTTACAATAATCAAACCATCCATCCATTCATACAATAAAAGCATCAATCATCCTTCAGTCCATTCATCCATTTATCTTTTTCTTCCATACACTTATCCATCTATCAATTAA
>CAIGQZ010032287.1:13874490-13876990 GCA_903798205.1 Danio tinwini | reverse complement strand
ACCAGACGAGAGCCCTGGGCTCAATTATTTCTTCAGGGTTCAGGGTTCTCTCCTGGGACAGCATTCCAAACCTGCTATTAGTATCAAGCAATATCTAAGTGTAAAGTCTTAAAAACTAAAATACAATATAACATGTCGGAGACTCAACAGACCAAACCATATGAACGTGGCAAAACAATACAGCTGGATGTATGAATGAATGAATAAAATACTTCCAAATAAAATAACAATTGTTTCATAATAAAGTAACTATTTAGCATGTTTACATTTTAAAACAATAAAAAATTAAATAAATAAATGAATAATACTACCAATAAAATGGCAATTGTTAAAATGTATGTAAATAAAATAAAAAAGTAAAACATTTAATTAAATGAATTAATATTATTACTAATAAAATGGCAAGTGTTGTAAATTAAAGTAAAAAAAAATGTAATTAAAAGTGGCGTATTTATGTATTTAATTTATTTAGTTATATTAATTTAATTAATTAATTTTTTTATTTATATGTTAAATGAATTTAATATTATTATTGATTTCATTAATTAATATAATTAAATTAAATTAATTAATTAATAAAATGACATTATTTATAGTAACATAACATTATTAAAAAGTTAAATTAAATTAAATTAAAACTGGTCTATTCATGTTCTTGTATCTGAGACACAACAATGAATAAATGAATGAATGAATGAATGAATGAATGAATGAATGAATGAATGAATTAATATTATTACAAATATAATGCCAATTGTTGTAAATTTTATTTAACTAAAATTAATTAATTAATTAATATTATTACCAATATATGAATAAACTGTTGACAATGTTGACAATATTGACAATAAAATGTCAATTGTTGTACGTTATTGTAAAGTACAGTACAGTAAAATAAAATTCATTCATTTTCCTTCGGCTTAGTCCAGGGGTAGGGAACCTATGGCTAACTAAAAATAATTGAAACTGTTACTAGAAATCAGTTTCCTATTGAAAATACAATTACAATTCCCCAGTTACTACAGCAAAATAAATACAAACTCAGTTTACAATAAAAGGACATTTTAACCAATGCACGTGTGCGGTGCTGTGGATTAACTTGAATCACGACACCAATAAAGGGGAAGCAACTTACACGAAAAGAAAAAAAAATCTATAAACTGTCCTTTCTTCATACATGGACTTGCTCAACATGCAATGCTTCATATTTGGGTTGTGCGTGGACATAAATAAATGTTTTGTTTAAACCTGTATTTTATATATATACAAATCAGAAATCAGAAATGGCTCTTTGCTGAAAAAAGGTTCCCGATGACTAGCTTAGTCCCTTATTTACAGTATAAGTGGTCACCACAGCTGAATTAACCGATATAACTATTCTGGCATACCCTTTACGCAGCGGATGCCCTTCCAGCTGCAACCCAGTACTGGGAAAAACCATACACTCTCACACTATGGCCAATTTAGTTCATCCAATTTACCTATAGTGCATGTCTTTGAACTGTGGGGGAAACCAGAGCACCAGAAGGAAACCCACACGAACACGAGAAAAACATGCAAACTCCACAGAGAAATGCCAACTGGGCCAGACAGGACTGGAACCAGCAACCTTCTTACTGTGAGACCACAGTGCTGAGGCAACGTGCTGCCCATAAAGTAAAATTAAATCAATTACATCTGGTCTACTCCTGTTCTCGTATCTGAGCCACAAGAGATGAAAGCAGGAGAAGCTGATGAAATAACGCAGCAGGTCAGTCTGCTTCCATATCATGTTCCAATTTACCAGGATCATGTTGCTTGAATGATGGCTGTTTTTCTCTTTGACTTTCAGGGTTATGAAGCACAGTGTGGAACAAATTTGTCTCTTCTTGGATCCATCATTGTGACACCACTGAGACCTTTAATGACCTTCAATGCTCTCAACATAAATAAAGTCCCAGGTGAGAGAGCAGACGCACACAAACACAGGGCAGATGGTGACCTACTCCAAGATACGAGGAGAAGCACATCGCCATCTGTAAAGAGTTGCTGGAGCTGATCTGAGACCTGTGAGGAACAAACCATTCTGCCCCAAAACACATCCACTTGTTTCTTCTGTGGATCAAAAACTCTCACTATACTTAAAACTTTCAGAAACAAAAATGTGGCTGGTGTTGTCACTCAGATTTGGAAAATTTTACAAAAAAAAAGCAACAATTAGAAATTTTGAAGTAGAAAAAAATGAAATAGATTGTCTTTTTCACACCAATATTGTTTTATAATTCTGAAAAATTAATGTTTCAGTGTACAGTAGTGGCCAAACTACTGGAACTCTATATTTTCACACCTAAAAATTATTTTATGTCAGTTATTGCTCTCTTCTTTGTACTGTATCAGTTTACATGATCAAAATGTAATTTTGCAATTAAGTGAAATAATACAGTATTTGTATGCACAAAGACTGGATAGAGATGAAAAAATAGTGCTGAGCAAACGTAAACTGCAATTATATATATATATA
>CAIGQZ010032287.1:13851277-13869490 GCA_903798205.1 Danio tinwini | reverse complement strand
TCCTTCCTTCCTTCCTTCCTTCCTTCCTTCCTTCCTTCGTCTTTCCCTCCTTCTGTTATTTTTGTTCCTTTCTCCACTTCTTATTACCACTTTTATTCCATCCATCCATCCATCCATCCTTCCTCAGTCTTCCCCTCCTTCTGTTATTCTTGTTCCTTTTTCGATTTCTTTGGCTACTTTTATTTCATCCATCCATCCATCCATCCATCCATCCATCCATCCATCCATCTTCTCCCTTCTTTCTTTTCTCAATTATTTTATTTATTTCATTTCCTTTCCTCAATCATTCCTCCATTCCCTCTATCCATCTATTCTTCTCTTTCCTTTTTTCTTCTTCCCAACATTTTTTAACAGATCTTCTCTTCTTTCTTATTTACAGCTTTCATTCAATTATTCTTTTCCTACCTGTTCCCTTCTTTAATTCCATCTATCCATCCATCCTTGTTTCCATGCTTCCTCCATCTTCTGCCTTTTTCTCCCTTATTTCCTTTCTCCGTTCTTTTATTTGATCCTAACCACCATCAATTTTCTACATTTACTTTTTACACATTCTCTTCATTGCAAAATGTTCTCTTCTTTTCCCATTTGTACCCTTCCTTCCTCTAATCATTTTCTTTTTCTTTTGTCCTTCCTTTTCATTCCTTTCTTTTTCATCTGCCCATCCGCCCCTTTTTCGAATTTTTTTTATGATTTCTATAATTCTTCGAACCAGCTTTTCTTGTTGTTCTTCCTTCCATCCTTAAATTTTTTTCTCCATCCATCTATCCTTTATTTTCATTCTTTTTCTTCCTTCCACCATTTTCTTAGCCCATTTTTACCTTTCATCTGCTCTTCCTGTCCATCACTCTTTTCTTACCAGTTTCCTTCTTTCAATCCATCCAATATCCTTCTTTTCCATTCTTCTGTCCTTTTCTCCCTCCTTCATTTCCTTTTTCCATTCTTTGATTTCATCCTAACCACTCTCCATTTCCTCCATCTATCCTTTTCTTTTTACATACTTTATTGCAGAATATTCTCCTGCTTCCCCTTTTTGGTTCCTTCCTCTATTTTTTGTTTATCAGTTGTATCCTTACTTTAATTTGATGCCTTTCTTTCCATCCATTTTATCCTTTCGTTCATTCATCCATACATCAATCACATCTAGAGTTCTTTCTTGTCTGATTGTTTTCTCCTAAGTGCTTTTCTGCTTTCCCTGCAAACACCGACACCTTTATAATTCCTTCCACTAATTGCCGAAGTCAATTTCAGCCTTTTTCTCACTTATCACCTTTTTTTTCAATGCAAGAGATTAGCAGGAAAAGAATCCAATACTCTTCTATAATTGAGCATGTAATGGTTGCGGCTGTTTTGATAACTTAATGAAAGAGGCTTTGACTATGCGGATGACTTGAGTCACAGCAACAGAACAATATCAATTACTGCACTGCAACTAATTACTGCAGCTCACGCTTGCTGCTTTTTCTTTGTTTCATTTCACATATAATTAAGATGAGGGAATTAACTGTGATAAATGTCCTTTCTTGGGAAATAGGGGAAGTATTCAGAGAGCTGTCCACCAGGGACTTTCCTCTGTAATGCCTCCCACCTACAGTACATTCATCTCTGAGTTTGTTTGGAAATACCTTGGGAAAATACATTGAGGTTTTGCTTGCTCTTAACTGAAGTATCCTGACTATCGTTGAAAATAATTTTCTTTAGTGCACATTTACTTTCCTGCAAGTATCTTTGAAGAGAAAGTCTTAAGGAATATAAACAGCATGACTCTGCTTGCCTCTCATCCCCATTTCCCATTTACTTACAGTCTGTTTCCTTTTAGGAGAGATTTATTTTCCTACAGTAGTATCAGTTTCTCTGTCTTCGGGAATGCCATTGTTAGCATATCTCAACCTCTGTTACAGGGGGATTGCTAACATATTTGCATTGCCGCTTCATTAATTAGTCTTCCTCTCTGTCAGTTTTTTTGTTCATGATGGAAGAAGCTAAATTAATCAGAAAAACAATGGCAGATTCTGCATTCAGGCTGTCAGGTGTGAAATTGCATTTCTGCAAGCTTATAAACACATACCTGTGTTGTTTTGTGTCAATATTTGGTGGATAAATGTGGCTTTATGCATTTTTTCCCTTTGCCCACAAAAATTGAAAGCAGGAAGAATCTCTGTGTCAGATATATGATTTTTTAAGCCCCACTCATTTATCTCCCATTGGCCAGCTTTAGAGACACATCCCCATACACAAAGAGCGTGCTTCAAATAGCATCCTAAATCCTACCACTTATTTGTACTATAGATTATATGTGCATAGTATGTGGATTATTTTTTAATGTATGGATTATTGTGTTTAATACAGATATTATTGTGTGGAATACCACAATAAATTTTCCATTTCTCAACTGAGAGAGTAATAATAGAAATATCAATCAATATAGCATATCAAACGATGCAAAATTGTATATATGTTATTGTATATATGGTTAGCACTGTCGCCTCACAGCAAGAAGGTCACTGGCTCAAGTCCCAGCTGGGCTAGTTAGCATTTCTGTGTGGAGTTTTCATGTTCTCCCCATCTTGCCGTGGGTTTCCTCCGGGTGCTCCGGTTTCCCCCAAAGTCCAAGGACATGAGCAAAAAAGTGGGAGTACTGGGTTGTGGCTTGAAGGGCATCCACTGCGTAAAACATATGATGGAATAGTTGGTGGTTCTTTCTGCTATGGCGACCCCTGATAAATAAGGGACTAAGCCAATATATATATAAATATATAGGCGAATTACCGGTTTGTAAGCATTCAGGATGCGCATGCATCGAGGTTGCAGAAAAACCGAGAGTGCTAGCATTTACAGCGAGGCAATGACACCCAATGCGGTACAGATTTTGTTACTATATTAGAGATATATTGATTACATATTACATTTATTATTTACATAATGCTTTCAACGTATTATAACAGCTTGTCACCCAGTGATAAGCACAGTTATTCTGCAAAATTAACGTTCCATTTGCGATAGCACCCTCCCAGTAGATATTGGATAAGACGAAATGGCCAAGCATCCAGCCCGAATTATACAACTATCTTATTGAAACTCCAAGTGTTTTTACAAGAGAGAAGTTAAAGGCCTACAAGTCTTTGGATGCCTACAATTTTGTTCTGTGTGGTCATGTGCAAGAAATAATGTTCCATGATTACCAGATTCAAAACTTTGTAATGCTAAAAACCGAGGTTCTGCCTAGCCAAAGGCAAGGAAAGAAGACTGAGCTGTACAAGGCCTGGGTAATCATCAACAAGCAAAACAACTGCATTCTGACAGCGAACTGCACCTGTATGGCAGGGTATGTGAACATACATTTTTACATTTCATACTTAATCATTGCTGCAATCAAAAACGTGTAATGTGTATGATTCAGCATAGCGTGAACTTACCTGATATACAATGAGAACTGAAGAGCTGAGCATTTTTAATTAGGTCCTCACTGCATTCAGCTCCTCTAATGGCTGTTAGCCAAAGACGTCTGCAGTTGGCATTAAAAGCAATGTGGTGTGCAGTAAAATTTAAGTTTTCTATTTTTGATTTTGGCATTCTACTGCACAACACGACATGTTTGCTACTTGTTTTTTGCAACCGATATGCGCGGTTAAACCCATGTGACGTCATGTGTGACGTAGGTTGGCAATTCCCCTACATATTCAAGAATATGCATATATGTAAATGTTTTTGTTTTCTATATTTTTGTCCGTTACTTGTTTGTTTTTATATAAACATAGGCTCCATTCACACTCTGAGGCTTAATGCTCAAATCAGATTTTTTTCTCAGATCTGAATTTTTGCACAGCTGTTCACACTGCTTTTATAAATGTGGTCAATATCAGATTTGCAGTGTGAACAGATCATGGTCTTAAACTGACCCACTTGCGCAAAAGTACAACTACAGCACAAAATGTCTAATTATGTACACAATGTATAAAGTGAATAAAGCTTGTCAGATTGTTTAATATGATTACTTCACAGACAACCGTTTCATTTTCTATGAAGTAAAAATAGTTGTTTTGCTAGTACTAATGTGCACTTCTTCAGTGATTAAAACACTGAAGATTTGCATTTATGACAACCGCGAAGGGCGTCTGTAACGAATGTGACAGATTACCATTCATCCGCCCACCAGAGGGAGCTCTCTCCTGAATATTGACTGGGTACTTCCTCGGTGGTACTTCCTGGTAGCCACCATATATAAGCACCCTGTTTATGTCTGTTCTTTGCGAAGTATTGCCAGTTCCACTGCCTTACCAAGCGTTTCCTACTACTGTGTTTGCCATTGTGTTATGACCTTTTTTGCCTGCCTTTTTTGACTACTGCTTTTTGGATTTTGGACTCTGTTTTGTTTGCTTTCTCGGACTGCCTCTTTGTTTGTTTGACTTTGCCTGGTTTATGACTACGATTTTGCCTTTGTTTTATATAAGCTGTTTGTTTAAAAAACCTCCAGCATTTGGATGCATTCTGCCTCCATGTCTTCACCTACGGCTCCCTCACAGAGTCTCTCTGACTACGGATGAAGTGAACTCATCAAGGGTTCAAAGCAAAATTTTATTATGGTGGTATTTTTAATGAACAATATTTTTTATTTATTTTTTTGGGGGGTGGGGGTGCAGGGGGGTTTACAGGTTACTGGTTGATGTTTGGTTAACCAGTGCCAGCTGTCATTCAGAAAATATTTAACATGAACAACCTTAAATTTTGGGGGTAAAGTATTTGCCCAGTCCGGTGTGCTATTCTGCTTTACTAATGGGGAGTAGAGGATGTTTGCAGCTCAAACCAGTACAGAATAATTATACATATTGATCAAAAATGATGTAAAAGTCACATGAATTCCTACATAACTTTTCACACTGGGGTCAGATTGCAATACATCACATCTGTATCTGAATTAATACCACATATAAAAGTGGCACAAATCAGAATCGCAAAGATCAGATTCAATGCGGTTTGGGCTGTTCACACTGTCATAACAAAAACAGATCACATTTGCCTGCAGTTTGTAATGAACATAAACAGTACACACACATGCATATACTGTGTATTATGTAAATACAAACTTTTGTTTGGAATGTGATTAATCACGATTAACCATTTGACAACACTAATCTATACTATTATGTGTGCATCTGTAAATCCTTGTTTAAATATGAATAAAATGATAATTGCTTCGACAAATATTCTGCAATGATTCTGGGGATTGAGTGAACAAATATGTTGAAGATAAAAAAGGCTAATTTCCGTGTGTGTGTGTGTGTGTGTGAATGCAGTGTGTCTCTCCTAAGAATCAGTTACTCAGCTAAAGCTTGTTATGGATTTTTTTTTCCTTCTTCTTGAGATTCAGAGAAAATCAGAGCAGAGAGAGAGGGAATGTGAACAAATAAACCACATCAACTGTGCCAAAGCTCATCCCTATATGCCTCGCGCAATCAGACCTGAACAAACACAGTGATAATTCAATGCTATTGAAATCTGACAGCCTTTCAAATTGGCCGTATAACAGCAAGCAGAAACTCAAAACAACTCATACTGATGATTCTCTCGCTCAACTAATTCAGCAGTGATGCCTTTCTAGATTTCAGGTGCTGCCGAACAATGATTATATGTTGTTAAGCCTTGAATGGGGACAGGCTTTCATATTTGCAATGCTCGCTAGTTTTGCGGAAATGTCAATAAATATGATTAGCTGAAGTCAAAGCAACAATTTCATCCTGATGTGCAGCTGAAAATGACAATGCTTTGGGTATAGTGGCTTTCGCAAGATAGAGAAATTTGATATGTGGTTTAAAAATGCAAACTGGGCATGGACAAAAGTAATATCAGAAATAGAGCTTGAAATAGTGATGGTTATCAAATTTGTAGGTTTTCAATTATCCATCAATTTAGATTAAAAACAAAAACAAATTATGTATCCTACACTGTACAAAATATCTGTAATTTAGCAGTTTTCCAAATTTTGTGATTCATATTTTTATTATTTTTTCTCCCCTGTTTATTTATGCTTTTGAAATGCATTATGAAACAAAAGCATGCACATCACTCTTAATGGGCGCTCAACCAAACAGCAAAAAAGTGCAAAAATATATATTTAAAAAGGTGGCAACACCAAAAGCTCCAAAAATTGCCTAGTACACAATAGAACATCTAATATTCGTAATATGTTGGTAAGAGCTGATCTAAAACCCGCTCCTCAGTTTTTTAAATAATAATACCATTTGGTCATTTTAAATGTGAGTATTGTCTACAATGCAGCTTTACATACAAAACGTCAAGTTTTACACATCCTAACACACTATTTCCTGCAAGACAGCTAATGTAATCTATATGTTGCAGTGCCTGTGTGGTTTATGTTATCTTGGTAAGACGAGTAGGCCTTTAAAAATATGCATTTCTGAACATCGATATGCTATTCAACATCATACTGTAATCCTAGTAGTCCTGTTGTGCAGCATTTTTTAGTTATGAGACATACAATTCTACACTCTACAATATATAGAGAATGAAGTTGTTAAGTGTCCACATCGGGGGAAGATCTTAAGAAATTGCTGTTACAACGTGAAGCCTTTTCAGATTTTCACTCTAGATACATTGTCTTCAAGAGGGTCAAATATGGAGTTTGATATTCGTCCTTTTCTTCAAAGGGCTAGGTTACCACTTTTTCCAGATTTAATATAAATCTTTTGTGTCTCCAGAATGTGTCTGTAAAGTTTCAGCTCAAAACACCAATCAGATTTTTTATTATACCTTTCATAAGTTTCTATTTTATAGCTCTGACCATCAGGTAGCGGTTTTTGTGAACTGTGCCTTTAAGGCTAGTCCTTCACGCCCACCGTTTCCACGTGCCTGTCAGCGTGCCTTAATCTCCTCCCTCGGCTGCGTTAGACAACAGACAGTCAGACAAGAAGGAAGCAGATCTCACTTAACGCTTGTGAGAAATACTACAGTAAGAACTTTACCAATGAGTATTTGATGCATTTGTTGTGCAGTTGCAATGATGAGTCACACACAATGTCGTTATAAAGTTCACGCACACACACACAAATACACACAAACAGCGCGGACACGCACACACACAGACAGCGCCGCATTTAGCTTTGCATTCTTTTTGCACGCAAATGTGACAGGATACAGGTTATTATCCACTGCTGTATAGATATCTGTAATGTTAGAGTACAAAATAAACCTAATTTAACTTCCACAAACTGGGATTGAAGTGTCGTCTTTTATAATTGTACTGACATGCGGCTGTTTTAATGAAGTAAAGCTGAAGTAAATCGCTGTAATTCATTCCACACATGCACTGTTTTAAAACATTTTAAACTTGTAAAACTCACTCTTGATCACATTTGAGGATGATTGATGATCCTAGCAAACTGAACAGACATTTTATTCCAGGTTGCTTTGCGCACGTCCTGTCATTTGTTGATTTGATTATACACGTTACTACGGAGACATGTTAATACGCAGCTGTCAATTAAATCGGTGGACGGAGGGACCGCACTTCTATGTCAAGTTGTGGTCGGTCTCAAAACAGCTCCAATTGGTCCACCGTTTTTATGTTGTTAAATTGAAAAAAAAAGGACTGGGTGTGTTTACATCACCCCAAAATGACGGTCTATACACTTTACCTACACATATGTCTAACAAAAAGCTTGAAAAGTAGATTTTTCACCATATGTGACCTTTAAAGTTTAAAGATTATGTTTGTAATCATATCCACATGACAGGACGTGCGCAAAGCAACCGGGAATAAAATGTCTTTTCAGTTTGATAGGATCATCAATGATCCTCAAATGTGATCGAGAGTGAGTTTTACAAGTTTAAAATGTTTTAAAACAGTGCATGTTTGTAATGAATTACAGCGATTTACTTCAGCTTTACTTCAACACAGCCACGTGTCAGAACAATTATACAAGAAGACGCTTCAATCCCGGTTTGTGGACGTTAAATCAGGTTTATTTTGTACATTAACATAACAGATATCCATAGAGCAGTGGATATTAACCTGTATCCTGTCACATTTGCGTGCAAAGACAGTGCAAAGCTAAATGCGCGTGCTGTATGTGTGTGGATGTCTGCGCTGTGTGTGTGCATGAACTTTGTAACGACATTGTGTGTGACTCATCGTTCGGCTCCACAACAAATGCATCAAATTATCATTGGGAAAGTTCTTACTGTAGTATTTCTCCCAAACATTACGTGAGATCTGCTTCCTTTATGTCTGTGAGTTGTCTGAGGCAGCCGAGAGCGGAGACTGAGGCACACTAACAGGCATGTGGAAACGGTGGGTGGGGAGGACTAGCCTTAAAGGCCCAGTACACAAAAACAGCAAAAAGCTGTTGAGAGCTATAAAACACAAACTAGTGAAAGCTATAATAAATAAGTATAGGTGATGGGTGTTTTGAGCTGAAACTTTACAGACACATTCTGGAGACACAAAAGACTTATTTTAAATCTGGAAAAAGGGGTAACCTAGGTGTTGGGGTAAAGTTTTTTGTCCATATTTTGTTGTATTTCTTTGGTATATTCTGTTATGTTTTTTCTTTATTTTGTGAGGTCTTATTAGGATTTGTTTTTGTATTTTCATTTTGAATATTTGAGTTGTATAATTTATAACTGTGTATTTTTCTATTTTTTTTGTTGTGAGATAATGTGTGAGATCATATGGTCCAAAACGGTGATGAACACTGACTGATGAATAGTCGGTGTGCTCGAAACATTACATGCCTTCTATCAGCCTTTATAATTCATAAATTAGCATTTTTAGAGCTTTGGTGTTGATGCCCTTTTGAATGTAAACTTTTAACCTTAAAAAGTTGAAAAAAGTGACTTTTATTAACATTTTTAGCAGTATAAAGTGATATATTTTCTGGGTTGGTGCTGTATAGTATGGTACAAAAACCTTGTAATAAACTGCCAGTACATGTTCTGTTATATTATACCAGTACATTTCTCTATATATTATTTCTTACACATTATATTGTTTTAAAGTACTAAAATGTCAATTAAAGTCACTTTGTTAAACTGTAGACTTTTATCTTTAACATCAAAAGTCGACAGAGCAGAGATCAACATTCCATAATGCAATTCACAACTGCAAATAAAAAGAAAACAAAATATGGAAACTGCTCATTGTGACATTAAACTAAGCCTTTCAGAAACAGTATAGATTTTATATTATAAATTTTATATATAAATCAAAACCATTAAGGGGGCACGTATGATGAAAATCATCTTTTGGAAGCAATTTGGACAGAACTGTGTGTAGATATAGTGTGTCCACACTCATATTGGAGTGATAGATGGACACGCTGTGTGTGTGCCTATGTGTGTGCGTGAACTTGTAACAACATTGTGTGTAACTCATCATTGCAGAAAGGCTTGAATTAACTCCACAACAAGTATATCAAATAATCATTGGGAAAGTTCTTACTGTAGTATTTCTCACAAACGTTACGTGAGATCTGCTTCATTTATGTCTGTCACTGTGCTGTTTATCTGATGCAGCTGAAGATTGAGGCACACTCTGACAGGCATGTGGGAATGGTGGGCAGGGAGAACTAGCATTAAAGTCACAAGCACCAAAAACAGCTACATTGAGTTCAAAGCAGAAAATTCCTATATTGTGAAAGGTATAATAAATAATCTGATGGGTGTTTTGAGCTGAAACTTTACAGACACATTCTGGAGACACAAAAGACTTATCTTAAATCTTAAACAAGGAGTAAAATAGGTGCCCTTTAACATACTGTTTTTTTCAGTAAATCAAAAAAGTGTCAGTAAATCATAAAAGTCAGCTTTTGTTACATGCTACTATGCCATTCAAAATGGCATAAATGTTTTCAGAGTGCACTAAGAAGACAACACAACTATTGGTCTGAAGATTAATTGCACAAAATCTGAGCAAGACAACTTAAAGTTTTCAACATCATTTAGAGTTGATGGTGAAGTGTGTGAAAGGAATAAGGCATGAGGAAAATTGAATAGAACATAGCCCAGAACTATATCTTTTTAAGTCCAACTCTAGAGTTGTCACTCCAACCAAACAACGTTGTGAGACTTTGAGAATGTTTGTGGGAACGATGCATAAGAGTAAAACCAAATCACATAACAATTTTTTTTGTAACAACAGAACTTGTAATATTAGTTGGCTAAACAGGTTCTCTCAAATTTATGATTGAACACTCTCGTAGCATTCACAGAATTCAATTCATTTCCATTCCAGTTTATTTAGAGCTTTTTACAATAATTATTGTTTCAAAGCAGCTTTACAAAAGATACACATTATTGCATTTCAATCAAATTAAGTTAAAGTAACAATCAAATATAAGTTATTTTATATAAACATAGTTAACCTGTAGATTTATAGCACACAGGTGATGTCATTGTGTACATGTTTAATGAAGTGTATTTGTGTATTACAGTTTTTCTCAGTCGCTTTGGTGCATTTTTCACAACACTATTTACATTTGCACATACATACATTTGCATAATGCATACTCAAAACAATTAGTCATTTGTGCACATCACAGTAGCAGTTTCTCATTCCTTCCAACAAATTGCAAATGCTTTTTGACATGCATCAATTGCTTTCATACAACTCTCTGCTGTTTTATAACATTATCATTTGCTTATGTCATGTCAGTCAAAATTAACTAAACTTGTGAATGCTGAATAGTCATTCCATATAATACTAACCGTCCTCATTTCATTACTTGAGTCATTACATACAAAAATGTTGAACTAGTTGTCAAAATCTGTCAAGCACATTTTATTAAAAACTTTAAATCTTTTTTTCTGAAAATGTCTTCTATTGAACAATTTCATGAATGATTTACAGACCTGTGTATGTTGTAGGTTCAGTTCCAATATGTACTGCAATATTGTTTACAGTTGTGCACAGCTCTACACAAAGGGAGTTTATGTTTGCTGTAAATAAGGGTGTATTTATTCTTTTGCACAATGCTGTGAATAAATTAGATTTGTAAAGAGCAAATGCAGTAAAAATGTGAAACATACATATTCAGTGTCTTGTACTCAGATACCTCACTAAATGCAGTGATGTCTAACTTTACTGTAGTTTTCAAATGGCTGTGCAAATAGTATATAGTGCTGTTTTGAGCCTTTTCAGAAAGTGTCACCAAAATCTGACTTTTTTTGGAAAAAAATTTACAGAGTAAAGTGTCATAATGAAAACATGACAAAACCATTTGACTATCTTGTTCATAAACAATGGTGGCAAGACTTTTCATCACTGACACTTTCATTGACATGAATACTTGCTTTTGAGGAATGAGCTATTCATTTTGAGAAAGTGACACACTTTTGTAGGTCATCAACTAGGTTTTGCAGTTTGTACTAATTGTTTTGAGAAATGCATTAACTGTTGTGCAAATGTAAATAGTGTTGTGATAAATGCACCAAAGCCACTGAGAAAAACTGTAAGTGTATGTGTTGTCCTCAAAATCCTCAATGGTAGAATGTTCGCTATGATCTTCACATGAAGATCTTTAGCATCCTTTTGGAGATCAAATTTTTTTGTGTCATTTTGGCTGTGTCAGTGCTAACAACATACATTTTATCAACAATTAGCATTTTTACTGCACTTTTAATATTTCAAGTCTTTAATGTTTGCATAACTAATAAAAAACAATCCTCAAAGAACATTAGGATGCAATGTTTTTGTGGCAATGTACCATCACATGGACTTAACAGCAATATTTAGGAGTCATCTGTACAACTTTTTGACACAGGACACTGCAGGATCAGATCCAGATAAATGGACCAGCTAAACTTTTTCATTGTTTGTGTTTAGTTGGATAAATCTAAAAGAGGCTTTAAGGACCAGCACAAAACACGAGGCTCTGATTTTACAGACTGAAGATCTCGGGAAAAAAAAGCTTCAGCAAACTCTAGAAAAGCCTCTTACAGTTTATGGCGATTCTACAAATGTGGTGCTCCTGCAGTCTTTCTGCATTAAACATGCGCTCAATGGCTTTATTCTACGTCAAACAGTAAACATCTCTGTAATCTGCTCTACCGTTTTAAACCAAGATCAATCTTTAGAGCTCTTTTGAGATACTTAAGCATGAAAAAAAAAAACGCAATTACAAAAGACACAAAATACATTTTTTCCACTGTTGCTAATGGAATTTCAGGTTAAATTGTGTCTTAGTATATCTTTGCATTGATTTAATTGACTTTGATGATTTAAATGACTTTGAACGTGGCATGGTTGTTGGTGCCAGACGGGCTGTTCTGAGTATTTCAGAAACTGCTGATCTACTGGCACAACCATCTCTAGGGTTTACAGAGAATGGTCTGAAAAAGAGAAAATATCCAGTGAGCGGCAGTTCTGTGAGCGCAAATGTCTTGTTGATGCCAGAGGTCAGAGGAGAATGGCCAGACTGGATCGAACTGATAGAAAGGCAACAGTAACTTAAATAACCACTCGTTACAACCGAGGTATGCAGAAGAGCATCTCTGAAAGAACAACTCGTCCAACTTTGAGGCAGATGGGCTGCAGCAGCAGAAGACCACACCGGGTGCCACTCCTGTCAGCTAAGAACAGGACACAGAGGCTACAATTTACACAGGCTCACCAAAATTAGACAAAAGAAGTTTGAAAAAACGTTGCCTGGTCAGATGAGTCTCGATTTCTGCTGTGACATTCGGATGGTAGGGATAGAGTTTGGCGTCACCAACATGAAAGCATGGATCCATCCTGTCTTGTATCAACGGTTCAGGCTGATGGTGATGGCGTAATGGTGTGGGGGATATTTTCTTGGCACACTTTGGGCCCATTAGTACCAACTGAGCATCGTGTCAACGCCACAGCCTACCTAAGGATTGTTGCTGACCATATCCATCTCTATATGACCACAGTGTACTCATCTTCTGATGGCTACTTCCAGCAGGATAACGCGCCATGTCATAAAGTGTAACAAAAACCCATAACATTCATTCATTTTTCTTCGACTATATCCGTGATTATCAATGGTCGCCACATTGGAATGAACTGCCCACTATTTCGGCATATGTTTTACGCAGTGGGTGCCCTTCCTGCCACAACCCAGTACTGAGAAACACCCATACACTCTCAATTACATTTATACACTACAGACAATTTTGTTTACCCAATTCACCTATAGCACGTCTTTGGACTGTGGGGGAAACTGGAGCACCCGGAGGAAACCCACGCGAACACGGGGAGAACATGCAAACTCCACACAGAAATGGCAACTTGTCCAGCCAGGACTCAAACTAGCAACCTTCTTGCTGTGAGGCAATAGTGCAAACCACTAAGCCACCGTGCCGCCAAACCCATTGTTTTTATTACTATAAAATTGTATTTCTATTTGTATACAAACTAAATGAATTTGGCATTAGAGAAATTGTATCACAAACACAATTTGATTAAGAATTCTCACAGTAAATCATTTCAAGCTTTGCACTCACAATTGATTCACTTCACTGAACCACTGATTCACTTGGTTACGTACGATGATGTGAATCATGAACCATTTAGTGTACAGTGTATACAAGATTAAGTTTTTATTATACAGAATTCCTAAAGAGGTCAACACGTTTGAACCGTAAATAAAACCAAAAACATACTATCAGACCTAATATTAAAGTAATAGTTCACCAAAAATAAAAATTTTACTCACCATTCACTCAGGCTCAGTGGTGGAAAGAGTACTGAAAAATCATACTCAAGTAAAAGTACCATTACTTGCCTAAAAATGTAGTGCAAGAAGAGTAAAAGTATCTGTTTTAAATATTACTCAGAGTATGAGTAAAAACCTAGACCTTTTTTAAAAGTACTCAAGAGTAGTGAGTATTACGCTGTAAAATGCTGATGCATTTACATGTAATTTGTGGATGTGTGTAAACGTAACATTTTGTAGTGCATTTAGTTATTGTCCAGCATGCACACAATGTCATAAAACATTAATATTAAGTTAGCTTTAGGTTGTGATGTTAGGTGACCAAATTCAATGTCTAGCCAGCATCTAATGACAACGTTATTAACGTTATCAAATAACGTTAACATTTGGTTTATTTTAGGTTGTTAGAAAGTGACCAAAATCCAACGTCGAGCCTATATCTTAAACCAACGTCATATTGACGTCAAATACTGACATTTACTTGTCAGGTATGGCAACCAAAATCCAACATCTGATAGACGTCATAGCGGTAACATCCACACAATGTCAAGTTGTAACATCACTAGACCTTGATATTTTGTTGTTTTTAGGTTGGATGTTGGACATTGACGTCATTGGCCTGACGTTGGGTTCTGATGTCAACCCGATTTGAATTTTCAAACAAAATGCAATGTCCCCTCAACGTTGGGGCACAACGTCAATCTAACGTCATCTTATGTCTGTTGGATGTTTAAGGCCATTTCAGTCATCATACAGTAAACATCCGTTATCTTCTCATCAGGATGCATCTAAACAGTCTCTGGGTCAATGTGTGTAAAGATTTTGGACATCTTCTTGGACACTTAAAATGCTTCCAAACAGTTTGCTGCAATTCTAAATCACCCATGTCTAGAGGTAGTTCATTATAATGGGATTTACCTTCTATGTGCGATTTGATTGGACAGGAATTACAGGACTGATTTTTCTAATCCCCATAGACGAAAAAATAAAGTAGTGACTGCAAGCTGAAGGAAAGTAGTGGAGTAAAAGTACCAATACCAGTAGTTTGAGTGTTTGTAATTTGTTACTTTACACCACTGAGTCAGACTCAAGTGGCTGTAAACATTTTGAACTTCTTTCTTCTTTTGAACACAAAACAATATTTTGTACAATGTTGTGAAAAAGTCGTTGACATCCACTTTAGGAACAAAAATACTTTTTTCCACACAACATCCTTCAGGTATCATTTGTGTTTAACAGAAGAAAAACTCAAACAGGTTTGGAACAAATGGAGTATGAATAAATGATGGGAGCATTTACATATTTGAGTGATCAATCCCTTACATCAGAACAATCTTTTTTTCTGTGATCTGATTGGCTGACAGATTGTGTAAGACTGATTAGCAGTATAACTCTACATAATTACACATGCAACTCCTTATCGATATTTTGCATAGTGAGATAATTCCACTTAAGAGTTGTGTTGATGTCTGGAGGAGTCTCATTAATGATGCATTCACACTCATGATTAAATAACTAAACACACTCAGCTGGTCCTCTGTTGATTAAGTTGTAGAGTGTCAACAGTAATTCTGGGACACTGAAAACATAAACATAATCATCAGCATGCTGATGAGAAACCTCTCTGGATCGGTTTGTATACAGTATGAAGAAGCCATCGGAGAGATTTGCTGCATTTAAATCAGCGAAGAAATCATCATCATGATGTTCCTTTTGATGTTCCTCCATGTTCCTTTTCACTCTAATGATATTTGAAGTGACTTGTAATCAACAATTAAATGATTATATTTATAATAATGATTTGCAATTCTTTGCATAAATACTACAAAACTACTTGTGTCTATGATTAGTAGTCGACTGTGTTTATGAAGCATGGTTGCACAAAAGAGATGAAAGCAATGTAAAATCACGGAAAAACTATGTGGTAGCAGTGCACTATTCTCTTACGTTTGCTGTTGTAAACACTACTAGTTGGGTTTAGGTGAGTGGTTCACTAGGTTATCTTTATGACAAGCTCCACTTTCTAATTAAAAATAAATGTACAACAAAACGCATCATAAGTAACTGATTTCAGATTTGCAAAAACATATACAGCACCCTCTTGTGGACTTGTCATTTGAAACATGCAACAAAATGGAGCAACATATTATACGTTTTACAAAAATGTAGGCTGAGATATTTCAATTTAGCTTAAAAATCAAATCAAATTAAACCAAACAAATTGTACAATCAATTTACAATTAATTAAGACGTATTATCTGAAAATGTGTCTTAAGGTCTTTATTTATTTGAACTGATGTTGGATAGTTTGATGATACTTGAATACAAGACTAAAACTAATAATACACTTATAATAAACTGAGGCTTCCTAAAGTAGTATTGTCCTATCTCTACACTTAAAAAAAATAATAAATCCATAATTTAGGTAAATTTATTTTTTTCCAGCAGCGGGGGTGCCTAAATATGTAAAATAATGGCTGTTAAATGACAGAAATTAACCATAAAATTTTATTTAAAAATAAAATTTTAAAATGTAATTTTCCTTTTTTTTAGTAATTATGGATTTTTTTACAGTGTATGTTTTATTTATTGATATAACTAAATGTATTTTTCTCACACATTTCTCGTGCTGTAATAATAAATCAAATAATAATTAAACATAGCAAAAAATCTAGTATTTTTAAGATCTTTTTATACATTAGTTGTGTAGATACCTAAAATAATGCATGGTATTCCTGCATTTCTCAGTAAGCAGTTTTGTATTGCCTGTTTTGTTACAAATGCTACAAATTGACAAGAAAGTTGTCAGTTATGAAAACTAAACGAAACGTAAAGTTATGTGAAAGGTAAAAAGTTGATTGAAACAAAACAACTAACCTAAACATACTTACATACATACATACATACATACATACATACATACATACATACATACATACATACATACATACATACAAAATATTTTACATAATACATAGAAAAGTGTCCCAATTGACCTGAATTCATCCTAAATATTACAAGTAACTGAAAAAAAATCTGATATATTCTCTGAAAATGAGTCTTAATATCTTTAATGAAATCAACCGATATTATTTGATCTATATTTACTTTTTTATTAGAAGCCAATAATTAAAAAAGCCTGACGAAGCTTTCTTGTCTTGTCTACCTAAAAAGACGAATTGCTTTCTTGAATGTCACTCCATATATTGTTGTGTATTTAATTCTTAACCATTTTGATCTCAATTTTTGTGTATTTCTGCCTTTATGTTGATGACTATCAAACTAGTCTGCATGTATTCTCAAACATCGGGTAAACACCTGTAACACATTTTGTGTTTGTGTCTATCAGTGTTTGGCTCATGCGTTATATTTGTGACTTAAATGCACTGAATAATTCATGCCGTTTGAGGGGAACATTAGAAGGAGAATTTGGTTTGGCCATGTGCGAGAGAGCCGGAGTGGTTTTTACTCTAAAAGGTTTCGAGAGTTTCTCTAGTCACCTGAAACATGCTGAGCGTTCACAGATCAACCCTGACTCTTAGCTTTCATTGTGTGGCATAAAAATAGCCTCCTGCCCCACAATCCTTTAATCCAGTTTATGGAACACAGAAGATTTCACTAATACAAAAAGTCTTCAGGCATCTGATGTAACTTTCAAAACTTACAGAAGAACACCATTCCATTTCATTCAGTTTGACTCCGCTACTGGCTCTTGCTTATTTTTTACTATTTCTTGTGTATCCCTTTTTGTCTCATAAATAGATTATCAAAGTAATTGATGAGATAGGATCTGAAGCTACCCAACCATTATACAAGGTGTTTGGAAGAAAATACCAATAGGAAAAAAAGGGACCAAAGGAGAAAAACTTATTAAAGATTTTGCCAATGCAATTCGGCTTAAAAGCCCTTCTCAGGGCATTTCTAATTTGTCAATGGATGATCTAGAAGGAGATGTTCATTCATTCATTTAATTTTCGGCTTAGTGCCTTTAATAATCAGGGGTTGCCACAGCGGAATGAACTGCCAACTTATCCAGCATATGTTTTATGCAGCAGATGCTCTTCCAGCCACAACCCAGCACTGGAAAACATCCATACACTCTCATTCACATGCGTACACTATGGACAATTTAGCTTACCCAACTCACCTATGGCACATGTCTTTGGACTGTGGGTGAAACCGGAGCACCCGGAGGAAACGCACGCGAACACAGGGAGAACATGCAAACTCCACATAGAAATGCCAACTGACCTTGCTGAGGCTCGAACCAGCAACCTTCTTGCTGTGAGGCGATCGTGCTATACACTGTGCCACCGTGATGCCCTAGATGGAAATTTATTTTTTCAAACATTTAAAAAATGTCTCTGTGTGATGTGTTCTTATGCCCTGAGGAAGTACATAAAAATGCATTGGCAAAATCGCTAAATCTTACGTTTGTCACCTTTTGGTACAAGTAGTGCAGGAATTCCCTTTTTTTTCCAAGTAATCATCGATGTTTTCAAGCAATAATTCACAAAAAAAA
>CAIGQZ010032287.1:13801862-13812653 GCA_903798205.1 Danio tinwini | reverse complement strand
ATAATAATAATAATAATAATAATAATAATAATAATAATAATAATAATAATAATAATAATGGATAAAATATAGACACAAAACAAAACAAAAAATATATAATAAAATTACAATAAAAAATGTCTACAATATATTATATTATAATAGAAATTATTTAAAATAATATAAAACAATCAAAAAAATGTAAAAGGAAAAATGGTGAATAATATGTCCAAAATATATTTCTGTATTAATAACACTAATATAAAATCTGTAATAATAATAATAATAATAATAATAATAATAATAATACATATTATATTTTTTAACTATTACATTTAAATTAAATTAAAAAATTTCAATATTAGTTTTGATAACAATTCAACTTCTACTAATACTATTAATAATCATTTAAATATTTTATTAGTAAAAAATACTTCTTATTCTTATTATTATTTACTACTGCTACTACTAATAATAATAATAACAATAATGATGATAATGATAATAATAAAAATAAAACAATAATAATGGTAGTAATAATAATAATAATAATAATAATAATAATAATAATACTGTATAAAATATATACACAAAACAATAAGAAATGTATAATAACATTATACAAAATATAAAATAAAAAAATATATATATTATTATTAAATAAAATAAAATATCATTATAAAAAAATTTTAAGAAAAATGGCAACCCAGGCTCATTCTGAAAACGTATCTCTATATACATTTCTGGAGACTGCAAAATATGTCCTAGGAGGTCTTTTTTTTTGTCCTAGGAGGTACTTTTTGTTTTTGTGAATCCACCAGAGGATCCACTGTGTATGCTTTTTAAGATCTCAAATTTCTCTTGCGAGTGCCATTCACATCTGCTGTTCTTGCGTAAACCCACCAGAGGCTGCTGTTTACTGACTGTTTGACTGACTAAATGACTGACTGACCGATCGACCTACCCATCTCCTTCCCTAAACCCAACAATTTTCAAAAGCAATCCAGAAAAAAAAGTCCTCGCCTGATTTTTACCACGTTTTAAGATTTTACCACATTCTCACCCTGTTATTTACTTGTTTAGTTTTTATTTATTTACTTACCTGCTTTCTGGAACTGTTGTTCACCGGACTCGAACCCTGTAGTCGTGGTCAACTTCTCTCTGCATCTCAAGTCCGGCAACCTACATAGTGAGCTAACGGGACAAACTGGTTACAGCGGGAAAGCCATTTATACAGAGGTAAGCGGTCAGCTGGTAAGCTCAAAAACAAATGGTGTCATACCGCCCCGTAGCATTCGTTTAAAAAATGAAATGCAGCCATACACAGCTCTGGCTACATAATTTGCAGTCTCCAGAAAGGTGTATAGGACTACGTTTTCAGAATGAGCCTATGTTGAAAAATTGTGAATAGTATGTCAAACTAGATGCAAAATATATATCTGTAATAATAACACTAATATAAAATCTGTAATAATAATAATGTAATAATAATAATAATACATATTATTTTTTACTTTTATATTTAAATTAAATTAATAATTAACAATTGCAATATTATTTTGATAGCAATACTACTGTTATTAATACTAGTAATAATAATTTAAATCATTAAGAAAAAATAACAATTATTATTATTATTTACTACTATTACTACTAATAATAATACATTTTAAAATGCTGAGTTATGTTTAAGAACCAAAAAAAGTTTTCCTGTCATCCATTAATATTGATTTGATCAATAAATAATCTACCTTTAAAGCAGTTTAAAGGGAATTATTTTTTTATTCAGTGTCTCTCATCAAACTGCCCATAGCTGAAGTAGCATATTCTTTTCTATTAGTCAAAGAAGAACTGTGGAGCAGTGCATACATTTAAACAACTCTGTGGGAGGAATATATATATAACGTCTCCCTCTTTTTCCTCTCACACACCATTAACCTTGAGAAGTCCATTATAACCCCAATCCTAATGCACTGCGTCCCCCCCTCCCCTACTGTTTTATAATGAGTCAAGAAAAAACATCATTTGTTCACTTTATTAAAGCGCATACAGAAAATACATGGATGTTTGGAAAGCGGGAACCAATGCTCTGTCTTAAGCTCCTGAGCGGTGGGTGGAGGAACAAGCATGATATTGATGAGATAAATAAAGTCTTATTTACATTCTCCCTATGCAGTCTGTTTTCCAGAAGACAGATCCAAAATGTGATAGTTTTGCATGCTCTCACCTCAGTGGGAAATGCCTGTCAAAAAGGGACACGGTGCACGGAGAGGGGTGTCACGAACGCCAAAAGACACTCTGTTGGGACCCGGAGATGAATAAAACATGATCTTCATACCACCTGAGAGGAAACCGAACCACGCGCACACATGCCACAACACAGGCGGATGAAACTAAATGCAAATTTTTGAAAAAGCAAAGATATGACAGCCCGGGCTGCTGGTAAATATTCAGAGTGCCTTAGGCCTGTAATCTACTGCCTGCTTCTGTTAAAGCGGCTGGAATTGAAATGCAGCCTGATTTCCAGTTTTTAATGCTCAGTAATTATGAAAGCATTAGTTGTGATGGTGTCCAACTGTATGCATTACCAGCAAGCCAACACAGCTTGTTTAAATTAGATACCACCACAAACATACAGTTCTAGTGCTGTATATCCAAATGAATATGTCTGTAGAACCCTCAAGTGACCTTTTGGACATTTTTTGTCCATTTTATAGACCATGTTTTCATTATTTTTAGATCATTTAGCATGTGTTAATGTCATCTGCATAAATTAAAACATTTTAGTAATTCTCATTTCCTTTCAAATATTTTTACAAAACATTTGGTACAAAAAAAGTTCCTTTCAGGACCTTTCGGGACAAAACATTATTATTTTTTTTTACTCCAGTGCCGTTTAACTGTAAAATGGTGCATTATTTATTAATAGGCTTTCATTGTGTTGGCAAGGCTTCAAAATGTTTTTTTATTTTTATTTTTATTAGATGGTGCCAAATTTGGCATATAAAGAAAATAGTATTTTCTTCAGTTTTCTGTTTATGTATTAATACTAATACATGAATACACTAATATATTAATACACTGGTCATTAATACACTGGTCATTAAAGAGCCCCTATTATGGGTTTTTGAAAATGACCCTACATGCAGTGTGAATCACAGGTCTAAATGAAGTGAAATATCCAGCTAAGGTTTAAATCTGAAAGTGCACCGTGTTTAAAACTATTCAAGGTTTCCACTACATTCATTCTTCCATGGCGGGGCGCCACACCAAAATTCATCCCGCCACGGCTACATTACAGCTTCTCATTCAAAACATTGGCTTTTTTTTAAATAGCAGGTTATAATCGCAACAAAACGTATTAAAAGGTAAGTGAATTATAACAGCGCAAACTTTTCTGTAATCGTAGTAGTGCTGTGCGTATTTGTTTAACCCTTTAAGGTGACATACTGACTGACTGACTGACTGACTGACAGGTGTGTGATGCGTGAGGCCAGCAAACACGACGTAGCTTTCAGTTATGATGAACACAGTTTCCATAATTATACTTTATTTATAGATAAAGGTCTATGGCTCTGCATACAACAAACAAAGACTTCTTGCTGAAGTTTATAGCCATTTCACTTCAGGACGCATTAATGCCGCTCCGTAGGTCTATTGGAGACATTCATAAATATTCCTATAGCCAATCTAATAAATGTTAGAGACATATTCACTACACAAACGCGCTAAATTGCACTTGAGCAGCGTATATATTTAGGAGCGTGCAAGAAGTTTTGTGCACGAACAGAGGAAAGTCTTGCGCAAGCAAAAAGATCTGCATGCTCGTATTACATAAATCTGATCTCGACTTGAATACTGCATCACAACATTTGTCATTGAAATACACCATAGGTAGTTGATAGATCAAAAGGCCTGCCGCCACAGCTGGAAAAAAAAACCTAGAGGAAACACTGCTATTGATTCAACTATAAAAGAGTCGACTCATAGTGGATCAAATGAATTGCAGCGGTAACAAGTCTTTAGCCGTGCCAGTGTGACGTCGATACAGGAACTTAGCCCTGCTCATTTGTTGCGTGCGCATAGATAAATACACTAGATATCACATACGGATACTGAGCATGCGTCAAGAGCGCCGCCACATTTGTACAGTGCTTCCAGCTCAAATGTCATTCAACCGCACTAGTCAAGACAGTGTGCCAACGTGAAAATGCTGGACTTTAGCGCTGTGTACAGGTGTAGTAACGATCAAACAAAGAAAACACAGCACAAAGGCACAACCTTCATAGGTAAGATTTAGTTTTTTACGTTTTTATGTTATGAACTTTTGCTCAACAAGTAACGTTATTGATGATAATACAGACACTTACTGCATTCACAAATAACACCAACTTGCACTAAATACTGGGCTTATGTTAGTTTTGTTGATTAATATAAACAACTATTTAGAAATATGACAACAAGACTCTGCGGTGCCAGAAACGTGTATTATTGTCGGCTAAGTGAACGAGTCGTTCATAACGGAGATTTGTTCACAAACGAATTGCTCCCTCTGTCAGAATGAGAAGTGAAAGCAGGAGAGGGGGTGTGTTTCAGGACACGGATTAGATCAAATCTAACAGGAGGGAGGATAATATATTTACACACACACAAACACACACTCTGTCAGCAATGCCCGTGCGGTCACATCCATCAATGTAGAAAAGTAATGTAAAATTTAAATTTTCATAATACAAAAAAAATGTGACTGACACAGGGAAAACTCCCAATCATAGATATATGTGTATATGTGTATATCTCTGGCTCTGGATGGCCACAGTCCTCCACTGCAGCTTGGTCCCGCATTCATTTCAAAGAGCGTTACCCTGTACTAAAATGGTGGCTCTATTGATGCATTCCTTCCAATAGACAAAAACAGGGCAGGCAACATCTAATGTAAATATCTATGGCGTGCGCAAACCTGGAAATAATTAAAGCCCTGGCCTCGCCCACAAACACTGTAGCAGATCCCGGATGAATCAGGTCACCAAGACGCTGTGCTCTGAAGAGTGAGGGAAAGCTAGTGTTATTTTCCCTACTCAGTCAGTCAGTAATTGAAGTTTCTTTTTGCAAAAATACCTCAGCATTATAGCCCCAGCCTTGTGCTGTGTTCTCATCATTTTTTCTGACAAATACTACAGCAATCTACACGCTTAGAACGGGTGATTCGCTGGCCGTTTTTTAAAGGAAGATCAAAAAAACTATTAATGTATGGGACTTTGTCAGAGCTTGACAGGAACTTTACAGTACACAGTTCATAGATCAGTTTCTTCCTCCATTTCACAACTCTAAGTGTGATTATAATAGTTGCTAGCTAGTAGTTCTCTAGCTTGCAAATAATGTATTTAATTGTGTTTTGTTACTTGTAACTGCTTGTACTGTATCTGATTAACTCTTTATATTCATATATCGCTTCTTAAGCCATGTTGAAAATGTGCCGCTTTGTTTACAAATTTAAATGTATTTGTGAGCTCACGATCTACTATAGTTTGTCATTGCTATGGACACCGTCAGCGGTTCTTACACACGTGTGGTGGTCAAGTTTCAAAATAGTTCAGCTTTTGCCACTGTATGGATTAATACTGAATGTGTGTCACTGTTTTTATTTATGCATATGGTGGTGTTAAACTGCATTGCTTTAATGCACCCCTGCATTTGGGCTCACACATACACTCTGCACTCTAACTACTTGTTGATAAGCCGTGCTGGACATTTCTCTTCTTTCGTCGACCAATCACAACAGACCGGGTCATCGGACCAATCAGCGCAGATTAGCTGCGCACTAAGGAGGGGTTTGGGAACAAATAAATTGCTGAACGAATCATATGGGAGTAGTTGGGATAATTAGGTAAAAATAAATGCATATTATAAGACAATGAAAGTGTTTTGTGACCTTGTATGCATATCAGACTGTTGTTGGAGACTCTTAAAACCAAAATATGACATTTTTTACAGTAATGCACAATAGGGGCTTTAATACACTAATACATTAATACACTGGTCATTAATACATTGGTCATTAATACATGAATACACTGGTCATTAATACACTGCTTATGTATTAATACACTGGTTTAGTGGTGTAAAGGATCACAAATCTCACGGTTTGGATCACACTATGGTTTTTGAGTCACGGATCGGACCATTTTTCAGATGAGCAAGTAAAGGAGAAGACAAATGTAATTTACTTTCCATTTAGACAAAAATATTACTGCAAAAACCATTGGTTTTAACAAACAGAATTTAGAACATGTAATTTTAATAAAAAAATAAAAATCAAGAAAGAACCATATGAAAAATATGAAAATATTCAATAGGAAAAATCTTTGCTACTGTTGCTAAATAATGTTAAATATAGAAATCTATCTTGAACAACATAGGATATTTATTTTCAATTAATGATTCAACAATTCACACATAAATCTTCATGTTTCATTATAGGTGGATCATTTTGAAAACCTATTCAGTGACATAATTTTGATGGTTGTTTGTCGCCACCTGTTGGTTAAACAATGTAATTGCTACAACATTCAACAGCGTCAAGTTCTATTAAACAGTGATTTTAATCTTTACCATAAACATCAGTGTTTATATCTGAACTATAAACTGTTATCCAAGTACTACTGTTATTTATTTGCTTGTAGCTAACTGAAAAGGTATAAAAACTGAATCTTTCCGATCAAATGCAAATTTGAATGCAGTGCTACTAAGGATTAATAAACATATGCAAATCATTATCATTTATGTTGTGCCGGTTTGAATTGAGATCATGATCTTTTAATGTTTAATTGTGCAGCTTTACATTGTATGCAGACTAAACAGTGACACCTTTAATTAATAGCCTAAGAAAGCTTTTAGGTCCCACCACAACTTTTTCTGTCATCATTTTATTTTACAGGGAAGCCAAAATGCTTTCATGCACATTATTTGAGTGACACAGGAGGTGATCTTTCTGCCATTGTTATAAATGTTGGATTAACCTACAAGTTCAAAAAATGTATTAATCCGTGGGTCACGTGTGTTTCGAACTGTGGGTTGTGATCTGTTACACCCCTACAGCTTATGTATTACTACACTGGTTGAAAGAAAGAAATTACATTGTACTGAAAATCCCACTACCATGCAAATGAGACACACTTGACAGGGGTATATGGTCATGTAAAAGCTATAAATAAGGTCAAAGAAGTAATTGATTATTACTTTTTTTTCATTCAAACACAGATCTTCAAAAGACATTTTATAACAGACTGAGCTCTAGAGCTATATTTTTAGCATTTAAAAGGGTAACAATTCAGAAATACTTAGTACACTGTTAATGATTTTTATAAATTACACAGTATTTAACTGTAATATGAATGGTATTTTACTGTAGGGCAGTTATGCAGTATGTTACTGTATTTAAAGGTTATATTGTAAGAATTACTGTATATTTACAATAAAGATATACATACAATACTGTAAATACATATACAGCAAGATAAATGGTGCTGTAAATGTAAATACAGTATTTTTGCTGTAATTGATTTACAGTAAGTTACTGTAGATTATACGAGAAATTGTTAACAGTGTAATTATGAAAGTGTCAGTGAAAGTAAAAAAGGATTAATACATGATATTTTTATGTTGTATGTCCATTTTTTGGCTAAGAGGAACTTTTATATTGATGCACACGGGTTAATGATCACTAATTAATGGCTTTAGAAATAAACAAGAAGCTGATGTATACATTTGCACATTGTTCTCTGGAAAAAAAAAATCAATGGTAGGGTGAGGACCACAAGGTCAAGAGATGGAAAAAAACACAGCGCTAGCTTCTCCTGTGATGATGTTCCCATTGATTTTAGTTCATTCTCCATTTGCAACATGAGGATATTGTTAAGTAAAACTAAACAATGCACTAGATATATGGCGAGGTCAGGGCCTCGGGAGACCCCTTAAATCAGTTTCTGAGAAGGAAGGAAGGAAAAGGTCTGCAGGCAGGCTGGTGGAGAAGTAGAAGGTCTCCCATAGGAAAACTGGAGGTTTGCCTGACCACTCGATTTACTGACCCTCAAAGCACACATGAAGGCAAGAGCGAATATGGATTAATTCACATGCATGTATATGAATATTCACACACAATGATGTGATATGATGCATGTCTGGCATTGCAAAACAAAGCAGGATGATAGCTATAAAGTGGCTGCAGGGCCATTCTGCTGATTAGTCAATGCAACGGTATGCAGATATTATGTCAAAACCTAAACAAAGACTGGATCCTAAGATCCAGGTACACATTGTTCCCTACTATATTATTGCAGTATTTATGAAGCAGTATGCAAATTACAAATATATACTAAATTATACATGTCTTTCTGAATTTCAATGACTAAATATGGCTAAATTATATATTACAACAACATGATTTATTTGTATCAACAGCAGTTCCATCATGTATTCACGCTCACAGGGAAATATGAAACATTTCGTTTGTTTGTCATTCAGTAATATAGATTTAAAACTATTACATGTATAGGGCATCACTGTGGCACAGTGGGTGACACGTGGGTCAGTTGGCATTTCTGTGTGGAGTTTGCATGTTCTCCCCGTGTTTGTGTGGGTTTCCTCCGGGTGCTCCAAAGACATGCGGTATAGGTGAACTGAAAAAGTTAAATTGGCCGTAGTTTATGTGTGTGAATGCAAGAGTGTATGAGTGGTTTCCAATGTTAGGTTGTGGCTGAAAGGGCATCCGCTGCGCAAAACATATGCTGGATAAGTTGGCGGTTCATTCCGCTGTGGTGACCCCTAATTAATAAAGGGACGAAGCTGAAAAGAAAATAAATGAATGAATGAACTATTACACTTATAAAGCTAATAAATTATTTAATATATTGTATGCTTGGATGGATGGATGGATGTATGGATGTATGGGATGGGATGGGATGGAATATGATATTGATGGATGAATGGGATATAGATGCATGAATGGATGGGATGGGATGGGATATGAATGGATGGATGAATAGATGGGTTGGGATGGGATATGGATGGATGAATGAATGGATGGATGGGATAGGATGGAATATGGATGGATGGATGAATGGGATGGATGGATGGATGGAAGGAATATGGGATGGGATATGGATGGATGGATGGATGGATGGAATATGGAATCTGATATGGACGGATGGATGGATGGAATATGGAATGGGATATGGATGGATGGATGGATGGATTAATTGGATATGGGATGGGGTATGGATGAATGGAAGGATGGATAGATGGATGGGGTATGGATGGATGGATAGATGGATGGATAGATATGGGATAGGATATGGATGGATGAATGGAATATGGATGCATGGATGGGATGGGATGGGATATGTATGGATGGATGGATGAATAGAAGGGTTGGGTTGGGATATGGATGGATGGATGAATGAATGGATGGATGGGATGGAATATGGATGAATGGGATATGGATGCATGGATGGATGGATGGGATGGGATGGGATATGCATGGATATATGGATATATGGATGGATGGAATGAATATGGGATGAGATATGGATGGATGGATGGGATATGGAATCTGATATGGACGGATGGATGGATGGATGGATGAATGGATGGATGGATGAACGGAATATGGAATGGGATGTAGATGGATGGATGAATGAATTGATGGGTTGGGATGGGATATGGATGGATGAATGAATGGATGGATGGGATGGAATGGAATATGGATGGATGGATGAATGGGTTATGGATGCATGGATGGATGGATGGGATGGGATATGGATGGATGGATGGATGGATGGAAGCAATATGGGATGGGATTTGGATGGATGGATGGATGGGACATGGAATCTGATATGGATGGATGGATGGATGGGTGGATGGATGAATGGATGGGATAGGATATGGATTGATTGATTGATTGATTATTGATTATTGATTGATTGATTGACTGATTGATTAATTGGATATGGGATGGGGTATGGATGGATGAGATAGGATATGAATAAATGGATGGATGGATGGATGGAAGGATGGATGGATGGATTGATTGGATATGGGATGGGGTATGGATGGATGAGATGGGATATGGATAGATGGAAGGATGGAAGGACGGACGGATGGATGGATGGATGGAAAGATGGATGGATGGATGGATGGATGGATGGATAGATGGATGGATCGGTGGATGGATGGATAGATGGATGGATAGATATGGGATGGGATATGGATAGGATGAGATATATAGATCAATAGATGGATGGATGGATGGATGGAAGGATGGATGGAAGGATGGATGGATTGATTGGATATGGGATGGGGTATGGATGGATGGGGTGGGGAAGGATGGAAGGATGGATAGATGGATGGGGTATGGATGGATGGATAGATGGATGGATAGATATGGGATAGGATATGGATGGATGAATGGAATATGGATGCATGGATGGGATGGGATGGGATATGTATGGATGGATGGATGAATAGGGGGGGGGGGGTGGATGGATGGATGGATGGATGGATGGACATGAGATGGGATATGGATGGATGGATGGATGGATGGTATATGGATGGACGGATGGATGGACAAATGTATGGATGGGTGCAGTAGAACAATTAGAGAATGACTAAACAGTAGAACGACAGATCAATAGATAAAAAAGAATGCTTAAAAGTGATAATGAACAGCATCCATCCATACATTATTACTGTTTTTAGCATTCTTTCTTCTATCTATCTATCTATCTATCTATCTATCTATCTATCTATCTATCT
>CAIGQZ010032287.1:13770310-13787704 GCA_903798205.1 Danio tinwini | reverse complement strand
TAATATAATATAATATAATATAATATAATATAATATAATATAATATAATATAATATAATATAATATAATATAACATAACATAACATAACATAACATAATATAATATAATATAATATAATATAACATAACATAACATAACATAACATAACATAACATAACATAATATAATATAATATAATAAACAACAGTTCAGTTTGGTTCTTGAATATGATTAGCTGATAGCCATGCGATATTCTGCCAGTAATAGCACTGGTCCAGTCTCTTCACCCTTCACCTTTGTGTATTACTCTGCCCACATAAAGCAACAAGCAGAGGACACTCTACAGTTTGACAAATATTACTGCTGTTGGGCAACATAATGTACTTTTGAGGCTTTTTAGGCGAGAATGCAGTTGTTTAGATTGCAACTATGCAGTTTATTTATGAGGATAGTGCCTATTTTAAAATATCTATAATTTCTGAGAGACAGCAGCCATTAGCCTATTTCTGAGCAAAGACGGTTGATGATGTTCACAAAGATGGCAACTAAGACCACATAATAAGTCCTAAGAGAAAAACAGCGTAATTTCAAACTACAGCTGATCAAATCATTATAAGCAGGTAAATAACTTTCTAGGTCGATCTCTCTCTTTTGTATGTCGTAATGTTGTATTTATACCATAGTAATATTGTGATCTCTCAATTGCAACAGATAAATACTGAGAGATATCTTGGTAGATTGATGGCATTATGTGCCGTTCAGTCTTATAAAGTTAATCTTACAATGTGAGCAAAATCACCTGTTTTATCAGACATTGCGCTAGAGAATCATTCAAACACTAGTTCTAAAGTGACATTAGTGAATAATCAACAATTTCTGCTGTTGTGACGTCAGAAGCAGATGTGAATGAATGGCGGAAGAAAGTAGTTCCTCTTACAAAGGGGTTTTGAGACTCTGTGTTTGATTTTCTTTTTTAAATACACGATTATGCCGTCGGACTGTTAACTGTTATAAACGCAATAAAACGAGCATTCACAAGAGAAATCTGAGATCTTAAAGAGAGTACACAGCGGCCTCTGGTGGATTAGTGAAAACAAACACTGCAAAAAAAAAAGCATACCTCCTGGAACGTATTTGATGCTCTCCAGAAATGTATATAGGGCTATGTTTTCAGAATGAGCCTGGGTTGGTAAAAACTGTTTTATGGCTGTAAAAATATTTATAACCAAAATATAATTTTTGCCTTTTTAAAACTCTTGTTTTGTCTTTTCAAGTGTACCCAGTAGCAATGAAAACAACAAAGTCTAACGTCAAATGTACTTTGCTCTGAAAGTTCAATGTAAAATGCCCTTAATTTCAGGCAATCAATCGGCATTCAGAACACTGCACTTCAAATCCCTGTTTAGCAATTGAGAGCAATTTGGCTGTGCATTATGAGCTGGTGGAGTAAACAAATGAGATGCACTTTTATTTCTCTTTCTCTCTTTCTCTCTCTCTCTCATTCTCCATCTCCTCCTCAGCCTTTTTTTAGTATGACTATTGCATTGCATTCGTAAGTGACGAAAATGATTTAGCCCCAGTGAGAAAGTGGTTTCATTGGCCTGCAGCCAGGCTCGATTTCCACAAGTCCCCAGTTTTTATGGCTCTCCTGTCTAATACGCAGCTATCCACCCTGGCCTAAAATACAGAGGAGGCTAAAAAAGACTCATGTCAATCCCTGAGTGTTTGTCAGGGCCGGGGTTCGGAATTATACACATCACTGAATCCAATTTCAAAGTTAAGGACTTTTTGGAGGCCAGACACTGTTATAGGGCTGCCTGCAGAAAAAAAAAAAATCAAGTTTTGAGCAACTCTCATAAAATCAAGAGGAACAGACAATCCACTGTAAAGAAAATGTGATCAGGTCATTTTATATGATGAAGAAAGAAGTTTAAAACACAAAAATTCTGTATGCAGTCAAGCCCAGGGATATAAATAATGTGGGCATTACTGTATATAAAACTAACCTAAACCAGTCAAAATGTAAAATATACGCAATTATATAACAGTGTACAGTAAGTGTCAAGTGCAAACAAATGCTGTTGTTACTACAAATGTAAAACTAAAAGGTAATGAGCAACTTAAAGGTGCTGTATGTAAGTTTTGGACTCTTCTAAAGCATAACAATACCATAATATGCTTGCAGATATTTAAGAAACATGCTAAGTGAACATTCTTGTTTATATGAAAAACAATGCTGAAGTCAGATATTCTGCTTTCAAAATGTGAGTTTTGTGCCGGAAGGCTGTCTTTGCTTTGGTTCTTTAAACCGGCCTATTGCCACTTTTTATCTATAAGCCAACTATATTTCAGCAGCCCGGGTTGCTTTAGTGGAAAACCGCGTATTTCTAGGAAGGCTCTCAAAGCATGCGTCCGTAACCGAAATGCGACCTTCAGTGGACAGTAGCAGACTCCAAAATGAGACGCAGATTCAGAGTACCACATAAGGTTATTAATTAGCAAATAATATAAATATTACGAGCGCAAACATTAGGTGAGCAGGTTACATTGTAACCCCGTGTCCTAACAACACGCTACGCGACGAGATTTGCAAAGATAAGCAATTTGGCTGTTTGTACCAGAGATGAAACACGACAGAAATTAAAGCTATTCAGAAGCACAGAGTATGCACTCACTCACAAAATGGTAAGGTTTATAATCTAATTAATATTAAACCTCCTTAACATTATTAAATGTAGATGCTGAATCACTAATACTGTTGCATTTTGCTGTTTGCATTATTTCAGAGTTTTAAAGTTGAATAATAAATGTCATGTAAAATGGCATTCAAACTCACATTATTAGCAGTTAACACTAAATAAAGCACATGAAGTGTACCTGAGGTGATCATGTTATCAAGTTTTTTTCTGTTGTTCAGCTGTAAAAAATTAGAAATGATTATTTAAATCAGCCTTAAATCAGCATTTAGGTTTGACAGTCAGCCTTGCTCCTGTTGGTTCTCAATCTGACAACCTGTGCTTGCGTGTGTTTTGATCAAGGAATGCAATACCTAGTTCAACCACTGGGTGTCAAACATACATACTGCACCTTTAAAGATGACACTAACAATTCAAAAATTTGAAATTCAATTAAATGTAAACTATCAGAAATTACAATTCAATTAATGAATCCCATTTAAATCCATCTTATGCTTCATTTCTACTGAGAAGTACTGTACAGGGCTGGGTTTATGGATAACTATGTATCTTGACCCTTGATTGTTCTGTGCATGCAATGTTGAAAAATCATAATTAAACATAAAACATAATTAAACAAGAACACTTTCTATGTGCTACTTAGGAGTCGCTGTCCATTTAAAAAGTGCTGAAATGTAACCTCATATGGAGTCGTATTACGAAAGTTTAACCCAATAATTGTCATCAAATGTAATTACAGAAATGAATTACAGGTGTAAATGCATGCAGGTATCAATTTACATTTTATGTAAAAACATGTATTTATTCCCTGATTTTGACCCAACTTGTCTTCACTCTACGACCGAACCAGCCACACTGTTACATACAATTTTGAATTAAATTCATCACAGGCCGAAAGCATAGAACTTTGCAACTTTACTGGCTAGACAATAGGGGTGTCAAATTAATTGTTTCTTCTGTGCACCGCGATGTAGATGGGGACAATTCGATATCGGTACAGTAATAATCATAACCGGTTATTATGTACTGATCACATTTATCTCCTAGGTCAATGTCGCAGTGGAATACTATGGCGAAGGAGGCAAGGGCGAGTAAATAAAATACTCCTACTACTTAAAAGGTAGATAATTATGCACAATTCAACTGCTTGTGAGTTTGCTGGAAAGTCTTTCATTGACATTTGACATTTGCCATTGACAAGGCACAGCACACGAGTCGCTATTTCACTACTAGGGAGAAATGCTGTAAAAATCCATCTCTGCTTCTCTCTCACTTTGGAGATTTGACCCGCTGGCATGTTCTTGGGGTAACTTTTCCTCTCCTCTTGGCTGTTAAAGCAATACTTGTAAATCCAGACATGAGCATGCCTGAGGTGCAAGTTTTCTCCTCTGTGTTTATTATGGATTACCTGTGATAACCGCGTATTATGCGCATATAGAGTGTGACTGCGTCTGTTCTTCCCGCGTCACTCATCGGTGAACAGTGCTTTCATTTCTAAAGCCAATCGCAGCCCATTCTGTTGAGCGGGTGAAGACAATGACCAATCATAGGGGTATAAGACCTGGCTTGACAGCTATTAAAAACCAAGTGGGATAATATTTACATTAGTTTATTTGCTATAAATGCTCATGCTGTCCTCTGTGCATGTATTGTTTGAGTTTTGTTTGAAACATTCAAAAAGAGTTTTCATTGAGCAGGTACAATTAATGGTACAGTTAATATATCCTACTGCTTGTATTAAAGGACAAAATTGTATTACAAATAATATATAAATATATTTATAGATTTAAATTTTTTTTAATTCTTGTGTTGTGAAGAAAAAAATCTAATTGTGTATGGAAAGCATCGTCAATGCACTGTAATCCACCGAGATATCAAATTGAACTGAATTGATGGCATGATAATCATAACCGAACCGAACTGTGAGGCCAGCGTAGGTTCACACCCCTACTAGACAACTTATTTTTATGAATTGGAGGTCAGCAGCTCTTCCTTCTTATCGGCAATGGGTTTTTGATTTCTTACATGCCCTTAAAATGGAAAACATTCGGTTCGCAACAAAACAAAAATCTGAACAGTTCCAGAAAGTCTGGAGCCCTTTTCTAAAACAATTTTAGGAGACACCTATATCTTAATTGCCTTTTTTTCTTTCTTTCTTTCTTTCTTTCGTTTGTTTTTTATAATTCTTATTTTTATGTTATCGTATGTGTGTATATTTTTGTGTATATATGTGGTGTTTTACCTTTCATTTATATACTTTTTTAGTTTATAATTATGTTTTCCTGATAATCTCTCGATTGGTGAATTGTATAAATGCTTGTATCTATATGTATCAATATCATGTATATTTTATTGTCTGACCTAAGATGAACCTAATAAAAAAAAATTCTAATAATATTAAAGGTAAAATGTTTTAGTTTAAACCCATGATTCAAGCAGAGAAGATCATGATGCATTTACAAGATTATTTAAGGGTCAAAGTTTAAATGTCCCATTTGAATCAAGTGAAATTCACAAAAGTGATTTCATTTACACAGAAAGCATGTTAAAGAAACGAGTCTATATTTATGCTTGAGAAACATCTCTGAAAATAAAATGTAAAAATGTTATGTCATCCCGTGCAGTTGATTTCAGTGCAAGTAAATATTAGTTAAAGCCATCTAATATAAAGTGGGAGCCAGTCTGAAAGTTTAGTAAATCATGTGACATTGCAATGCTTGCCCTCACTTTAGTGACGCACATTATCCAACCAGCTGAAGTCATCCTGTGCAGAGAAAGTGAATGCACACAGAGTCTAAATCTGGCAGGACGCCCCATCTGGCCCTGTCCAGTGAAAGTCAAGCAGGAAGGCTGAGGATTCACAATCATGCAGGTGCCCACAGGTGCCACCTTCATTGTCTCAGCCGTCCATCTCTCCAGCGCTCCTTTCATGGCTCTGAGTCTGACATGACAGCCAGGGGCAAAGAGGCAGACAGCAAAGGGGACAGAGTGACAGAGGGGTAGAACAACACAGCTTCGTCCTCTCAGACCGAACGCTGCTCATGTGTCAGAGACAGATTAAAGTGAGCAAAGTCTTCCGGGTGACCTGTCCTCAGCGTACTTTTGACAGAGTGAGAAGCCATGCATCGAGGGGGTAAAGCAGAATGAGGCAGAAATACACCGAGCAGAAAATTAAGCAGAAAATGAGAGTTTCCTATTCACATGGCATTGAAGAATGAATTGCACTGTTCAAAAAAATCCACCTATTGTCCATTACAAACTAATATGAATGACCTTACTCCATGAAACACACACTAATAAACATTGAGTGAAGGACAGATGGATGTCAAGAGCTAAAAAGAATAAAAAGGCTTTTATAGGAAAACGCTTCAAGCAGAAATAGTGTTTTCACAGTTTTAAACACTGGGTTTATTCTTTTTCTACTTCATGAATTTATAGCAATAATGTAATACAGGTTGTTTTAATCACTTGATGTGCAGGACTTCATTCTAAGCTTAAGTTTTGTTTTTTTATAGTGAGAACCTGCAAATCAAATCAGAAATTAATGGAGCAGTACACTCTCAAAGTCAGAAATAAAGGTACAAGAGCTGTCACTGGGGTGGTACCTTTTCAAAAGGTACACATTTGTATCTGAAGGGTCCATATTGGTATGTCAGAAGTATATATTAGTACCCACAAATTTTAAGAGGAACACTTTTGTACTTATTAGGTACTAATATGTACCCTTGAGGTATTAATATGGACCTTTTATGTACAAATTTGTACCTTTTGAAAAGGTACCACCCCAGTGACAGCTCACATACCTTTATTTCTGAGAGTGTAGAGTAGTCAGAAAATAGAAGACCATTTCCTATTTATGGTCTTAAAGTAGGGCTGGGCGATAAAATTGGTACCAATATTTATTAACCGAACACCATTGTCAATATTGCAAAAAAAAAAAAAGTTTGGTATGAAGTTTGGTATGAAGCGTTATAGTTTTATTAATATGTGACTGCTGAGCGCATGCCTTGGAAGCAGGGCCAACAAGCTTAGGGTGTAAGTCATTTCAATAGAGGCACGCGACTTGCACAATGTGCGTATGGGAGTGACGCGCACATGTTGTGCAAGTGGTGCACACGTGACGTGGGTGCATTTTTCAGCCGCACCTAACTTATTTGAAAACATCTCAACTTTTTTGAATACAGCGAGTGCACCGCAATTCATGTAGGTAGAACTAACCAATCCGCTTCACACTTTGTATGAAATATACACATTTCAGGAATTACGGCAGACTAACTACCTCAGACAAATACAGTGCTTCCAAACACTGCAGTGCTTTTTACTTTTCTCCGTAAACTTGAGCTGCAGCAATGGTTTGTCCGATTGTCATCCGCTGGAAAATGCTTGATTGTAGCCTAGTTACGAGAGACGCCATAGAAAATTAAGGAAACCACACACTTGCCACCTCAGGTCAGAATAACAACACATGTGAAAATTAGTGCGGTGGCCAGCAAAAGGTATTGTAAATAAAAAAGGATGTAAGGATGTCGCCAGAGTGGCTTTTTGGTTTCTTTTCTTGTGCATCCCAGCCACTAGCACCCCATCTGAAAGATTTTTTAAGCATAAGCACAATTTGAAATGTTGCAATTTGTTTTTGAATAATGATGGCTGGTTTCTTTACTTAAAAAAACACGACAGAAATTTAAATACAGCCATTTAGATGCACAGAATATGCACTCACTCATGAAACGCTAAGGTTTATAATCTGTTTAATACATGTTAACCCTCTTTAACATCATTAAATGTAAAATGGCATTCAAACTCATATTGTTAGCATTTAGCACTGAATAACACACAAGGTTTTCCTGAGGTGATCACTGGTTTCTGTCGTTCAGCTGTGAGAAATAGAAGCCGTTTCTATTATATCAATTCGAGGTGTTGGTTAGAACTAAAACTCCTTTTAATATGAAAAGTATTCCCTCTATCACGTGTCGTTGCTTTTATTTGGAACACGGTTTAAATCACTCGCTCCTGTACTCAAACTGGCAACCCACGTTTGCGTTTGTTTTGATCCAGGAGTGCAATACCTAGTTCAACCACTGGGTGTCAAACTTACATACTGCACCTTCAAAGTTTGCTTTGATTGTTCAGCATTTACACTTCATCATTGCACACACTTTGTAAGATTTTATTGATCAAGTTTAAGAGTCTCTTAAACACTTATGCTTATTTTATTATAAAGAGATCAGCTATTTAGTTTATATATTTTTTGTTTTTGACTGTTAAATCTATTTGCGTTAAAAGTGGTTAAATAAAAAAATCATAATATTTCTAAATGTATTGTTAAAAAATGTTCAATCGTTATCGATACCGAATGATATGAAACATGATATTGTTTTTTGTGCCCTATTTTGAAGCACAAATTGCACTTGTGAGCAGCTAATAAGCCAGTTCAAGCTAAATTTTTTAATTGTGCTTCATTCCAAACCAACATACATGTTATTGTTCAAACACAAACAGACACACATATTGGTATTGGTGGTTTACGAGGACTCTCCATAGGTGTAATGTAAATTAAATGATTATTAAAAGACCCTTATGGCACTTATTACAAAGCCTCTTAAGTATGTGTACTGATTTGTGGAGTTTTTTTGGGAGGTTCTAAAATGGTGGTTCAATGATGCAGTCATCAAGCATGGCCACACCCCTAACACTATAATAACGGCAGTATGTTAGCATTATTGGTTCTTCCACTCAATCTTGAGTTATTGTCAATGTTTGTTATTACAGTCTACATTTTGCTAGCTATCAGAATACACAATTTTAAAACACTGAGCATCCAGTATTTAAAGTAACTATTAACTATTTATAAGGTTTTGATGACTTATTTTAGTAACTTGACATTTTTTATCGATCAAATTTGGCTTGGTAGTTAAAAACAGATTGACCAACTCAGAACACATTTTAATATCACTTCACCCAGTATTCATTTTATGACACTACTGTAGGTACTTGCATTAGTATTTGGCATCGTATGTAGTACTAAGCAGTGACGTGCGGTGAGGTTTGTGGCTGGTGAAGCACTGACACTTTCTAAGTCAAAAGTCAGATTAACAAACATATCCACCTGATATATTTGCCAACTACTGATTGAGTTTCATGTCATATCAGCATTCTTTCTATACTCATCTATATGTAAAAGACACACTAGTCTTACGTTTACAGTACTTGTAAACAAAGTCTTGTCATGAATTGAATTACTTTGAAATGATCGCGTTATCTACTGTCCCATTCTTTGAAGCAAGTCTATCAGCTCCGGCATTGGTTGTCCATTATTTATTCACATTTTTATTATATAAGTTTTTATTTATAAGTCCAATTTTGAGAAATATTTGAGGTAATATCCACTATTTTTGCAGTAAGAGTAAAACTAAATAATGGACTCCAATTGAACTTTACTTTACTACGTAGAAGAAGAGCAACACTGAACAAGAATCAACATGAGCTCGCGCGCGCACTCTTCATTGCGGCAGAGCTGCTGCCTGCCTCACCTCATGTCTTTTCAGTGAGGCCTTATGTCAGATCCTAACACTAAATAAGTGATAGATATACGTGAAATACATGCCCTGTTATTTGGAAACTGAGAATATATAATAAAAATGTCTACAATGTATAAAAACAGTTTAATAAAGCATTATATTGGTAACATACACTGAGTGAGCAAAAGGCACGCGCTCAACCCAGTGTGCAGTGGATTGCGCAGTCTGACGTGAGGCACAGCTTGGTGCTGCCTCACCTCGCTTCATACACTGTAACTGTACAGGAGATACGCAAAATACAGCGATTTTGATCATAAAAATGATTGAAATCATTTGAAACATACAGAAATTGTATAGCACAGATCGATGGACAAATATTAATTTCATCATTAGTACACATCTCATGATGGCAGGTGAGGATGATGACCACGCGACCCTGGTACTTAGCATCTAGTATTTAGCATTAGCATTATAGAACCACAGTTTTTTAAACATTGGTTAATTTATAGATTTTAGCTTTTTTTAATTTCATGAATAATCCAGTGTCACGGTCACACAAGGCAGACAAGGATGGTATCTTTTAAGGGTATTTATTAAAACAAGATAGCTGATGCAGAGAGATGAAGCAGGTAAATGGTGCAGCAGTAGGAGAGCGATCTCACACACAGTTCATATTGTAAGCATTAGGTCTTCCTTCAAACACACACCAGATAAGCATAGTCAATTCCCTTATTCAGTTTAATCTGCATCCATAGGTGAAGAGAGACATCCACGGAATCAGACGAGGGGGAAAGGGAGAGAAAAAGAGGTGAACCATCCAACTTTGATTCCAGCCGAAGAATGAGTGCAGGAGGTGAGTATTAAATGTGTGCTGATTTGATAATAGAATGATTGTCAATGATGAATTTGAATTGCTGAAACATCTGTGCATGCTCCTCCCAAAATTTGTTTGCAAAACAGCCGGAGGTTGGGTCCCTGTGATGCGTTGGGCAGTTTTCACCACCCGCTGCAGTGCCTTACGCTCAGCAACAAAGCAGCTTCCATAGCAGACTGACTGTGTAGTTGGTCAGGATGCTATCTGTTGTTCAGCGATAGAAGTTTACCAAGGCGGCTGATGACAGCTGGTTCTTCTTAAGTTGCCTTAAGAAAAAGAGGCGCTGGTGAGCTATCTTGACCAGGCTGGAGGTGTTATTAGTTCAGGACAGGTCCTTTGAGATGTGCGTCCCTAGGAACTTGAAGGATGAGACAGGCTCAACAGCCATCCCATTGATGTGGATGAGAGGTGGATGGAGAGGGAGAACGGTGATTGGAGCAGCAGGAACGAGCCAGGGATGTGACACCCAGTGGAAAGAAGACATCTAAAATATGCATTTAAGATTAATTTTTTTTTCTTTGGTACACTTTATCAGAACTAGCATTTTGTCATATTTTGTTAGAATTAGTCATTGTTTTCAACATAAATCTTCCCTTGAGTCATACCTGCCAACACTCCTGTTTTTCCTGGGAGTCTCTCGTATTTTAGACCCGTCTCCCGTATTGTTCTGTCTCCCGGAAAACTCCCGGAATTTCACTACCAGCCCCCCGCTCCTCAGCATTTTGGTACAGTCCGGCTGAAACCTGGTGCTTGTGAGCGTGCTCTTCCGGTCGCGTGCAACCGCCCCATCTCCCCAAACCTCTCAGCCTTCCCCGGTCTTCAGTTCACTCACACATCACCCACCCCCCCCCCCCCCCCCCCCCCCCCCAACCAAAGATACGAAAGGGGAGGGATACGAAATACTTTTTCCAGTGTTTAGTTCTACATGCAACTAAAACCTTTTATCTAAAGTTGTACAATAACTGTTTTATAAGAAAAAAAAAGATTGAATATAAAGCTTGACAGACATTTGTATTTACAGTATGGATGTTGTATGAAACAATTGTTGTTTTAGGCTCCCCAAAGCGCTCTACTGCAATCACAATCTCGGAAAATTTAATAATGGAAAAAATTGGTTACAAAAACCCCATCCAAACACAGGCTGTTTCAACAAGCAAACATTATTAGAAATGAACCACCATTTGAACAATGCTTAAATAATACACAATAAAAACATCCAGTGTGCCACTCTTCCAAACCTTATTTTTTGCCCTAACAACCACCATGAAGGAGTGAGAGGAAGATTACAAATGGAGATTTAAAGAGATCCGTGCACCAATACCTCTTTTTCCCCTCCGTTTGACAGTCATTAGAAATGTAATTGTTCTCTGTAATTATGTTCCCTTCTATTCAAGAGGGTGTCTCCTATAATCCACACTTATGAAGCTGAAAGTCCATAATCTGCTCGTTAAATTTTTCATTTGCAGATAGCACAGAGGACATACATCTATATTTTCTCTCACTGGCACATTTCCCATCAGTTCATTCACTGAGTGAAGTACTGAAACATGACTCTGGGAAATATAACAGTGAAAAACAGCATGGAGTCAAAGTGAAGTCCAAAATGGACATTTCTAAAGGTGAAGGTCTACATATTCGTACCAAAAAGATCTAGGAATAGGAATATGAGTACTGTGAACTTACTCCATTTAAGTTGAAGTAATGAGGTATTTAATTAACTCATTACCTTCAACACTGAGTTCAAAACACTTTTCAAATGAGTAGAATTAACTTTCAGAAAATATTGAGTTAACTACACTCATTTCATTTGATAAAGTTGACTGTTGTATTTTACAGTGCAGTAATGAGATTAGGCATGGGATGATAACCGGTTTCAAGGATTTAAAACCTACAATTTTCTACAATTTTTTTAATACTGTATATGCAAGTTATTGTTTTTTTTTAAGTGTTCTTTATGACTATTTTATTTAGTTATTTAGGGCAACAGTATGTTCAGCAGCTTATAAATCGATTATAAACCAACATCCAAGCATGTTATAGACCTGAACAGTGTAGTGGCTTTTCTTTATATCCAAAGAAAAGAAAGATATCCAAGGATGCATTTTCAAGTTGTGAAGAAATCTGTGTTTTTGAAATTAATGAAGACAGCAGAAATAAATGATTTATTTTAATTATTTAGCCTGACATGTTTACTCTAAATACTTTAAATGTCTCTTAAAATGAAATATATTCTTTTCAATAGGGAGAAAAAGTAGTATTTTACCCAGGCATAAAAAAAAATATATATATATATATATATATTAGAGCAGTAATCGCAATACCATGAAACGAAGATACGGTACGAACAGTACGAATGATTAGTTAATCCATATCAAACAGTCCCTTCAAAGTTCTGTCTCGCTTTCAGTTTCGGGTTCAGGCATGTTCAGGCATTCGGGTGCAAGCGTACCGCACCTGATCCCAAGTGAACCCCGCTCGGGCCCACCTCTTCCAACTGGGCCAGGGCAGCCCAAGTGAACCATGCCTGAGCCCAATTCAGAGCACTCACACTTCTCAAACGATCTGGGAAATGGGCCTGTGCACAGTTCGGATAGCATAGTGTGAGTACGCTCTTACTTAAGCCTTGTCTGTGGAACTAGGGGTAGGTGTTTTTTTTTATCTTATTGTGATTAAATCTCTTATAAAGTCCTATTATCTATGCTGTTTTCATCATTATAGCATACCGTACCCCCCTTAAATGCAAGAAGCTTCAGGTTTTGAGACTTTAAGAAACAAACTGCCATCTTCCAAATTAAGCCCCTTTTGTCAAGAATTTAAACAGATGCTATTCGGACTGTATAGATGCCTCAGTTCAAACAGCAATGATACTGTATATGGGTGAACACAATCAGTCTTGCTTATTTACTACTAGTTATAGCTTGAAATAAACACACTTGCACAAACACATGCACAATCCTAACAAATACAAGTTAAATGTTTTGCTAAATTTAGATTTAATTTCAAACATGCATGTAGCACATTCAATTTTGAAAATGACTTTCACACATTTCTAATTTAGTTGTTTCTACATTATAGGTTTAACTAAGTGTTAATTCTGACAGGAAATTTTGATTCAATTTTAGTCTTAGTCTTTTGAGTAAAATTCCATTTTAGTTTTAATCTTATTTTAGTTTTCTAAATTATTTTAGTTTTAGTTGGCTACATTTCATTAGATTTAGTCAACTAAATTTACTCTAGGGCTTAAAATAGTGCAATAATGCAATGTCAGTCAATAGCAAGCTTTACTGTTGTAGTTGGTGTTACAGAACATGGTGCTTAGCTATAGCAGTGATTAAATAAGTGATGACATATGACTGGCAAATGATAGTGTGTTATCTTGTAAAATGTGCACTCAGTCTCATGGCTGTGTTAACTCACATAGAAAAATTCTAAAGTGAAGATGTATGTAAAAAATAAAAGTGTGCTTCACTTCAAGGCAGTTTCGTTATCTTTTATGTTTGTATACGACTCCCTGATAATCAGAAATTTTAGAACTACAGTATCATTACATCCTTACAGACATGAGAAATAATCACATCGCCAAATAACGTCCTCAATAAAGCAGTTTTTGTTTTGTGGTACAGGTATGCTGTAAATGGCTGTTGACGATTGTGGCAGATGACGATCGTGGCTGATGCGGACGGTGCAAATGGACCTAGCACGAGTTAGCAGGTTAGCTAAACTGTAGCTGCAGCTAAAACGAAACACGCGAGGAAATAACTCCTCACGAAAATAAATGCCATGATCATATAAATATAAGACTAATTAATTTAACAACTTTTAATGTACAAACTTACTGAGTGTTCTCTACAGGTCAGCTAGAGGCTATACCGTTTCAATTAAGCAAAATCACACACACGGGTAAATAAAAAAGATCAGAGTTTACCTTTGCTGAATATCGGAATGATTCTCTGGTATGCTGATGTCACTTTAGATTTGTTGTTTTTAATCATCTATTTCCTCCCCATATGGTTAACCAGCCTGATCTCACGAGGAAACGTAAGTATTTTACGTATTGTCAGTTTAGTGGCTAATTCGTACGAGTTCAGTCGTACAAAAATGTACGATTTAAAAAAGGAAGCGTGGCACCTAACCCCACCCCTAACCCCAACCATCATTGGGTGATGAGCAAATCGTACCTATTTGTACGAATTAGATCGTACGAATTCATACGAATTAGCCACTAAATCTAAAAGTTACGAATTGCTGTGAGATTGCGTTGGGTTAACAGTCTTTTTGTCTTGACATTAAATGTGAATCTTTTTTTTCTCTTAGCTGTTGCCATTTTCTTATAGTTTAATCAGACAGACACCCCTATAGAAGATTATGTAATTGCATCCCGCATCTACTGTGGACCAAATACTTTTCAAATGTGCATGTGTGTGTCATGTATCACACACCAAGATTAATTCTAATTGGATATTTACCAAAAAACGACCCTCAATTACAATCTCTTCTCGTTTTTATTAGTCAATGCAAATGTCAGTATATTTTTATTATAGTTGTCGTCTTCATCACCTGATTTTTGTTTAGTTTTCATCTGGTTTTCATCAATAGAAACATTACGATGAAAAGTTTGTCAACGAAATGAACACTGTGACTAATACAATGTTAAGTTACACATGATTGACTTTGAAAAAATATAACAAAAAAAGTATCTTGTTATCATATCTGCATCTATTTTATTATCAAAATACACTAATAAAAAGCTATATTGTGAAGTGTCATTACTTAATTTTACTAATTATTTTTTATTAAGCTTCAAAGTCACATGATCCTTCAAAAATCATTTTAATTATATGATGATTTATTATAATTATATGATACATTTTTTCTTGTTATAATAAATTATAAAAACAGTTGTACTGCAACTGTGAAAGTTCAACAAAGTATTTACATTAAGCAGACATTTGGAACAGAAATAATCTTCACTGTCACTTCTGATTAATTTCCCATGCTGTTTTTCACCCCAAACTCCTATTTTGAAAAGAAGTATATGCAGTTTACATACTGCATGTGGCTAAAAATAACATACAGACCATGTTTTTTCCTTTTTTACATTTATAAATTAGCCCCAGACAAATGAAAGAAACGTCACTGCGATTTTCTGTCAGCTTTAGAAGAGAGAAGCAAATAGCCACTGGTCGGCTAAAAAGGGCTTTTTTGTTCCTGTCTAATCACACCCTGCTGTTCGTGTGTCCTTATCCTGTCTGTTCCTTTAGATCAAGCCATATTCACCCCCTGCATTGCCTCTCTGGACGCTCCCTTCTCATGGACAATGAAGCCTTCCAGTCTGTCAATCATAGCGTCCAGCCTAATGATGATGATTGTGCCTTTGTGTCTGATTTAATAGATTCCATTCACAGTATGTCTCTAAAAAGGTATTTTATCAAAAACATTCAGGCAATCGTCGACTCAGTGTGTTATAAAAATGATGAGTTCCAATGTTATTTATAGCACTATCATTCTTGCCTTTTGATAGCTCGGGTCTATTAAATAACATGTAAAAGACACAAGGTTTGATTTTAATGCTAAAACTTTAAATGATTTTTTTACTAGACAGTAAGACAAATTTTGAAGTTGGATTAAAAAAGCTTAGTCATCTATATTAATTTTTAAAAAGTCACAAAGTAAAGTTTATTTATAAACTTTTTTCAAAAAGATCATGTGCTTATGATTGTCCATGGCTGGTCCCACATTAGCTAACGCATGATTCACCAATCAGAAAATTCCTAACTCACTATAAATAAGCAGAGTTTCTTACCTCAGTATCTTCATCTTGAAGAATCCACCCCCCTCCACCCCTACTCCCCCTCCTTTCCAGATAGGCGACACGGTGGCTCAGTGATCAGCACTGTTGCCTCACAGCAAGAATGTCACTGGTTAAAGTACCTACTGAACCAGTCAACATTTCTGTGTGGAGTTTGCTTGATCTCTCCATGCTCGCGTGGGTTTCATCCAGGTTCCCGGTTTCCTCCCACAGTCCAAAAACATACGACCTAAGTAAATTGAACATTCCAAATTGGCATCATAGTTGAGCATAGTAAGCTGTATCTCTCTTTAGCCATCCCTATATCTGTCATTAGCTAGAAACAAGTCAGGGGAGTTCATCAAGATCTACCTGAGCTCAAACTCCCTTCTTGCCCTGCTAACGAGAGGCAGCCCAGTGTTCAAAGATCTTATGAGCTCAGGACTCCCGAGACAGCATGCCAAACAAGCTCTATTATCAATCATCAGTGAAGTGTGAAATGTGTTTTAACCTGTTGCTAACACGCACTGTGAAAAGATTAACGACAAAAAGACAACAAATATTTTCATATAAAAAAAGCTAAAACTTATTTTTATCTAGTTTGGTTTCAACAAAAAAAAATTTAGTTATACAAAGTTTAACGTAATATTTTTGTCAGTTTGATTGATGTTAGTTGAGATGACTAGAAAAGTTAATCTGAGTCAACAAAAAAAAATTTAAGGCAGCAAGAATTGTTTTACAGTTTGGCAGTACACTCACATGTTTTAGAATGTTTCAAGTATGCTTCTGTTAACATGTTTCATATAGCATGTTTCTGGCATGTTTTCAGCATTCTTCAAAATATCTTATTTTGTGTATAACACAAAAAATAAACGAATAAAGGTTTGAGACAAGTAAAGGATGAGTAAATTATGAGAATTTTCATTTTTGGGTGAACTATCCCTTTAAAAACGTTAGCAAAAATTGTATGTTCATAAAATGAACAGACACACACACACACACACACACACACACACACACACACACACACACGTCATATTTGGTACTGGGCAAACATTAATTTCAATTGATTGCATCCAAAATACTTTTTTTTTGTTACTTAATATATGATTATATTATTCTGTATATATAAATACACGCATGCATGCATATATTTGAGAAAATGTTTATTTATATTTAGATATTAAATATATATGTATATGATATATGTATTTGTATATATGTATACAAACTATATATCAATTAAAATATCTATGTGACAAAAAGAGTTTTGTATAGTTTTGTTTTTATGTATGTGTGTCTTACATATACAAAATAAATATATAAAACACACACATGTATTTTGTCAAAACAAACTTTTATTTTGGATGAGATTAATCGTGATTTAACTTTGCACGGCACAAATTTTTTTCATAAACTGTATATAGTTTCAATATTTCATTTCATTAAATGTTTAGACATGAAATGTTTAGAAAAGTTTAGATGTTCTAATAATTACTACTAATGTTTAAATAATATCTAATAATTATTAGATATTA
>CAIGQZ010032287.1:13749534-13763877 GCA_903798205.1 Danio tinwini | reverse complement strand
ATCTATCTATCTATCTATCTATCTATCTATCTATCTATCTATCTATCAGTTTGGTCCATCCACCTATCTAATGTTCCATTCATGAGTTCTATCACTTTATAAATCATTATTTCCATCATACACCCATACATCTATATCTCTTACTTCCATCCATCCATTTGTCTATCCATCTAGTGATCTAACAGTTCTGTTCTTTCTTACATCATAATTTTGTTCACATACCCATCCAACCATCCATCTATCAATTATGTCCATCCATCTATTCATATATCAATCCATCATTTGTTCTGCTATCCATCCATCCATCCATTCAGCATTCCATCTATTGGGCTATCCATTTATCCATGATTCAATCTCTTAACATTTATATTGAATTTTTAATTCTACTTCCTGTTTTTTCCCCTCAATTCTATTTGAAATTTGAATTTAAAATAATATCAACTCTTAAAACAGAATCTACTACTGCTGTATTATCAGTTCAAGAACAGAAAAAATGTCAGTTTATTTGTTAATCACACTGTTTAATAGATCAATTTATGGACAAAATATTGTACAATGATAGGCTTACAAAGGTAATTTAATTCCATGTATGACCATCCTGCATGTAATGTATGCAAGTACTAAACCATGGTTAGGAGAACAGGCCATAACCACAGTCATTATTAAAAGTTTCACCTGTTCCTTGTGTATAACAGCATCCAATCAATACAAAGGTGCCTTCTGATAAGATACAAAAAAAGAAAAGGCCACAAAAAAAGAGCTGCAGAATCACCCTCCTTCATTTAGAAGCAGCTAGGATGTGGTGATTGCCTTTAAATGCCACAGTCAGAGAGAGATCGGCAGTCATTCAGGAGGTATTGATCAGCCCTCATTGCTCCAAGAATGAATTCAACAGAAGCCTTTATAAACCACCATCTTGCTCACCATAAACAGAGCACAAGCGAGCATACTGCTTGATTTTAATTAGGCCAAAGCCGTAAACACATGCTTTTTCTTCAATGCTCTGGTGGGGAATGTTTATGCTTTGAAAATCTGCAAAAAGCGAATCCAATTAAAGCATGTAAACACAGACTGTCCGTTTCAGGGAGTCATAGATTACAGGATGCAGAGCGCTTCATTTTAGCATTCATGAGATATTGACATGCGACTTAAGTGGACATAAAACACATCACGTCCAATGAAATGCTGCTCTCAGGTTTCTTTACCATGGTATGTGGTCTTACTCTAAATGATGACAACAACAAAAAAATCTCTCACTGTAATTTTCCAAACAAAAGTCAATGTTTCTAGTCATATCTGAGCACTCAATCTCGATGGATTATTGATTGATAGGATTTTCCTAGCAGGCAGCAAAACACACGCAGGTGCATTAATGGAATAAGCGAGTTATTTGGCATTATTTCTAAGCATCCTTGATGTGATAACCATCAGTCATTAAATGCACCATCCAATATTGATCAGCAGTCAAAATCCACTCAAGAAGCAAAGATTGCATTGTCAACCTGGAAACAGGACCTGTTTTTCAGCTTTATCTGTTCCTCATCTATTAGACATCCATTTAAAAAGTACTGAAATACTAAAATATTTATATCATAATAATAAAAAATTGATATGTTGACACTAAAGAAGAAAAATATAGCGAATGATATTACAAATACAGATTATTATAAAATAACATTCAAACAGACAAGTAGAACATCAGAATGGAGTGCCATAAAAACATTTTGCAAACCATACTATATCTGTACACAGCTATGGAAAGAGAAAACTCTCAGTAAGGAATCCAGTTGTCTGGATTTATGTTTTTAGCTGTACTTGTGTAACACATAATTTTTCCAAGAACAATTCTGTGTGACAAAGAAAACTGTACAAGTTCACCTATATCTTCTCTCCTGTGTCGGGTCAGGGTTCTTGTTTAATTTAAGCACTACACATTACCATACAGAGAAAGTACACATTGCGATTAGAGTCAGCAGAGCAACACACAAGTACTATATTGCCCATAGTAAACGCACACACTAATCTAACAAGGAAGATACATTCACCGCCACTTCATTAGATACACCTTACCACCTTACTGCCTTAATCCTTCGCGGCATAGATTCAACAAGGTACTGGAAATATTCCTCAGAGATTTTGGTCCATATTAACATGATAGCATCACGCAGTTGCTGCAGATTTGTGGGCTGCACCTCCATGATGCAAATCTCCCGTTCCACCACATCCCAAAGGTACTCTATTGGATTGAGATCTAGTGACTGTGGAGGCCATTTAAGTACAGTGAACTTATTGTCAAGTTCAAGTAACCAGTCTGAGATGATTTACGCTTTATGACATGGTGTGTTATCCTGCTGGAAGTAGCCATCAGAAGATGGGTACATTGTGGTCAAAAAAAGATGGACATGGTCAGCAACCATACTCAGGTAGGCTGCGTTTACACAATGCTCAATTGGTACTTATGGGCCCAAAGTGTGCCAAGAAAATATCCCCCACACCATTACACCACCACCACCAGCCTGAACTGTTGACACAATGCAGGATGGATTCATGCTTTCATGGTGTTGATGCCAAATTCTGACCCTACCATCTGAATGTCGCAGCAGGAATCAAGACTCAGACCAAGCAACGTTTTTCCAATCTTCTATTGTCCAATTTTGGTGAGCCTGTGCAAATTGGAGCCTCAGTTTCCTGTGCTTAGCTGACAACTAAGAGTGGCACACAATAAGGTCCTCTGCTGCTGTAGCCCATCTGCCTCAAGGTTCAACGTGTTGTGCATTCATGATGTGCATTCATGATGAGTGGTTATTTGAGTTACTGTTGCCTTTCTATCAGCTCGAACCAGTCTGGCCATTCTCCTCTGACCTCTAACATCTACAAGGAATTTGCCACCACAGAACTGCCACTCACTGGACATTTTCTCTTTTTTGGTCCATTCTCTGTAAACTTTAGAGATGGTTGTTCGAGTAAATCCCAGGAGAGCAGCAGTTTCTGAAATACTCAGACCAACAACCATGCCACGTTCAAAGTCACTTAAAACACCTTTCTTCTCCATTCTGATCGTCTTGACCATGTCTACATGCCTAAATGTACTGAGTTGCTGCCATGTGATTGGCTGATTAGAAATTTGTGTTAACGAGCAGTTGGACAGATGTACCTAAAAAAGTGTAAACAGAAAAAGTTGTTTTTAGCTTTAACTTTTAATGAGAACGCAAAAGTGTTTTTACAGCTTTGCTAGATTACAGTTTAAAACCATTGCTCATGACCATTGTAACCAATTGAGAACCAGACAAACAATTGAGAACCAAACATCTCTCGGAGTTGTGGTCTCAGGGGATTGAAACAACACAAAAGTCAGCAATTGATAATATAATTTTCATTTTTGGTTGAATTAAACCTTTAAAAAAAAAAAAACATAAAAGTTTAAAGGGAAAGCTTTTACTTTGCCAATTCTGTCTCTCTCTCAACTCAAAGAGCCATAGGATTTCACTCTAGTTTCACTTCCTGTCTGTCACCATGGAGATCCCCATACATCAAATGCTCTTGAAAGTCTCTTGAAGCCACAAGTGGGCTGAACCAGACAGATCTCAAATGTGTTTGTCTGTCTTATTAACCACCAGGACCAAGATCTCTCTTGAACCACGATGACCCTCAGACACGACGAGCCGCTTTCAGACATTCAAACTCCTAAGAACAGCAACTTTTCCAGCATCAAAAGACAATGAGAAAAAAAACTCTACTTAAAGTTTGATTCTTTGATGACTATATGGGCTATTTCATGGCACTGGCCTTGTAGCAGGAGCCTTTTAGCATGGATGCACCATGATGTCTTCTTTTAAGAGCACAAACAAATACAGCAGGCCAATTAGAAAGGATCGAATGCTTCTATTCTATCATAAAAATAAAAGCCGTCGTTTCGTTCTGATGCTTGAGCCTGAAATACAGACCTCACTGAATCCTCCCGCTGCCAACTTACCTTCATGCTAAAAATGTAACTCATTACAGTTTTCAAGGTAGTACGGCAAAGAAAAGAAAGTCGTGTCTTCATGTGAGGGGATCATAGATCTTTTTAACAAGAACGAGAGTCCGTCTTGCTCTAACGAAGCCGTTTGTGCTAAAAGCGGTTCAAATTTAGCTCTGATATGCTCCGAGGGCGGTTTTGAAAGCGGCCTCCATGACCAAATTTAATTGCAGCAGTAAAAAAAAAAAAGAAGCGTTATCGCATTAATGTGATTGTACATGGGCAATTGGTCATTTTATGAATCATTCCCCTGTGTAATTCGATTTGGAAATGTAATTGCTTAATTGCACGCTTGACATGCAGTGCAGATGTTTTTGTTCTCCAATACTGGGTAGCGATGCGGAGAAATATAGGAAGATGTTAGTAAATGAGTTTTTTTTTGGTGCTATAGACCCGTGATAACCTGGCATAGAGATGTAGCAGAGAAGTGCTTTAATCTTCAAGGGTAATTTCAGCCTCAATATAGTCGGCCGGAGTGAAGGCGTCCTGAGGGGCGATTTGGCCTGGTTTAGGCTGAACATAGATTTTCTCACCTGACAAGGAACTCGGGATGTTCCATATTGCTGAGATAAGCAAAAAGACAAATGAGGCTGTCGAGAGCGAGCCTGAGAAACTGTTGCTGCCGATAAATTCTGCTGTGGTTGTTGCTTCTGGAATAGTTTAGAACTGTTAAAAGTAATACAGGTTATAAAAAACTTACTTCACTGCAGATTATTTTAGTCAACAACACATTACAGACTACACTGTGAAGCAAATTCTGTAAAACATACAGATATTTTAGATGAAATCCAGGAGCTCTCTTATAAACAGCAATAGTGCCAAGACATTCAAAGTCATTTTTAAGGTATGTTGGTGCACAAAGATGTTCTTAGAGCTTCGTATGATTACAGTTAAAATACTGAAGCCATCTTAACTGTTTTGATCATGTTTTTGGTGCCTTTCGCCACAACCATATCACCCTGCAGCCCAAGACTGGTTACTTACTGAAGCTAAGCAGGGCTAAGCCTGGTCAGTACCTGGATGGAAGACCACATGGGAAAACTAGGTTGCTATTGGAAGTGGTGTTAGTGAGACCAGCAGGGGGTGCTCAACATGTGGTCTGTGTGAGTCCTAATGCCCCAGTAAAGTAAAGGGGACACTATACTGTCAATGAGCACTGTTTTTCAGATGAGACAGAGAAGGTCCTGACTCTCTGTGGTCATTACAAATCCCATGGCACTTCTCGTAAAGAGTAATGGTGTAACCCTGGTGTCCTGGCCAAATGCCCTTCATCGGCCCTTAGCCATCATGGCCTTCAAATCATCCCCATCCACCGAATTGGCTGTCACTCCTCTCCCCCTATAGCTGGTGTGTGGTGAGCGCACTGGCGTCGTTGTCCTGTGGCTGCCGTCGCATCATCCAAGTGGATGCTGCACACTGACGGTGATGGGGAGAGACCCCTCTCATGATTGTGACGTGCTTTAAGTGTATGGCCATACACAATAAATGTGCTATATAAATACACATTACATTACATTACATTCTTGTCTAGACTCTGAACGTCTCTGGACTCTTGCTGTCTATGGAGGATGAGAAAGTTCTCAGATTTTAGCTAAAATATCTTAATCTGTGTTTCAAAGATGAACAAATGTCTCAGGGTATTGGAAAAACATGAGGGTGAGTAATTAAAAACAAAATCTTTATTTTACTTTATATAGGGTGAACTAACTTTTTAAGAAACACACACAGTCGATAATTTACATAATGACCAACTCAATCCTTCAAAAGAAGTACAAATTAGGTCGCAAACAACACAAAAAAATGCTGGGTTCCACAGAATCCATTCATGTCATCCCAATGCAACTTTATTAAGTCAACTTAATTGTTTTTACAATCATTATTGTTATTTTTAATTAAGCTGTCCCCCCAAAAACTCAAGAACTGTGTTGTTTAGGTTTATTTTAAATAAGTAGTTATTTATCAATGGGGCTGCGTGGTGGCACAGTGGGTAGCACGATCGCCTCACAGCAAGAAGGACGCTGGTTTGAGCCTCGGCTGGGTCAGTTGGCGTTTCTATGAGGAGTTTGCATGTTCTCCCCGTGTTCATGTGGGTTTCCTCCAGGTGCTCTGGTTTCCCCCACAGTCCAAAGACATGTGGTATAGGTGAATTGGGTAAGCTAAGATTGTCGGTAGTGTATGTGTGTGAATGAGTGTGTATGGATGTTTCCCAGTGGTGGGTTGCAGCTGGAAGGGCATCGGCTGCGTAAAACGTATTCTGGATAAGTTGGCGGTTCATTCCACTGTGGCAACCCCACATTAATAAAGGGACTAAACTGAAAAAAAAATGAATAAATGAGTTATCAAAAATTATTTTTTGATTACAGTTAAGCTGATGATAATCAAGTACAACTATGAGATATATTTGCTGTTCATATGTTTACAATAATGCTGCTATTGTAGACTATTGCACATTACTTCTGGATTTAATTATAATGACTTCTCTTACAACAATTCAATTTTGACAGTTTATGGTATGGTGCAACTTTTAGTTTTTAGAAAATACAGTAAATTGGGGGAAAAAGAAATAAAAATGGTATATGATTTTAATGATTTGTAGTCAGGTGTGACCTTATTTCCAGAAAGCAAATTTGAAGAAAAAGAAAAATCATATGATGGGATTTTGACAACTTGTAGTCAGGTGTGACCCAGTTTCCAGAAAATATGGTAAGTCGGAGAAGAAGAATTCTGTGATGCAATTTTGACATCTTATATTTAGCTGCAGCTTATTGTACAGAAAACAGAAAGAGAAAAATCCTGTGATGTAATTTTAATGACTTTTTAGATGAGTATGAAAATATAGTATTTTGGAGAAGAAAAATTATGTGATGTGCTGTTGATGACTTACAGTCAGATGTGTCTTGTCTTCCAAAAGTATAGTAAATTACTGTATAATTGGGTACAATATATTTAGGCAAAAATATTGTGATTCAATTTAGACAACTTAAAATCAGGTGCAGACTAGTTTATGGAAATTATGGCAATTTGGAGAAAGAAATATTCTGTGATGCCATTTTTATTGCTTTTCAGATGAGTATGACCTGTATAACCAAACAAATGTGATGATTGAGCTTAGCGTATAATTAGGTGCAAACTATTTTACAGAAATTATGGCAATTTAGAGAAAGAGAAAAAAATCTGTGATGTTTTTGATTGAGCAACTGTAACTGAACTTTGCAGCAATTATCTTTTAACTTCTTTTTGAAGTTGTTAACAAAAAACACGATGAAAAGATCTAAAACTGCTATGTACAGTAAATAAGTTGTAATTGAAACTGTAATAACTTGCATTAATGCACATTCAATTCATTATTGAATCACACACAGTGGTGTAAAGTAATGAATTACACATACACAAATTACTGTAGATGAAAAGTCTTTCTCAGGATTTTTTTTCTTTTACCTGAGCACGTCAGTGCTGTATTAGTACATTTACTTCACCATTTTCATTCAACTTGCATACACTACACTCAAAAAAATTATTTTTTTTGCTCGTTCAAACAAGATTTCATTGAGAATTTAATTTTTTTATGTTCAATCTACATAAATTTGTTAAAAGTGTTAAGTTAACTTAATTTGTGTTGGGACAACATACTGTAAATGAATTGTGTGACATTTTTTACAGTGTATGTATTTAAAATTTTGTCTTCTCTGAAGTGATTGGCTAAAATAATCAGTCCCATAAGTCCTGTCCAATCAAAATATATATAGAAAAACCACATGAGACAGACAACCTGAAGACACTGACACTTCATAATGCAGCAAACATTTTAAAAAATGAATGCATTATATGTGTTCAAAAAACACAAAATCATTACACGCAATTAACGAGAGACTGCATGTTTAGACAGCATGTCACTGATAAAAGATGAAGAATGCCAACTGTATGATGAGTGAAATCGCAAATGGGCCTTAAATAACAACCAAATGCACTACAGAATGCTACGTTTTCAAATACATGCACACATTTGATATATTCTCTCAGTGCTACATGAGCTTGTTTTGCAGCACTTGTTAGCAGTGTGCAAATTATACATTGACAATGGGGGGGGTCAACATTTTCAGTAATGTTACTTTGTGTAATACATGCCTCAAGTAATCAAATTTATGCATTTATTACAACAAATTTATTAATAAAACATTTTTTCAGTGTTTTGTGGAATAGGCTTTTTAGTGTATTCTGACCTACAGTGTCCTCTGATTAGCTATTTCACCTTACTTTAGGTCAAACTATACAAACTATGCATCTAATTTAACTACTTTTAGGCTGTATAGAAAAAAACACCTACTGTATTTTATGAGAAAATAGTCTTGTGAACTATCGTTCGGTGCTCTAGATCTTCCAGTTTCAGACTGCTAAATGACTTTTTTCTTGCATTCTTCAATTCTTTCAATTGTTTTATTTGTTTATTTTTTTCCTGTTTCTGTAAAGCACTTTGAATTACCATTGTGTATGAAATATACTATATAAATAAACCTGCCTTGCCTGGCATATACTGATTGGTGTGATTATGCATTCACAATGGTATGAACCATTATAGAGGTGATCAAATGGATATATATTATCTTAATTATTATTTAAAATACAGATCAAAACGAACTTTCTCTCAGTTTCAAAGGGCTGACCACCCATACATCTTGTTTTTGACATCCTTTAGGGGGATCAAGCCTTAATAAGGGGTCAATAACACCCAACAGCCCCTAATTCGCACTCTGCTTATTAGTCAGGTGGCGTAAGCAACATTTTTAATTTACAGGGTGTAAGTTGGTATAATTTTGACAGCAAAAACTCTCTTGCATACTTTTAGAAGAGCTACTTTTTACTTATATTTTGGGTATTATTTAAAACAGATCATTTTACTCTACTTGCACTACATTTTACACACTTTACAATAAGTTTTCATTAGTTAATGTAAGTTAACGTAAATTAATGTATTAATAAATATGAACTAAGCATGCACAACACATCTACATAGGCCTGTAACAATAATCAATATATTGACTTATCGCACAACAAATGGGCATGACCTCAATCATTTTTGGTGATGCAATATATAATCGCCCATACATAAAAAAAATTCTAGCAATATTTTAGCTGATTGCACAACCTCTCTATCTCTATCAGTGTCAGTATGGAGGTATCAGTGTTAGTATGGTTAATAAAAACACTATAGTATTTCCTATAAATTACTATAAAAATAGATTTGGTACCAGATATCGCATTCTGTTACTTTTTACCTTGCACTTTTTTGTTAACAACTAGGTTATAAGTTTTCACATTCTGATTCCAATGCCTAATTATTACATTTTTAAAATGATTAGAATTAAATAAAATTGAAAGAGTGTACTTGCATTGTGATGCTATTATATTGTCATTCTGGCATTATATAACAAGTGGCATAAAATGATCTTAAAATGACAATAATATTGTTTATTGCAATATATTTTGGTTCAATATATCTTACAACAAAGTGACAGGCCTACTTGTACAGCATTTATTTATCATAATTCAGCAATCAGTAATGCATTTTTAATACTACTAATCCATGCTAGTTAACATTAGTTGAAGTACTGTGAATTAACATGAACTAACGCTATTTTCATTCAACTAACAATAACAAGTCTGAAAAATACTGTAATAAACATATTCTTCATTGTTTGTATATGTTAGTAAATACGTTAAATAATACAACCTTGCTGTAAAGTGTTACGTATTTTTCAATACTCTTTCCACTAGGGCTGCACGATATCAGACATGGCGATATTTTCTTTTCCTGCGATATATATTACAACATGAATATAATTTCACCAAATGAATCAAATAGCCTTATTTGGAAAGATTTCATTCATTTAGATACATTTGCAATGATCAAGTCTTTTGCATAATTTCTAATAAATGATAATCAAATATAAATACAACAGAGCAGAGATGAAAGTGAAACAAACAGTGCTTTATGTATAATGTCTACCAGTATTCAGGTCAAACATAAAATCAAACATAATATAACATGGCCATCATTGTATTAACAATTAATATTAAATAAATAATATAATCCTGCAATGTGACTATTGGGAATGCACACATTGCAATATTGATGCTCAAATGATATACTGTGCAGCCCTACTTTTCACCATTGAATACACATAACAAAATAGTGCATCGTGCTTGATTTCTCCTAAATGGTCTTTAAAAACAACACATAAACACTGACGTCTTTTGTTTTCCACACAACGACTCCAAAACATTGGGTCTTAGTCCAGAAATGATTCTTTTACTTCACCACAAATCCAGACATGGCTGTTTCCTAGACAACACAAACAGGCTCGTTCTCTGTCCCAACATCGGTAAAAAAACAAAAAACATTTAAGCAGTTTTCACCCCGGTTCTGGTGGAAAAAACTAATAAAAGACTTCTTGGTCTCCAGCAGGTTGCTTTGGGTTTCTCATTAAAGCGTGGAGGAGTGCAGTGGGCTGAGACAGGAACATTAAATGCATGATCGGCGCACACCAAAGTTAATGAGGAAGAGCACAGTCACCCTGCGGCGCTCCTCTGGGAGGCAAAAAGAGAATGTGTGTGCGTCCACGCTTTACCACCAACTCCATTCAAGGTCGGTTCTGTGCTAAATTTGATCGCTGATATTTCTCCAGCGTCGAGAACAGCACCCTTAGGTCACCTTTAGTTTACTTTCAGTGATAAATACTGGCTTTTTTTTTCGGTCTGTCCTTACTGCAAAAACCCACAGTGCATCGGATTAAGAGTCAACTTATGTAATGCTAATGACTCATATAAGTTTTGAACACAATTTTAAGAGCATGCCATTGTTGGCTGCGTACCTACTGATTCACCCGGAGAAGTTGGGTAAAGTCTCGGGAGTCTATTGATTTCTGTAGTTCCACGATGAGCAATCATTTCTGGTATCTCTGGGTTGTTACCGGGCTGTATTGACTTATAGAGCATTAAATCAAGCCTCAGTCCAAGGCAGGGAAAGAATCTATACAGATATCATGTTAACAATAGATCACACGGAAAACTCATGAAGTGTTAATAGAACTGCCAGACAATGTCAATGATGTTCGGTCACAAATAAAACATAACTGTGTTGGTGAAACTAGCCTGAGCCGTCTGTATTGCCAATAGATTATAGTTAAATCTCATCACAAAAAAGGTTGATGCACTCATATTTCACAAAAAAAAAGGAAAAGGGAGCTCATTCTGTCAGCCAAACACTGAAATTGGTATTTTTTTAAATGTATTGTTATTATTTTACTGACAATTAAACTAATAAAATAAAAATAAATAAAATACACATAAAACAAACATTTATCACATTAAAACAAACTTGTTTTATTTTATTTAATTTAATTTACATTTTATTTTATGCATTTATTGTCAGTGAAATAATAACCACCCACACACATGCATATATTTATGTATTATATATGCATATGATACAAAATGGGTGGCATAGTGGCAAAGTGGGTAGTGCTGTCACCTTACAGCATGAAGGTCACTAGTTTGAGCCCCAGCTGGGTCAGTTGCCATTTTACCCGAACACAAGTCCAGAAACATGCGATACAGTTGAATTGGGTAAGCTAAATTGTCTGAAATGTATGTGTGTATGTCTTGGTCCTCGAGATTGGGGGTTGAGAGTTGGGATAACAAACAACCTCGTAAAAAATGTGATGCTACGAAACACAAATATAGTGTGGCTAAATATCAACTTCGATATAAACAGCTCTGGGAGTAAGAGTAAGTATGATGCAAAATATATATAAATTAAATTATTTAAGATAGTAATGTATAGTTTTGTTTCTACGTATCACATATACATAATAAATATTTATTATACACACACATATATAATGTAAAAACAAACTTTTATTTTGGATGCGATTAATCGCGACTAATCTTTGCCCAGCACTTAATAAAATAAACAAATAAAAAATAAATAAATAAATAAATAAATAAATTAAATTAAATTAAATTAAATTAAATTTAAAATTTAATAATTTACACTACTATTTAAAAGTGTTTGGTCAGAATGTTTTTGCAGTAGTTCTTAAATTAAGTCCGTGATGAAATTTATACCATTCCACACATTTATAAATTTTTTTACTTAAATAAGTTCTTTAAGGCCCAATCTACCCCATAGCCCTTCCCCTTACATGCAAAACAAGGGGTAGAAGTGTCTCAATTCTCTTTAGCTTGAAAACGTAGTGCTAAGGGGAAGGGCTAGATACCACTCAAAACAGAGATTTTTCAGGACCACAATCGAAACCAAGCGGTAAGAATAGTTCCCAGAATCCACCAGCTACAACGGCAGCATGGCTGCACATGGAAGTAAGAAGATGCACAAATTAGTATTTTTGTCATTATTACAAATTTTTACAATTAACAAGCGTGTGTTTTAATATATTCATAACCGCGCTCGTGTTTTACTGTCATGCTTTAAAAATAATGCTAAAATAAAAACAGCTAAGTTTTGCTATCTATAATCTAATAATAATAACTCCTGTACAGCAGTCCCACAACATTCTGACACTCGATGACACTCGAATACCCTGTCAGAAAAGTCTAGTGGCTGGGAATGAGCTTTTTACAGTGTCTGGTATAATGTTGTAAATAAATATAATGTTTTTTTGTGTTTACATAAATTAATATGGCCACGGTGTAAATACACAGTACAGTTACAAGCCCTATATCATTATGATAACACGATATACGTCTTCTGTGATTTCCTGAAGATAAATACCAAAAAATAACACAACTTGAATAACTACAGCAGTCGTCGTCAATCTCATATGCAGTAATAGATCGTGATGACATGATGACGTGTGCAAGTGTTGTAGTGGTGTCCCATTTCTTAGGGGTAAATTTTGAAGGGGTAGGGGTACAAACATAGAATTGGGATTGAGCCTTAATCTTTCTATTACTGTTTTACACTGACAATACGAATAGTTTAAACAGCAGACCACCATATCAGAATAATTTGTGAAGAAAGATGTGACACTAAAGATTAAAGTATAAAAATATTAGCATTACCATAGCAATAAACTGCTTTTTTTATAATAATACTTCACAGTGTTCATTTTGATGAAATACATGCAGCAGTGACAACCATAAGAAAACAACATTTAAATGTACTAACCCCAAACCTTTGAATAGTAATGTATTTATTCATTAATTAAATTTCCTTCTGTGTATTCTGGCCAACAGTGTCCTCTGATTAGCTATTTCTAGGTCAAACTATACAAACTATGCATCTTATTTGACTTTACTGTTAGGCTATATGTAGAAACAAGCACCTATTTTATAAGAAAAGAGTCTTGTGAATTCTTACGCTGTCTGTCGGTGCACTTGATCTCCTGGCTTCAGGCTGTTGAATGACTTTTTTCTCGCATATACTGATTGGCGTGATTATGCATCACAATGGTGTGAACAGTTATAGAGGTGGTCAAATGGATATCTATTATTTCCTCATTTTCTTTTGGCTTAGTCCATTTATTCATTAGGGGTCGCCACAGTGGAATGAACCGCCGAACTGATCCAGCATATGTTTTACACAGCGGATGTCCTTCCAGCCACAACCCAGTACTGGGAATCATCCATACACACTCATTCACATTTAGTTTATTCAATTCACCTATAGCGCATGTCTTTGGACTGTGGGGGAAACCGGAGCACCTGGAGGAAACCCACACCAACACGAGAAGAACATGCAAACTCCACACAGAAATGCCAACTGACCTAGCTGGCACTCGAACCAGCGACCTTCTTGCTGTGAGGCGACAGTGCTAACCACTGTATTATTTATTAAGTATTATAAAATTATTAAGTATTAAAAAATTACTTTGCAGACCTTTTTCAAGTGCAAACAGCAACAATACACAGAAAGGGGCATTCAAAGTGCAAGTAAAAGCCTAACATGATCTCTTTAAACAAAATTGAGTCCATTCTGTCCTAAAACGTTATTTAAGGTGCAGGCCAGAAAACTAGATATCAATCAAACACCCTCAAGTTGAACCATCAGAAAATTTGGAAAAATGTGAGGAGAATCTGTTTTCAATTATTTCAGAAAAGTCTTTGTTCTCAAGTTTCCTAAAAAAAAACACACACACACACAGCGGTGCCAAAATGAAAAGCAGCAACAAAGAGAGAGAATCATTAAATAATGTCACTTGCTATAACATTAGAGGTGAAGTAAATCTCCGGGGAAAGGGATAGAGACTTAAAAAAAGAAGAAAGATGTTGGAAAAAGATTAGAAAGACTTTCACACAAGCCTCTATGA
>CAIGQZ010032287.1:13724534-13747034 GCA_903798205.1 Danio tinwini | reverse complement strand
GTAAGAGTAGTAAGACAGTACCAGTAGTAAGCATGCTATCTATCTCAGATGCAGAAAAGCTAGTTCATGCCTTTATGACTTCTAGGCTGGATTACTGTAATGCACATGTGTCAAAGCCAGTTCCTGGAGGACCGCAGCTCTGCACAGTTTAGTTCCAACCCTAATTAAACACACCTGATCCAACTAATTGAGTGCTTTAGGCTTGTTTGATACCTACAGATGTGTTGAAGCAGGACTGAAACTAAACTTTGCAGGGCTTCTACCCTCTAGGAATTGACTTTGACACCCCTGCTGTAATCCAATGTTTAACTTCATGGCATGTAAATGTAAAACTTCAGTTGGTGCAAAATGCAGCTGCCTGAGTTCTTACCAGGTCAAGTAAACATGATAACATCACTCCAACTTTAACTTCCTTACACTGGCTGCCTGTTAAGTTCCGAATCGATTATAAAATATTGCTTCTATTATATATTGCTTTAAACAGCCTAGCTCCTGTTTATCTAATGAACCGTCTGTTTTGCTACAATCCAAATTACTCTTTAAGATCTCAAAACTCAGGACTCCTGGTAGTACCCAGAAAAGCAATGTCCACTAAAGGAGGTCAAGCCTTCTCATATATGGCTCCTAAATTCTGGAAAAGCTTAATGTCTGAGGCTCAGGCACACTCTCAGTTCAAAACTAGATTGAAGACCTATTTTTTTAGTAAAGCATATATACAATGCATCACATAATGTTATGATGCCCCATGATTGTGCTCCATGCAGGTGAGTGGGCTTGACAAACCACCTGTAAGACACACTCTTCCTGTTTTAATACACAAGATACTTTGTTAGAAATACTTCTGTGTTTTATGTGTTTGCTTCTATGTATGTTTATATAACTCCTAAAAATGTGTATTAAACACTTATTCAACAGTGTACATGTGTCTATTGCCTCATTAGAAACAAAATTACACCGTAAATTGCACATATGCACATTAAACTAACAAAAGACAAAGTTAAACAGAACATATCCCTCGTCTAGGTGGCACTGAATAAACATGCAATCCGTTTTTCATGCATTTTGCATTCAGATGAGCTGTAAACACTTCAGATTGTGATGCACTCATTTACCCCAGCGGTTAAGAGTGTCTCGTTTTTAAAATAAGAGTATTATGCACACAGTAAATGTACACTGTGTTAAGCTCAAAAACTAGAAAAATTATAATTGTTGTAATATCACTAGGAATCATTGTGGCTAATCAAATGCTGATGAGGGTGTGCATATATTAAAGAGCCCCTATTACACATTAAAAAGGGTCATATTTCGGTTTTATGGGTCTCTAACAACATACTGATATGTATGCAAGGTCAAAAAACACGTTCATGGTCTTATAATATGCATTTATTTTTACCTAATTATCCCAGCGACTCCCATATGAATCGTTCAGCGATTCATTTGTTCCCAAACCCCTGCTTAGCGCGAAGCTAATCTGCACTGATTGGACCGATGACAGCCTGTTGCCATTGGTCGACAGCGTTCAGCGCGAGACAGTAATATGGCCAGCGTAGTTTATCAAGCCCACGGCCGCGGGTCGCCAACATTAGATTGCAGCGGACGCTCGAAACATGCTTCAAAGTAAACTTACTAACACCACAGTAAACAGTACCCGCTTCTCAACAGTGTTATTCAGACACCTCAGCACCGAAAGCAGTGCAGTTAAACACAAGCATATGTATGACATACATTCAGTTTTAATCCACACATCAGCAAAGCTAAACTATTCTAAACCTTGACCGCTGCACCTGTGCAGGATCAGCTAACGGTGGCCATAGCAACGACAAACGGCAGTGGAACGAGCTCACGGAAGCATTTAAATCTGTAAACAAAGCAGCACGCGTCGCGTTTACAACGTTGCATTAGACGCGATATGAGAATATAAAGAGTTAACCTGATACAGTACACGCGGTTACTGGTAACAAAACATGTAGATCATTTCTATTTGGAATCATTGTTGTGGCACCTCGTCCGTGAACTGCTATATGTTTTAAGTGCTTACCTGTACTCTGCTTTTCTAAACGATCACAACTAGGTATATCTAGTTTTTCATTCTATGCCATCTTTACAACAACTCAGACGTTTATGATCAAAATAAGAGTGCTTAATTTCAAGGTCACTGCTTAGTACTGTTTCAAATGATCATAACAGAGCAGTTTATTAAAAAAACTGTTTTGTATAAAGCATATTTATGAGTGACATATTCTGAAGCACAGTTAAAAAAAATCACTGATGAAAATTTGAGAGCAGCAATGATTGTAGCACTAAGAAACTAATTTCTGAAGGTTACAGCATTCAAAAAATGAGTAGGAAATAAACTGCAACTTGTTTTAAATGGATTCAGCACATCTGCGGACACAGGACATCAGTAGACTCTCATTTTGCTGTGATCTTAATCCACTCGTTTTCTAGTCTCTTCTATAGTGGGCTTCTTAGCCAAAACTCTTGCCAAGGATTTTCCAAAGATTTTCAGAAACATACAAAACTGGTTTTATGCTGAAAACTTCAGATTGAAGACTGAACATGAGTTGCTTAAAAGAGCTTCTGATGAATATTTGCATTCACCCTACAATGAAGAAAACATCACTCAGACCATGACACATTTTCAACTTTACACACTTTCAGTCTTTCCATAGTTTGACGAAAAACATTGTTTCTCATCAGACTAGGGACGCAACGATGAACTGATTTCACTATTAACCGCACTTTGATTCATCATGGTTAATTAATCGTAAAGGTTTCTCTACACAACATTTCTGCATGGAACAAAACTGCTGCAACTAAACAAAGTTACGCCAACTGTGCGCTATAGTTTAAAGTTCCGAGCTTGAACACCGAGGATAATACCAATGCACACTGGATTAACTATGGCGGAGGTTATTAACTAAGGGCTGTTCACTTTTGTGCACACAAGTTTGTTATTTCCAATACAGGCGCGAGGCTTGCGTGTGCATATTGGAAGTGACGTGTGAGCGGCGCGGCATGTGAGTGGCACGATGTATGAGTGCCGCAATGTCTGAGCGGTGCATTGTGTGAGCAGCGCAACGTGCGAGTGGCACAACTCGCGTTCCAGGCCCACCCAGTGAAAAAGAATAGCGTAAGCACACCACGAGTAATGTGACAAGAACTGACCATTCATCTTCATACTTTGTATGGAATATACACATTTCTACTCCAACGAGAAAAAAAATACAAAATAAAAAATGCCAAACAATTGCCTTTCAGACTGAGGTTTAGCAGCCTTTGACTACATTTGTTTTCTTTTGAAGGAAAATATTTAGCTATGTATTCACGTTTATTTCTATAGCGCTTTTACAATGTCGATTGTGTCAAAGCAGCTTAACAGAAGTTCTAGTAAATTGAAACTGTGTCAGAGCAGTTTTAAGAGTTGAAGTTCAGTTTAGTTCAGTTCAGTGTGGTTTAAGTTTCACTGCTGAAAGTCCAAGCACTTAAGAGTAAAACCATCGATGCGTAGCTCCAAAAGATCCAAACCAAGCAAGCCAGTGGCGACAGTGGCGAGAAACAAAACTTTACCAATTGACGAAAGTGAAGGAAAAAATCCTTGAGAGAAACCAGTCTCAGTTGGGCATGACCAATTCTCCTCTGGCCAAACTTCTTTCAGAGCTGCAACCTAGCCGCCAGAGGCTGGAGAATGCTAGACGTCCATCGTGGAGAAGCTGCACATGTGAGTTGATCACCGGCAGGTGTTCAGGCTGGCCCACGGGATCAATGCGAACACTCATCTGTTACTGGGTCTTTCAGGAATCAGTCTTAAGCCTCATTCACACTATGAGCGACTCACAGCGGCAAAGACCATTCTTTTCAAGGAAGATTGAGTGACTTCCAGCAACTTCCGTCTAAGTGAGTGACAGCAACCATTAGCAACCAGGTGGGCATATCAATCGATGCGACAAAGTTGGAATCCTTCAACTTTGTGCAAATGAAGAGCGACTTTCTTGAGCGACAGCCAATAGGAGCACAAGTAGAGCTTACGTGATCCTCTCTCAGCTTGCTGAGGAGCCGAATGTATTTGTGCTGTTTATACCTACAGAGACCTGCGTTTGAAGCAGGTCGCCACCCAAAGCATTAGGCAGCTACAAAGTCTCTGCTAGTGTGAATGAGGCATTATGCTCTCCACTCCTCCATGAAGCTTAGATTTACATGAAACAAATACAGTTTATTTATGTATTGATTGGTTGTTCTGTCATTTATTTTCAGTGTAAAATTATTACTTATGTTTTAAAATACTTTTTTTTCTCCACTTATTTTTAAGTGCAAAGAGAAATGCACTACTTTTTTAATTATGATTTTGTGCTGTATTAATTGGTTACTAAGCAGCAATAAATACTTTCAAATATAAGGAGTTTTCATGTGGTTTTCTAAACTAGTATTGTTTTAAAATTAATGACATCAGACCCAAATAAATGAAACTTGCTTCATTCATTCATTTTCTTTTTGGCTTAGTCCCTTTATTAATCAGGGGTCGCCACAGAGGAATGAACTGCCAACTTGTTTTACGTAGCGGATGTCCTCCCAGCTGCAACCCATCACTAGGAAACACCCATACACACTCAATTACACACACACACACACACACACACACACACACACACACACTATGGACAATTTAGCTTAGCCAATTCACCTATACCACATCTTTTTGGACTTGTGGGGGAAACCGGAGCATTCAGAGGAAACCCACGCGAACACGGGGAGAACATGCAAACTTCACACAGAAATGCCAACTGACCCAGCCAGGGCTATGAAACTTGCTTTCATTACTAAATTAAATATTTCACGCAACATACTCCTCAGCAGAATTGAATCTATTCTTTTGCTACTGAAGCTATAGTTGACAGTGGCATAGATGTTATAAAGCAACAGTTTACCTGCCAACAAATTAAATTGCATCATCTGGAGATGCTTTTATGCTGTCCTTTATGAAGCATGAATATCTTTTTGTGTCTGCACCTTTCATCTTTTTGTCCTCCACATAGAAGAAAACTACTGCATTGGATCAACATGACACTGAGCAAATGATCACTTTTAAATAAGTTTCTCCTTTAAAAAGCAGAGGTCTGTTAAATTCCTATTCTGGGTCCTAAATCAAAAACGTACTGCTTTTCTGATGGAAGGAGAGTAAACCGTGGAGAACAGAAACATAAGATCATTACCTGACTTTAACAGCCATGAAAGAAAGTGCACAGAGAGATGGTTTACGCATCAAATAAACACAGAGCTCATCTGAATTGACAGTGACAAACACAGATTTCACATGCAAAGCACAGGCAAAAACACACACAAGGGAGCACACATTCAGCACACACACACACACAAATGCTTCTAATATCAGCCCAAATAATAGGGCTTCAGGGACCTTGTTATCCCGTGCTTTTCTTATCCGCAGTGCATAAGCAGACATCTCGGTCGCTCATCTCTGAGGCATCTCCCTGATGAAGAGGATGACACCTGTCTGATGCCACATCAACACAAACACACATTGTTAGAAATAGGAGAGGTTTTCCTGGTAATTGGCAGGCAATATAATAAGGCTCCATAACTAACATTTCTCCTTCCATAATCACTTTTGCCTGTTGAAACTCTTATTACTTATTGCACAATGTTCTCTGTAATGGAGGAAAGAGGACAGGGTGTTGTGCCATTCTGAGTGGGCAAAGATGTTAATGTAAGTAACTAAATTCTAAGTTTTTGGCACTGAGTTTCTTTTTGTGGCAGTCTGATTCTTAACACAACATTTCAGAGAATGATTTTAAAGTTAAAAGTTGATTTGTAAAGTCTGCATGAACCAGAAGCTGTGACTGTTTTGTTTTTTTTTGTTTGTTTTCGTATTGTGACGCAGTTCCTAGACAAACAGAATATTAAATATGGAAACAGTGGGTGTGGCTTGGGGGAGCTAAGGTTGGTCGGTAGGTTGCTAGGTGACCATCAAACATTTTCTCAGAGGATGACAAGCTGTCACTCTGATACAAATTAGACTTTTGGACAAAAATACAAAGCACTGCGGTGTTTGGCTCTTCTGTGTTTGTCTAAGAAAATTCGTCTACCAAAATGTGTATATTCCATACAAGCTGAACGGTCAGTTCTTGTTACATGACTCGTGGTGCGCCCGTGGCATTCATTCAACTAGGTGCATCTGGAAAGCGTGAGCACATCACGTTGGAAAAACGTGCACCTCCATTGGAAAAACAAACTTGCGCAAACTTTAGAAAAGATGCGATATGCGAACAGCCCCTAAAAGGCCGCCATCATTTGCCATCTTTAGCAGTTAATCTTCTTGCACAGACGTGCTGGATTTACCTGATTTGTTGACAAATGGGTTGCGGATCTATTCCTTGGCAGTTTTGCGGGTCCTTCACTGGGCCTTTTCCTCTTAGCAAAGAAACTTTGCAAAGACCTCTGTTTCATACTCATTTTGCTAGCTTTAGGTTTAATTTTCAGCTCAGGTGACCAAGATGTAAGTGAGAGAATACGATAATTTTTCAAAATAAAAGACTTTTCAAAGTAAAAGATTGTTCAGACTCAAATAATAAATAAAATGGAAATAATTAATGATTTCTTGTGCGGCCCGGTACCATTTGATCCACGAACCTGTACCAGTCTGCGGCTCGATGGTTGAGGACCACTGACCTAACAGACACCTCCTCCTCACCATTTCTGTTTGTTGTCAACACTGACAGTTGGAGGGGCGTGGCTAAGTATGTTAACCACGCCCAATACCTCAGACATATGTAATCTGACAATTTAACTAAAAAAACCTGATCTTCAGATTTCAGTGATGTGAATAATGATGCTATAAATAAACAGGGTTACTAACAGCTAGACTTTTTTACGTATTACTACAATTGAGAACACTGAAGCGAGCAGCGTCTCTCTCAGCCACAGGACCTCTCTTTCTCTGGGGTGAGTGTACGTGTGTGTTCGGGGCGGGAGTAACCAACCAGTAATGATGATTGGTGTGTCTGTAATGTGGTGTAACTGAGAATGTGATGATTGGCTTAGATAGAGTACATTTCCATCAATTGCCAATCAAAGGCAGAGTAGAGCTGGCGTTCACACAAGCACACGCACATATCAATGAACAGGAGTTCAAAGCATTTGCAAACTGGAAATATAAGCACTACTTTTTCCTCGCTGAGACGAAAGGCAAGACTGTTTATGTATGGTGCAACTTATGTTCAGGGGAAAAAAAGAGTCTCTCTGTGTTGGTGACAAGTAATTCTAATCTAATGAAGCACCTCACGTCGTCACATGCCACCACAAAATTAGTGGTTACGCAGGTGATAAAGTGAGTTCTAGATATACAGCTGAGAACATGCTGCCATTGTCTTTCACATTGTCCCACAACAACACTAAAATAGTGTAGATTAGTGTACATAGTTTTATATTTATTTTATAGTCATTTCACATTAGATTTTTTTAAAGTAACGCAATAGTTACTTTCTCTGGTAATTACCTACTTTTAGAATATGTAACTCAGTTACTATTTGTGAGAAGTAACTAACAATAACTAATTACTCTTTTAAAGGAACGTGCCCAACACTGAAGATTACAAGGGCAAACGATTATGCATGCACAGATGAACTGTTCACCACAAAACTAGCAATGTGAGCTAACAAAATCCTATGATTAGTTTTGGTTTTATTTGTACTTTAAAGTTACTTCCTTATTTAGAAGGGGTTCAAAGACAAGAGCATATTAAATCTTCAAAAGGTCATCATGAATACAAAGTGTAACTTTAAAACCTAGTGATAGAGGGAACGTATTAGGGTTTAATTAGAAACCGTATTAGAGCCTACAGACACAGAATCCGGAGCCTACCTTGTCAGGGAGCAGCAAAAATTAAAAATAAATCACAATGGACAAAAAAGGTGAATGTTTTCTCGCTCCAGCCTGTAGCACAATGACGTACTGGATCAGGTCCAATAGGTAGTGGACATGAATGCACTAGCAGTTGTTGCTAGAAAGAGAATTATTTATATTCATTTTTAAATTACCCAATACATTGTGTGTTATTAACATCTACGCCTACTCCATGTTCTTTGATTAGAAATTACAAGGGCATAAAAAATGTCAAGGTGACTTAAACCAACTAACAGAGAATTTTCTAGGAATATTAACAAAAAAACTTACTTACATATTAAGGAAACTTTTTTAGACTAAATAAAAATCATAAAATCAATGTCAGATCATTTTATCCACCCTAATGAATACTGAATGGCATCCAATACAATGTGTTCAATAACCTTACAAATGTATTACATATTCCTCCATAGGCAGAAGACTATATACAAAAGAAGAGGTTATGGAGGTGGTTTGAAGCACAGATAGTTTGAAAGCACATTCTGTCCTTAAATGCTCATTAACCAAGCACAGTGCGGCTCTTAGAAAGACACAACTCTTTCAAAGAGCTTCAAGTCACATTGAATGTTGTTTTCTGCCAGCTTGTGCTGTAACATGACGTTTGTGTAGCAGAGACGGAACAACTGCACCACTGAGACTAAAGGACGTTTGATGGTAAAAGCTTTACTGCAGACTGTCAAAGTGACCTTCAAAAAAAAAAAAAAAAAAAAAAAACGCAACTGGCGACACGGACTGAGCATTTCAAAAAGACAAAATCTTCATTTGTTTATATTCTATTCAAATTATTGTATTTTATTATAATCAATTATTTTTTATATTCATGTGCATTTAAAATGTTACACATAAACTACTTTTTTATAGTATGCATGAATTTAAAATATGAGCAAGAGATCTTATAAACACAATATAAAACAAGCTTTTTTGTACAATATTAAATTTAAATGAATACATAAACACATAAAGAAAGAAAGAAAGAAAGAAAGAAAGAAAGAAAGAAAGAAAGAAAGCAAGCAAGCATTACGATGCAAAAAGGTGATCACAATTCAGGCGCTTTCTGGATCCATGAACGCAGAATGTGTTCACATCAGATGATCCTAATCTGCCTTTTCGCACAATCTAAATAAGAGTGCAAATCTCAAATACAATGCAGGACATAAAAGAAATCCCTGATAACCCACAGGCAAGCCCAAAACCATAATCTCATGCAATTGCTCTCTTATATAGACATCAGCACACCCACGTACCTCTCACGAATGGAGTCTGAACTGCAGCAGTGCTACAAATGAAGCAAACATGCTCATTCACAGAGATCATTATTTTGATCAGATGTTCTTCTGCTAGGATCATACACTATTTTGCTGTACATTCACATAATGTAGCTATAAACGGAATCAGGATATTTATTTATCTGTAATATAAATTACTGGTGGTGCACGTTCGCCTCACAGAAAGAAGGCCGCTGGTTCGACCCTTGGCTGGGTCAGTTGGCATTTCTGTATGGAGTTTGCATGTTCTCCCTGTGTTGACGTGGGTTTCCTCCAGGTGCTCCGGTTTCCCCCTTAAGTCCAAAGACGTGGTATACATGAATTGGTTAGGCTAAATTGTCCGTAGTGTATGTGTGTGAAGGAGTGTGTATGGATCTTTCCCAGTGATGGGTTGCAGCTGGAAGGGCATCCGATGCGTAAAACATGAAATCATTTACATGATACTTGAAGAGCTGTTGCACATCCTCCACCGCTTCTGCCTGATTATGTTGATACCTTGAGGGGCTGTGACTGGAAATGGGGGGATTTTGTGCCCCCCCAAACACTGGTCAGGGCATTAACTGCCTCTCTGATTGCATTTTTATCTCCTGCCACAGCTCTGTCCTCCAAATGTGAACTGCTAAACTGATAACAGGTGGATCAGGCCTCGCTGGACCTACCAGATTAGAAAAGCACCACTGATTATAAAACACACCAAAAATGCAGGAATACAAAGAGAAACCTCATTTTACATGTTTTTACCAAAAAAACTCCAACAACTTAAGAAAATAACTGATGAGAAAGACAAAGAGCAGGCCAAACAGGCAGAGACCATTTTAATGAGACAAACCCTCCACCCTTGGAGCTGTTTGGAGATCTGTGCCAGCGGAGCTCTAATGGATCTGCTAAACGCTAAGCTCGGAGCATCTGGCCAGTTTGAGGCAGCTCATTATTCAGAAATCAATAGCGTAAAAGAGAGAGAAAAAACATCTCCTGGTTTTATCAGCCAGCCTTATATCCGCTTGTTTTAAGAATTTCCCAAAAAGAGAAAAAACAAAACTGCTGAGCCATCACAAAGCTAATTTCCTGAAATTATGTCCTCTTTTTTTAAAAAAAAGCTTTTTAAAGCGAAGCCTAACAGCGTGTGAGTAATGAACACTTTGATTTCCATTTGTCGAAGAGGAAGCGGGTGCCGTATTTCTCTAATCAGCAGATGATTTTAATTTGTCTCCGCTCTCCTGCCGTCTCCAGGTCTAATACTCTGTTTCCCTGCCTTAAAACGCTGTCATGCAAGAATAATCGCTGCAGATTTAGCCATGGAGGCCTATAATACCTGCATGGTGAAAGCTATCTGTTATTGTTCGCCTTCTTAGCGAGTGCACTAACATGCACATTCTTAACTCAATTATGCTTCAGAAGCCGATAATGCACATGGTCATGTAAATGTTTCAACCCTTTTCCTCAGGTCATAAACAGCTTGATTATAAACTGGCATATAAACTTGCTTGCCGTATTATTAAAGTGAACGTGATATATCACAGGAATATGTTCTTACTGTGGATTTAAAGGGATCTTTCACCCATTTACTTACACTCAAGCGGTTCTAGACTTTTAGTTGAACACAAAACAATATATTCTGAAGAATGTTGGAAACAAGCAGCGATTAACATCCACAGTTGAAACAAAATATACACGAAGCCAATGGCTACTTTTTCCAATATTCTTTATTATATCTTGCTTTGGGTTTCCTTCCACAGGCAAGACATGTGACATAAGTAAATTGACCAAATCAAATCAACATCATAGAAGAGCACTTAATCAGTAGTATATCTATCCACAGTAATTCCTTATTCCTATTTGCCATAACAAGCAGGGGAGTTCTCGAGACCTACCTGAGCTCAAACTCCCCTCTCGCCCCGGGATTGAGGATCTCATGAGCTCAGGGCTCTCTCCTGAGACAGCATGCCAAACACACTCTCTAATCAATCATCAGCTAAGGGTGAACTCTTGAAATGTATTTATATGTATTTTTATATTCTGAGTAAGGCGTAAGACTAAAAAATGTTCATCCAATTAAATATTGTCGGGCCAATAATTCTCGTAATTCTGATAAGTAGTCCAAACAAATGTTGATTTGAACAACTGCGCACCCGTTCATGCAGATCTGCCGATGCACATTCACGCTGGCCGCAGTCATGTGGACACGAGTAGGCATAGGCTGATATAAGATTCTGACAGTATGATAACCTTGGATAAAATATAAGTTTCACTGTATCACTGTATTGTGATTACTGCTCTAAAATGTATACTTTTTAAATGTCTGGGTAAAAAACTAAAACTTTTTTCCCCTTTGAAAACATTATGTTTAAATTTTTGAAAGATTTATAAAAGTTTGGACCTGTAAACATGTCAGGCTAAATACTTCTGCTTCTTCATTTGTTTTAAAAACACAGATTTCTTTACAATTTAAAACTGCATTTTTGGATATATTTTTCTGCTGGAGATATTGTTGTCCTAAAAAAAAAAAAAAACGTAAATAAAAAATCTTACACATACCTTAAGAATGATATAGCACAAAATTTTGACGGTTTTAAAACCTTGACTTTTCCAAAACAGCAGTATACCTTGAAAACAGTTATTGTCCCATGCCTAGACATGAGTGACAGCGCTAAAAACAAATCCTGAATCAATATTGGAGTTACTGTTACACGCTGGAGAAAGGATGACACTATGGCTGAAGTATTGCTTTTAGACAGGTAATGTTATGTTTAAAACTATTTTAGTCACGCAAAGCTGATGTAGATTTGTTGTTACAAATGGGTTATATCTGCACAGAAGTGTTGTTCAGCAACTGAAATCTTCCAGCGAATGATTGATGTGACTATTTTCTGTTTCATAAGGGACCTTTTACAGCATCGATAATGTAAAATTTTATTTAGTTTAACAACAAAACATCAGTAAATAGCTCTATTCCACCTAGCCTGCTTTACTGAGGTGAAGTTGCTTTTATATTCACATTTGTTTATTTTTGAACAATGACAACCTGCGACACGCTCTCTATATTGTTTACAATGCTACTTTGAATATTCGGTCTGAAATAGCATGTAGGTATGGCTTAGTAATATGTGTAATTCCTGCAATCACTAAGTCGATTTAAGACAAAGCGCATGAGAGAGTAAGACTGATGAGAGAGTGATGACAAGTTTTGCTTGCTAACTACATACCTGAAAACATGCTAGACATAATACAGGTTTTCGTTGGGAATTGCAGTATTATAAAGTACTATAAAGTTTTCTAACTGGCGAATGACATGATCTAGTGAGTCTCTGTCATTTTTAATGTGCACGTTCACGATTTCAGGAGGCGTAGCTTTGGACGACAGAGGAGGGATTGTATTTGAAAGATATTATACTAACCGGTGAGCATTTAGGCAGATTACTTACTGCACCTTTAATAATAAGATGATTTAATCTTTTGTTTCAATCTTAAAGGGAGATTGTTTTTACTAGTCATTCATTGCCTTTTGGACTATTTTTTACTTCATTCATTTTATCTTAATGTTGTGGAATGTATTCCTTGTGGTATCGAAAATGGTATTGAATATCGATATTTCCCAAGGTATTGTATCAAAGTTTGAAATTCCAGTATCGCGATAACACTAACAAACCGGGTCAATGGGTTATTTTAATATTTCAAAAAAAGATTTTTGCGAGTTATCACTGTATTAGTGTTCATTCATTCATTTATTCATTTTCTTTTCAGCTTAGTCCATTTATTAATCTGGGATCGCCACAGCGGAATGAACCACCAACTAATCCAGCACATGATTTACACAGCGGATGCCCTTCCAGCCGCAACCTATCACTGGGAAACACCCATACACTCTCATTCAAACACACACACTACAGACAATTTAGCTTATGCAATTCACCTACAGCACATGTCTTAGGACTTGTGTCGGAAACCGGAGTGCACGGAGAAAACCCACGTGAACACAGGGAGAACATGCAAACTCCACACAGAAATGCCAACTGACCCAACCGAGGCTCGAACCAGTGACATTCTTGCTGTGAGGGGGCAGCGCTACCCACTGCGCCACCATGCAGCCCCACTGTATTAGTGTGCATAATGTAAACTTGCTCTATGGGACTTGCTTGGCTGGTGCCCCTAAAAGGTCAAAATTTCCGCTGCTTGTGTACTTCTTATCTTGTTTGCTTTAGTGAACAACTTAAAATGACGTCATTTTTCAGTGGAGAAGCAGCACTGTACTTTGTTTTGCGACTCTGAGAAAGAAAAAAAAGCAAGAAAGACAGCGTGTGTTTGGGAGTCAGACACATCAATGTGAAAACATTTCTGACAGCGAGACGTCTCCTCTGGGACAGACATCCTGAAGAAAACGCGCACAACTCATTAAAAACAGCTCACCGGCGTAAGCCATAGTCTTCGCAAAATATCTTTGCTTTGGATGTTGTGCTTGTTATTTGTGCTAGACTCCACCTCGAATTACACACAAACCTGAGTTTGAGCGACAGCGCAGCTTCCTAAATGGCAAGACAAAATTTTCACAGACAGCTTGTCAGAAACCGACAGTATTTGCACATTTGCCACACAGACGCTCATCTGCCAAAGCCTGAGAACGAAACAACTAAGCTCAAGTATAAAGATGTAATAAAAAACCTGAGCATTTAAGGTAATAGTAGCAAGACAATTATATCAACATGTGGTATTAATCTGAATCATTTGTAATACTTTTGACTGTCTTGATAAAATGAAACAGCCTCCATGAATGAATATTATTCAACTTGTAGACAATTTGATCTCAGGACTCAGAAATGGCAATGTATTGTGCTAACATTGGCAAACAGGCTTTGGCAATCTTGTAGTGTACACTTTACATATAATTAAATAAATAAATATTTACATATATAGTTTGGTAGAACTTCAGATAAGGAGACAGATTTCTTACTGAAAAATAGCATGATAAAAAATAATGGCAGTTGTGGTTGCCAGAAAAATTCCTTGAAAAATGTTGTACAAAACAACCTGTACATTAAACAGCCTGATGTTCAAGAAGTCATTCCACAAGCACAAGAACATACTAGAAGGTGCTTTTTCGTCATTCACACAAACACAACCTGATCTCACCAAGTAGGACATGTTCCTGGATTAACATTTATGTACAACATTCCAATCAGCTAATCAATATTAAGGGATATGTTTACCGTTTGTGCTAAGTTTAGGCTTACAGATAGGTCTATGCACTTCTACATGAGTGTCATCCAAATATTATTTCTTTTTTTATTTTGGGAATAATTTACAGTTAGGGTTAGGTTTAGCTGTATGAATTACATTTTCAAAAAAAAATATATATATATGTTCCAGCATCAACATAGATGTTAATCCAGGATCGCAATATACTTGGCAAAGTCATGATGTGCAACACAACATATTTATATAATACGCAACACTGAAGTAATGCAATAAATGTGTAAAGCGATAAAACAAAAAATTATTGAATATACAAAATTCATTAAAAAATTCTAAGAAACTTATTTAAACAAAATATTAAAATACCAAGTGTCATTTAAAGAATCATGAAAATGTCCATTTACAGTTTTTCCACTGTTGATAGATGAATTTGTTTTAAATAGACACTTTAGAAAAATACTGTTTATAAAGAGATTATACACATTTAAATGATAGTATACACACATACTGTACATATACATCATTAAAATATATTCCTGCAGATCCATCAGTTTGCTTCTTATTTCCATATCTCACTTTATACTGTATCTTTCAATCTTTCAAATGCTAGGCTAATAGTTCTTTAGCAGAATACTTGTGTATGAATGTTATTATTTGGTATTATGTATATAACATAATTAACCTTTCTATGAACATGATGTGATTATAACTGCAGATCAATGATCAATGAGTTCGAAATAGCCTACTGTAACGTCTGCAATTATATAAAATAAAGAAATAAATAAATGCCACATATATGAACACATACAGACCCTTACAGTCTCTGATATATTACCAATTACAGAAAAACTACACACAGCACACATTTAGTCCTTATTTGGGTTAAAAAAACACACAACATATAGCCCACAGTCAGAGCAAACCTCTCATCTGTATCTTTAATCTTCACCTTGTTAGAAAGAAATCCAGTCATTCAGAGTTCATAATAGTCCAAAAGGTGATGATAACAGTTAAACATGGCAGTTTGTTCATGTTTTAAGTTGCTAAAACAATCGTTTGCTCCTTTGCTTTTTCGCGTGTCACTCTCACTTTGTCCGTTTCTGAAAGGATCGGATGTCAGAAGCACTTCAATAATCACACGCAGCTCAAGAAGTTAGTTCTTTTAAATACAGATGCGTGGCAAGCGATCGCAGAGCTCATCATAAGCTCATGTTTACTGTGCATAATAACAGAAAAGTGATAACCCTCTGTTAATGCAATGATAATGTGCTCTGAAGTGGCCTTGAGAATCTCTGAATTGGCTATTGCACACAAATGCTCCAGTAATTGGCTTAACGTACTGTAGACATAACACTACTAAAGCAAACAATGCTATTACAGGAGCGAGTGTGAATATCAACCACCTCCAACAAGACAAAACAGAACTTAATAACATTTTCTTTGAGCAAATCATATATAATAAAGCAAAAATATTGATAGATTCAAAATTAAAGCATGTACAGAAAAAATGTGAGAAATTTCAAGTTGAGTTCTTTGACTTTATCGTGTACTAGAAAAAACACATTTACAAACTATGCTACAATGCACAACCCCAAATATACACTCGCCAGCCACTTTAGATACAACTATTGAACTGCTGATGAAAATATATAATCTATAATATATAAATGGCAGACAACCGAATGCATTTACAGTAGGCATGTAGACAACAGTCAAGACATGGTTCTTGGTGCCAGACTGGGATTTCACAGAGAATTATCCAAAAAAGAGAAAATATCCAGAGAGTAGCAGCTCTATTTGAGTGAAAAAGCCTTGATGATGTCAGAAGTCAGACTGTAAAAAGCAATTAGTAATTATAATTAATTATAAAAATTAAGCTGTCAACCTAAAGGAACACTCCACCTTTTCGCAAATAGACTCATTTTACCTTGATAGTCACCTTGATTTAAAAGTTGATTTCTTACCATTTTTAATCAGTTCTGCCACAAATATACACTTGTCAGCCACGTTAGATACAACTAATCAGCCAACCATATGGCAGACAACTCAATGCAATCAGGCATTTAGCTTAGCTTAGCATAAATCATGGCTGCAGCAGGCAAAATGATACAATGCAGTTCCTAGCTATATTAGCTATTATGCTAAGCTAAGCTAAAAGTGCTCCTGTCAGATCCAGAGATCGGCTAAATAGACTCAAAAATGGTAAAGCTCAAGGTGCTGTATTTACATTTTTCACTCTTTTACAGCATAAATATACTATAAAATATTTGCTTAAAAAATTTGAGTTATGTGCCGCAACGGCTGTCTTTGTTTTGGTTCTTTTAACCCGCACAATGCCAATTGAGCCAATTAAATTTCAGCACCTTGGTGGAAAACAGTGTATTTGATTTATTTAGTCAGGAAAGCTCTCAAAACATGCATCTGTGACCAAAATGCAACCTCTGGTGGACAGTAGCAGACTCTGAAATGAGACACAGATTCAGAGTTCCACATGAGGTTATTAATTAGCAAATAATATAAATATTACGAGTGTAAACATTAGGTGAGCCGGTTAAATTGTAACCCTGTCTCCTAAAAACACGCTACATGATGATATTTGCAGTGATAAGCAATTTGGCTGTTTACACCAGAGTAAACACATATTAAACCTCTTTAACATTATTAAATGTATATGCTGAATAACCCATATTTGTTGGCTTGCACCAAGTCACAGTTCTAACCCAGCCGGCATTTCAACAGTGATTCAACAGTGAATCAACGTCAGGTCTATGGTTGGATCAACGTTGAATTACCTTTCGATTTTGCAAATTGAACCAACGTTTATAGTGACGTTGTTTCACCGTCGAACCACCACCGGTGATTCACTGTTGAAATCACGACGTTGTTTCATCTTACCTTCTTCATGGGTGAATTTTAGTCATTTTGTAGACGTTAAATTAAGGTTGAATTACCTTTCGATTTTGCAAATTGGATCAATGTTGATACCTTGACGTTGTTTTACCGTCGTACATTTCAACGCAAGTTAAATAGAAATTACATATAACACAAAGTCCATAAATATAGCAAACAAATTTTTACTGATAAAAAAACACGATACAAATACACAACTTAGCCTGTGTATCAATTTATTCAATACACACCACATTATTACATTTATTCTAAATATACAGCAACATTTACAGCATACAATCGTTCATTAAAACGATGCAGGTTACTGTACATGCAGTACACTCAAATACACAAAGTTAAAGGGTCAATTTTTAATTAGGTTGCATGAGTTGAAGTTAGTTAATATTTACTAACATGATCAAAGAATGAATACTTACAGCATTTATTAATCATTTAATTAAAGTATGTTCCAATGCTATTAAAATCCAAATGTACGCTTGTTAAAATTAATGCACTGAGCTGAGATGAACTGTATTTTCTTTATATGAAAGATGTTTTAAATGTGTTGTTCTTTGTTCATGTTAGTAAATACATTAACTAACACTAAAACAACCTTATTGTAAAGTGTTATCATCTTCAGAAAGACAGATAATAACTAACTAAATAACTAAACTACGCTTCAACCAACACAGTCTCCAAAACACAATTCTGTTTACAAAGTTTACAAAATACACATTTTTAAAGTGGCTGCAGTAAAAACTCATAAAACATCACCCACAGCTAAGAATCACAAGTAAAATACATTACATCCGTTTAAGGTTTTATATGTTGAGAGAAACGCTTGAGGTAAAAGCTGGCACTGGGCACAAAGAATTAAGTGTAAAACACTAAAAACATCTATATCTGTCTAGCAGTTAAATACATATTTTATTCTTAAACACCAGGTGAGTATCCTACAAAATCAATAATGAGGTTTGCCACTCCAATTCATTGTGAACGAATGACTTGATTTTCACAAAAGTGAAAACTCCTGCTATAATCTAAAAATCTGACATTGCTCCTTCACTTTGCAGGTCTGCATGCAAAATATTTAGTTGTTTTTGTCTTTTTGCATAAAGTACATCTATTGTGTTTAGCATTACTGCAGTAAAACTGAGCACCTGTGACAGTAAAACATGTAGACAAATATTTCAATAAATCACCAAAGAAAATGTGTAGAATATATGATTCGATTCTCTCTCACAAACTCAACAGTTACACCTTGACATGTGCAGACCTATTTGACTTATTATAGCCTATAACTTAAATACAACAGTAATATGTATCATTAAAATTGCATGTTCACATGGGTCCTACAATGACAGCTCACGTTTGTGAATGTAGCACTATTCACCTAGTAGATAAATTTCACTATTACATTGGTCTTTAAAAAAATGTCACATTAAGTGTTCACATAAGTTCTATTACTTACTTGTGTCATCCCAGAGACCTGTTCATCTTCAGAACACAAATTAGAATATTTTAGATTAAATGCTCCTCATCCTCTACAGACAGCAATGGTCCCGAGATGGTCATAGTCCAGATAAGGCACAAAAAAACATTGTCAAAACGTTCCATGTGACTTCAGTGGTTCAACTGAGAACATACCAAGCTCCAACAACATTTTAGTGAGGCAAAACAAAACTGTAAATACAAATTTGTTTGCGTATATCTCTCTCACATTAGATCAGGTTGTGTGTTTACTACGCGCAGTAAGCGCACACCCAAACCTGTTGTAGCAAACAAGTTATTTTTACAGTACTTTTGATGCACAAATGTGTTTTTGAGCTTTGTATGATTACAGTTGAACCACTGAAGATAGAAGCGATGTTTTGACAAAGTTTTTAGTTCCTTTTCTGCACTTTGAACATCTTGGGACCCTTGCTGTACATGGAAAAAGAGGGAACTAAAGCTTCATGGCAAATGAGTCAAATATCACATCGAAATCACAAGAACGAGCACAAACCAATGTTTAGTTTGGAGAGAGAGAGAGAAGGGAGTAAGAAAAAACATTTGCAAATTCTAAAAATAACATTTCTCTGTAATTTTAACACAAAATTCACTGTAACAGGTGCTGTTGTTTTGCTCCAGTGACACCTTCAGAGAACACCGTAGTAGTCAGACATCCATACAAAAGCAGAGAGTTTGAAGTGGTGTAGCAGAACTGCAATAGACATCTGTCCAGGCTGACACTGGTTTAGGCCATCTGTATGTCCTTGATGCCCTCAACTGGAGCTTCCAGAAAACCTGCAATAAATGAAATACTAGGTTACAACCAAGTTGTATCTGCTATTATACAAAGTGAAATTCAAACATTTATTTTTCTTGGAATCCAAATTTGTCCTATAATATCACCACATTCAATAATTTTGACTCATCCATCTGAATATTCCTACTTCAGTGATGTTGTTAGGGTTTCATTTACATTTAATTTTTGTAAGATTAATGATGCAAAATCTCTATTTTTTATTGAACGTACATACAAACCACACACAATTAGGTACTGCTATGAGTAAACCGCAGTATTCCAAGAGAGAGGAACAAAGACACAAAGGAAAATAAAACACACACCAGAACATAGTATAACAATCAATAAAGAAACAAGGACAAAGCTGGTTTGTGAACACAGGCAATTATAAACAGAACATTACTAACCAAAGAAAAAAGAATCTTGACATATAAAATGAACTTATAACTTACATACGAGCAAAGCTTTTTCCATTCATTGCTGTGTAGTGCGCCTCTAGTTAGGAGTAAAAGGAAACAACAACAGTGAAACAACAGTAGTTCACTTTATAATAACCATTATGCATGTTTAATATATTATTTAAAACATTGCTCAGTAAAAATGAAACGTTATTTGATAACTGTTTCTCAAAGTCACAATGTGTGGCCAGCTTTTTTTTAAGGGTAATTCCTATAGTAATAATTAAGATTTATCAAGAGGAATTTGCAACAAGCAAACAAAAAGTTTGAGAAGAAAAGATTAACTGTAAGAGACTCGAAGAACTAAGATAATTGAAGAATTAGGTGTGATATCATCAGGAAGCCTTTAGGCACCAGCATTTTTAGGTGCCAGCATTTGCCAGAATTCAAATTTCAGATTCTCGAAAAAATAACTTGGCTGCAGTAAAGAATCATCTAATAATTACAAGTTGTTGTAAACCATTACATGTACTGTAAAAGCTGTTTAAAGCTTTTTAGACATACAGGTTAAGAGAAACTCTAGAAGCAGCAGCACTTTTGCAAAAGCCTGCATGTACGACCGATAATTAAAGGGATAGTTCAAAAGTCTAATTCTGTCATCAATTACTCACCATGTTAAACAAAACAAGATGTTTTGAAGAAAGCTGGAAATCTATAACCATTGACTTCTACAGTATTTGTTTTTTTCCTACTATGGATGTCAATGTTTACAGGTTTTTTGCTTTCTTTAGAATAGCCTCTTTTGTGTTTAACAGAATAAACCCATAATGGTTTTAAACCACTTGGGGAGTAAAATGTAAGTAACTTTTCATTTTTGGGTGAACTATCCATTTCAGTTTGAAAACACCAGAATTCTTATGTAGACCCTTTTCACAAGACAGATGATGCATTTCCTTTGTCATCTTAACCCTTAGGTTTTTACTATTTAGATTTCTTAAAAGGCATGTTTGTTTATTTGTTTTAATGACATTTTATAAAAAAAAACTTCTCAATGACATCACATGCACTGCTGCTACACATATACCACTATTTTTTAAGAATACAAATTTCACTGTAACGGGTGCTGTTGTTTTGCTACCGTAGTAGTCAGACATCCATACAAAAGCATTGGCATGGTGTAGAACTGCAGTCTGTCCTGGCTGACAGGTTTAGACCATCTGCATGCTCTTGATGCCCTCAACTGGACCTTCGAGAAAACCCAGAAAGTTAAAAAACCCATTACACCTCTTATCTGCTACTATACAAAGTATAATTCAAGCATTAATTTCTGACTAAATACATATTTGTACCATAATATTGTCACTTAGCATAACATTGCAACATAATATCACAATAATAATTTCAATATAACAATATAATATCACACAACATAGCCTAACAATCAACAAACAAACAAATTAGAAAGAGAATATCACCAACCAAAGCACCAAGATCTTTTAACAGATAACTAACTTACATATGGACAAAGCCTTTTCCATTCCAGACTGTACAAGTTAGAGCGTCTCTGGAGTAAGTTACGTCTCTAAAAGTAAACAAAAACACAACAGTGAAACGACAGCAGTTCACTTTGTAAAAACAATTATACAGCGTATAAAAAAGATATTGTTTTATAGCGTTGCTCAGTAATTTTAAACGTTTGGAGTTTATCGATTTGAATTTGCCAATTAAAACAGGTAAAAACACAAATTTAGACTAGTGGTGTAACAGATCACAAATCTGCAGTTCGGATCAAACTACGTTTTTTTTGCCATGGATCGGACCATTTTTCGGATCAGCAAAAAAGTGGAGACAATTTGCTTTCCATTTACATAAAAAAATATTACAGCAAAAAACATTCCTTTTAACAAACAGAACTTAGAACCTGTAATGTTAATAGAAATAACAATCAAGAAAGATCCAGCTGAAAAAGGAAAAGTATTCAATATGAAATATGATCTTTGCTACTGTTGCTGATAATGCTAAATATTGAAATCTAACATCTTGTACAACAGATCATATTTATCTTCAATTAATGATTCAACAATTCACACATAAAACTTCATGTTTTATTATACTGTAGGTGTATTATTTTTGAAAACCTATTCAGTCCAATAATATCCATCTGCAGAACCACAGAACCACACACGTTTCGGGCACACACAATCCAGCACACACAATCTAGGCAAATCATATTTATGCTGGATGTTAATGTTGCTAATGCACTTCTCAGACATCGTTATTAATATATTATATATATATATAACACAATAAACAATAGTTTACTGATTCACAAATAATGCGATCTATGCGGGCGAATGGGGAGCGATGTTACTGATCGCCATTCAGTATAATAGAATTATATTTATTTATTAGAATTAGAATTTATTTATTTCACAGTGATGGGTTGCAGCTGGACATCCGCTGCGTAAAACATGCTGGATAAGTTGGTGGTTCATTCCGCTGTGGGACCCCAGATTAATAAAGGGACTTAGCCGAAAAGAAAATGAATGAATGAATA
>CAIGQZ010032287.1:13679637-13693276 GCA_903798205.1 Danio tinwini | reverse complement strand
CCGGTCCTCTCTCTCTGTCCTCTGCCATCGTTCCTCCTCTTATAGTCCAGAGCTCCTTCCGTGGGATTGAAGGCAGGTGCGCGCCACAGGTGCATCTCATCTGTGGCGGGCCTCGTTTCGCTCCCACGGCTCTCGGCCACGCCCCCTCGCCACAATTTTTTTATGGAGAAAAATATTCTGAAGAAAGTTTTATTTCGGCTAGATCAAAAGCAGTTTTGATTTTTTTAAGAACCATTTTAAGGTCAATATTATCAGCCCCTTTAAATAAATTTTTTTCAATAGTCTACAGAACAAACCATTGTTATATAATAACTTGCCTAATTACCCTAACCTGCCTAGTTAATCTAATTAACCTAGTTAAGCCTTTAAATGTCACTTTATAGCTGTATAGAAGTATCTTGGGGAAGAAATTGGGGGAAAAAATAAACAGGGGGGCTAATAATTCTGACTTCAACTGTAGGTATAAAGGTGCCAGACTAAGAAGACCCTTGTAGACCAGAGTTATTCAGAGGGTATACTATCTTACATTCAGAGAAGGACACTCAGCTTTGGCATACAGTTCAAAATGTTGAGTTAGTCTACGTCAGCCTTTAACAAACCTCAAAGCTCTATGATGAACAGAGTTTAAAGGCTGAAGACATTTGGTTGAGGCATTCATATATGGTTGACATCCCCATAGTCAACCAATCATAAAATGTTGCAGACACCAAATGTTTACGAGCTTAAGGGAAAAGCAGGATCCATTTCAATAGTAAACCCAAGCTTAACTCTCAGTTATTAAACCAAATTGGCTACATGTGCTTTAAAGAAAAGCTTATGATCAAGTAAAAATCCTAAACACTTATAGCTGGACACAAAATTTATTTGTTCACCTTGGGCAGTGGTAATTAATGGGAGGTTCTGCAAAGGGGTGAACAGATTTGTAAAAATCATTAATTTAGGTTTATCTAGTGAACAAAACAAATTTAGTTTTTACATTTGAAACTAATCTTCTGTGCTCCAACGCTTCTTCTATGGAACATAAAACAAAACATTTTGGTATTTGAAAAACTTTATGCCAAATTTTGAGAATGTCGTGAACATTTGATACTATAGTACTGAAGTCACTTGTCAACATTATTCTCGACTATTATTTATTTATTTATTGTAAAAAGCAATATGAGTGTTATCATAATTATAATAATATTATCAAAAAATTGTTTTGATCATTTTCCTATTTTAAGGCTTTACTCTTCTGTCGCTACATTGTGTACTAAGACCACTGGAAAATTAAAAGTTGCTATTTTTTAGGTCGAGGAACTATACCAGGAACTATACTCGCATACCAGCATAATAATCAAGTAACTTTGCTACCATACCATGGCTGCAGCAGGTGCAGCTCTTAGCTAGTTACATAGCTGGGGACTATTTTCAGGTGCTACATAATACCATTGTGCCTGCTATAGCCATGGTACAGCAGCAAAGTTTGTTGAACTCCGTTACACCAGGCTCAAAGATGTAGTATTGAGGGAGGTGACACGACGAAATGAAATTAAACCTAATATTTATTCTAACACAACTTAATCAAAACATTAGAATAAGTATGTTTAATCAGTGTGAAAGGCAAGTAAATGGATGCGGTAAGTGTTGTCAGTGCTGGTGCGTGGATGCAAAACAAAACATAAAGCCTAAATTGGAGCACAGCTTTGGCCAAATGCATAAACAATGAATGAACAGTGGGCCAGAAGAACTTCTGCACTGTGTTTAAATAAGGGCGATGATGAGCATCAGGTGAGATGTAATCACTGAAGTCACGCCCCAACCTACAACAAGCAAAGAGATACCAAAACAAAAAACTAAACAATGCAGTCCTAACAACTTGATTAAGAGTTTTTAAGCTAATAGTCTAATCTGAATCAATGATTTATGCTAAGCTAAGCTAAAAGTGCTCTACCCGGAGATCAGCTGAGTAGTAAAATTAGCCCATATTTTAAAAAGTGGAGTGTTTCTTTAAGAGATTTGGGATGAAAATAAAATGCTAAATGAGAACCTGCAGTTCATCCATAAGTCAATCTGTCATGTTGTCCAGCATCAGCGTATATCACAAGTGAACATTGCAGTTCTCCTGTCACCACTGCCCGCGGGACATAAACTCCATTATAAAGCATCAGTCCTTTTAAACTTTACTTGATTCGTTCCATCCATTTCCCAACACAGGCCTCACACAGATCACTTTGCTTTGATTCCCTCGCGGGCTCTCAGACAAAGCGATTCATTCAATAGACTGCTCAATAATGGTTTGGCCTTAAATAAAGCACCGTTTGCTTTCAATGAGATTTCAGTGCACTTTCTAAAACATCCCTTTGACTTGTTATCCTCCAGTATTGACTGTGGAATTTTCCCATGCAGGCCAGAGACAGTGGCACGGATAAAGCTTTGATGCTGAAAATGTTTGTGAAAAAGTCTTTTGAGGAAAAGTTGAACTTACCGGAAGCCAAAACCGATCCAATGTCATCAGTATCTTCAGACTGTGTTTCTCATCTGGAAGGTCATGAACTTTTTTTTCTCTCCTTGTTGATTCATCCTTTATCTGCTGTGCTTTATTTGGCCATGAGTTTCATCACCTGCCAGAAGTCAAACAAGGTGTGTGAAGGGATGTTACAAATTATTGTACTGCACAGGTCAAGTTTATCAAGCATATAAACTTCAGATTTGATCAAATGAAGAGTAATCATGTATAATTGATCACAGTGATGATATTATTTATCAAGATATTCCAGTTTCTATTTTCTGTAAAAGAAATGTTATAAAATTTAGATTGAAAACAAATTAAGACATACAGTTGAAGTCAAATTTATTAGCCCCCCAGAATTAATAGCCCACTTGTTTATTTTTTCTCATTTCTAATACAATTTATTTTATCTTTGCCATGATGACAGTAAATAATATTTTACTAGATATTTTTCAAGACACTTCTATACAGCTTAAAGCATACCTGCCAACATTTGGTTCATGAATTCCGGGAGATTGGGGGGGGTGGTTGAAGGGAGCTTAGGGTGCGCGCGAACTTAAGAGTGGGGGGGTGGCGGGGGGCAGAGGTGTGCGTGAACTGTACAGCGGGGATCGGTGCACGCGAACTGAAGAGAGGAGGAAGAGGCGGGTGGAGAGGTACGCGCAAACTGTAGAGCGGGGAGAGGTGTGCGCGAACTGTAGAGCGGGGAGGGGTGCACGCAGACTGAAGAGCACGCGCACATGTACTAGGTTTCAGGCCGGACTGTACCTAAAAGCTGAGGAGGGGGGGTGGAATTCCAGGAAATTTCCGGGAGACAAAACAATATGGGAGATGGGTATTAAATATGGGAGACTCCCGGAAAAAACGGGAGTGTTGGCAGGTATGGCTTAAAGTGATATTTAAAGGCTTAACTAGGTTAATTAGGTTAACTAGGCAAGTTAGGGTAATTAGGCAAGTTATTGTATAACGATGGTTTGTTCTGTAGACAGTCGAAAAAAAATGTTGCTTAAAGGGGCTGATAATTTTGACCTTAAAAAAACTGCTTAAACCTTATTAAAAACTGCTTTTATTCTAGCCAAAATAAAACAAATAAGACTTTCTCCAGAAGAAAAAATCAGACATAGAGTGAAAATTTCTTTGCTCTTTTAAACATCTTTTGGAAAATATTTAAAAAAAGAAAAAAAAGTTCAAAGGGGGGCTAATAATTCATGATCCCGTTTTACATGTTATAGCTGTAACCAGGGGATGTGACTGACAACAGAGGTGCGGATCCACATGCAGGTTAATTGGCAAGGTCAGGTAAGCAGTGGTCAAAACAGGAACAAACAGATGTATATGGGCAATCTAGAGTCGTAGTCACAATAACAGGCGAGAGGTCAGAAGGCAGGCAGCAAACAGGATAAACAGACAGACGAGGCAAAGATCAAAACCAGGCAAAACAAGACAAAGAAAACGCGTTGTAGTGTCACTAAAACAGATAACAAGACTCAGCACCAGTGTTTGTGTTTGAGCAGTACTTATAGTCCATCTAATCAGTCTGTGAGCAGCTTCAGCTGTGTGAGTCTAAATCAAAGGTGACTAGGAGCAGGTGAGTGTGTGTGTGTGTGTGTGTGTGTGTCATGACATTTACCAGTGTATCTGCACATGCTGGATCGCTGGTAATCATGACAATAGCACATAATTGAATTAATGTCATTGCGTCACCACGCTATCTGCATTTCCTCCGTTTATGTAATTTCGGGTGTTTCATTTTTAATGTCAACTTTAACTGCAGTTTGGCACTTTCACTTTCATTCTGGAACATTTTATGCAAGCCCACCGTGACAAACAAGTATTGCATGCAACTATAATCTGCTGAAGGAGTGTTGTTTTAATGGAAGACCACCACATGCTGAATAAAAGAAAAAAAAAAAAACTGCATTTCACGATGCAGGTGTCTGTGGTCTCCACTGACTCGGTAGGTGCAGAGAGTGTCAGCTGTGTGTGTGTGTGTGTGTGGAGACTATCCGGTCACAAAAAAAGTCCGACTAAAATCAGCATACTCCACACGTCTTAATTTGATTTCTCTTTAGTTCGATTATGACCTTAATCAGATTAAATTAATCAAAAATCGCTGTTTACATGGTTGACTCTTAATCCGAGTGTTGTCTTAATCGCATTAAAATTGAATTATTGGTGTTCATGTAAACGTACTGTTTACATGAACTGTTTCATTGGTCACATATTAATTACTATTGTTTATTTGTTATTAAATACTTTATTATTAATACCAATAAAATATATGAGATTTGGTTTTTTTTGTCATACAAAAACTTGCTCATTGTTATATGAATTTGAAAACTGACAAATGATCTACAACATATTTATTAATCTACAGTATATGACACCTTGACATTTACTACATATATAAATATATTATTTATTTAATTTTCTATTATAAAATACGCTACCTGACAAAAGACTTGTCGCCTATCCAAGTTTTAGGAACAGCAAACAATAACTTGACTTCTAGTTGATCATTTGGCATCAGAGGTGGCTTATATAAAAGGCATTTTGATTATATATTTTTTTATATTTAATTAGGACAGTGAGGTCTGACTTTGCTTAGACAAAAGTCTTGCCACTTAACAGAAATAATGTACAGTATAGAATATAAAGTCATGGTGCAGTGGAAAAAGAATTTATATTGTGTATGACTCCCATGAGCTTGGAGGACTGCATCCATACATCTCTGCAATGATTCGAATCACTTATGAATAAAGTCATCTGGAATGGCAAAGAAAGTGTTCTTGCAAGACTCCCAGAGTTCATCAAGATTCTTTGGATTCATCTTCAATGCCTTCTCCTTCATCTTACCCCAGACATGCTCAATAATGTTCATGTCTGGTGACTGGGCTGGCCAATTCTGGAGCACCTTCTTTGCTTTCAGGAACTTTGATGTGGAGATGGAGTGCTATCCTGCTGAAGAATTTGCCCTCTCCTCGGTTTGTAATGTAATAGACAGCACAAATGTCTTGATACATCAGGCTGTTGATGTTGTGATCCACTCTGCAGATCTCTCATTCGCCCCAATACTGAATGTAACCCCAACCCATGATTTTTCCTTCACCAAACTTGACTGATTTCTGTGAGAATCTTGGGTCCATGTGGGTTCAATAGGTCTTCTGCAGTATTTGTGATGATTGGGATGCAGTTCAACAGATCATTCATCAGAAAAATCTACCTTCTGCCACTTTTCTAAATGATCAACTAGAAGTCAAGAGAATATTTGTTGTTCTTATAACTGGGATCGAAGACAAGACTTTCGTCAGGAAATCTTTATTGATATACAATTGCAATCAGAACTATTCAATCCCCTGATTTATTAGCCCCCCTGTTTATTTTTTTCCACAATTTCTGTTTAACGGAGAGAAGATTTTTTCAACACATTTCTAAACATAATAGTTTTAATAACTCATCTCTAATAACTGATTTAATTTATCTTTGCCATGATGACAGTAAATAATATTTGACTAGATATTTTTCAAGACATTTCTATACAGCTTAAAGTGATATTTAAAGGCTTAACTAGGTTAATTAGATTAACTAGGCAGGTTAGGGTAATTAGGCAAGTTATTGTATAATGATGGTTTGTTCTGTAGACTATGGAAAAAAATAAATAGCTTAAAGGGGTTCATAATTTTGACCTTAAAATGGGTTTTAAAAATTAAAAACTGCTTTTATTCTAGCCAAAAATAAAACAAATAAGACTTTCTCCAAAAGAAAAAAATATTATCAGACATACTGTGAAAATTTCCTTGTTCTGTTAAACATCATTTGGGAAATATTTAAAAAAGAAAAAAAATTCAAAAGGGGTTTAATAATTCTGATTGCAACTGTATATATAGAGAATTTTTGACAATATTAAATAATACATTCACATACTGTATAATACTGCAGTATGTAAAATACTTACTATGTTATCAAATATTATTACACCAGTTAAAAAAATCCATGTCTCATATCAGCTGTAATTATGTAGCACAGAACATCAATAGCTCCTATTATGCTTTATAATTGTTCATGCCAATTCATAAGCCCATCTGAAAGCAGAGGATAATCAGGACTTGTCTAGCATCCGCATGTTGTTTTTTCTTCTTCTTCTTCATTTAGAGCAGTCACATTACATTTGTGTCCTACTGATCTGGAGAAACTATGGGGTCTCCATTAACATGCCACAGCTGGAGATGTGGGCCTTCACACGATTGAACCATCTCAAAAAAGCAGCAACATTTGACAGATCCAAGGCCACCACTGAGATAAGAAGCCATTTCATTATAGCTTCTGAAAAAAGCTGACAGATAACCCTGCAAATGTCATAACTGATTTAATTGGATAAAGCGTGCCAGTGTGTTTGTATCTGTTTCTGTCCATAACTCGAGTACTCTTTGCGTTTATTAAACAATCATGCATCAGAAATGATGAGCTGATTTGGGCTGAGGGTAAATCTTGTCATTAAGCCAGACAGCATGTTCTGCTAAACTGATATGTGCCATTAATCACAACAGATCATAAACCAAAGCCTTGATAGTATTGAAAACTTGTAATAATGAGCTCCTATTTCTTTCTGATAGGTCAATTACCTCGTATTCCTCATATAGACTGTAACTGTAGCTATACAATATATGCAGCCACACATAAAGCTGATCTGTAAATAATACAGCTTCCAATTTCACTGTCTGATGCTCTCTGTTATGAAAAAGACAATAACAAAGTGTTGAATTACACATATTTATTGTCTTTTTTTATTATTAATTAAAATTTCAGATAATTTATTTAAATGCATATATTTTAAATTAATTATACAACAAAAGTTATACATAATTGTAATTTTATTATTGATCAAAATAATCTTGATTTAGATTTTTGCTGTTATTTATCATCTCATTTGGATTTGTTCTAATTCAACTGACCTAACTGACTAAGCCACACCCGAAAACCGCCACACACAGGAGCTCTGTCAAGCTTTCGAGCTAGGAAACAAGACAAAGCGTTGTGCATATGGATTGTTCAAATCTGATTCCCGGTATCCTAAAAGTTTGGACGGGGTGGTGGAATTATTTTCCCTTTCCAAATCCTAAAACCCAAGGGGAGAAATGCCAGCGTGGATTAAGCTTTGTGAGGGGCGCTAAAAGAGCACAGTTAAGCTGGTTTTGTTTTTGATATTCCTGACACATTCAGTGATAGACGGCAATAACTCACACACATCTTTCCCTAAAAAGATCTAAACTGTGTTTCCTACAAAAATACAAAGCAGGTTATGTTTCCCAGCTGTCTTTTTCTTTTTTTTCGCTCGACATTTTAAGCACTGCTGCCTTTAAGCTCTCGCAATAGCTGTAAGAGCGAGCACAATCCAGTCATATTTCCATCTGTTTCAAGCTACGAATATTTGAAATTACATATCAACAGAACAAAACAGAGATCTGATCACAAACTGAGCACTTGCGATCAATATACTTCACCCGCAGCTGTTTTTCAGTGATTTATAACCCTCATGTCCATGTCAGAGCTACAATTCACCAATGTTTTTGTCAGTCTTTTGGAAATTTAGTCATTGATGATGATGTTATAGCAGGTTAGTGTCTGCTTTTATATTTGGTGTCGGATTAATATTTGCTGGTAGGAAAAATCTGTTCTCTTCTGCTATTTATACTCTGATTTGCCTTTCAATTTATTTATTTATTCCACTTAACTGCAAATTAGAATAGAAACGGTATAAAAAGCACACAAACATACTGACAGTTATAGGTACTGTGCATTGTTATGGGTCAATGATGCTAATATTTGGCACAAAACCATCAATTCCCCCTTTTTGGCTGTTCTTTCTTTGAATTAATTATGTAGAAGCACTGTCCATGCATGTTTTCTCGTTTATTAGTAACGCAAGATTTCATTGCACAACAATTAGATTAGGCTTTTTGGCTTAAAAAAGAGAAATCATGGTTAATTTGTTATTATTAGATTATTTTTAAATTTCACCTATCCTGCTGTGCATTAACTAGCGTTAAGCTGTTGAATGATCTGTCAAAAAGGATTTTTTTTGTAAATCTGTAATTATTTAATAATAAATTATTATTTTTTTTTATTATTATTCATTCATTCATTTTCCTTCGGCTTAGTCCCTTATTTATCAGGGGTCGCCACAATGGAATGAACCACCAACTTATCCAGCATACGTTTTACACAGCAGATACCCTTCCAGCTGCAACTCATCATTGGGGAACATCCATATACTGTACACTCTTTCACACACATACACTACAGACAATTTAGTTTATCCAATTCACCTATAGCACATGTCTTTGGACTGTGGGGGAAACTGAAGTACCCAGAGGAAAGCCACTAGAACACGGAGAGAACATGCAAACTCCACACAAAACTTCCAACTGGCCCAGACTGGACTCAAACCAGTGACATTCTTGCTGGGGGGTGACAGTGCTAACCACTAAGCCACCGTGCCGCCTATTATTATATATAATAAATATTAAAATTACATGTTAAGAAACGTGTCAGCTTTTATTGGTATTTCAAATGAGCTTTTTTGCTTCTCAATATAAACCTTTGAATAATTTAGTACTTTTTCTGGAGTGCAGTAGGGATAAACATGACAATTGGTTTAATTTATTGAAAATAATAAGCTATGTGTACACTAACATTGATATTAACGTTAATAAGCAGCACAGTTAACTTTAAAAATGTGTAAATACAGTATATGGGGTAAATATATTTTAATATATGCATACAGTAGGCCCTATGTGGAAATCAAAGTAATACTAGATTAGGCATGGGCCGGTATAAATTTCTAGCAGTAGGATAATCTTCGATAAAAATATAACGGTATCCCGGTATTGTGATTACTGCTCTAAAATAAGTTTTAATTGTCTGAGTACAATGAGTAAAAGAAACTACTGGAACACAATATATCTTATTTAAGGTAAGATTTATAATATTTTAGAACAGTAAACATGTAATTAATTCAAATAAATCATTGAATTCTGCTGTCTTCACTAGGTTCAAAACCACAGATTTCCTTACAACACATAAAAACTTTACATATATCTTAGGAACTGTATAGCAGATCATTTTAGCGGTTTTAAAACCTTGACTTTTCCAAGCCATGGTAAACCTTAAAACCGGTTATCGTCCCTTGCCTTTAACTAGATTAGAAACTAGTAACCATTTAATTCCATATTAGTAAAAAATCAAATACTATGTCAATGATTTCCAGTTCATAGCATTTTTCAAAATATCTTCTTTTGAGTTTAACTGAAGAAAGAAACTCAAACAGGGGTAAATGATGACAATATTCAGTTTTAAGTGAACAATCACAGCCGGTAAGATATGTGATATTGCCATCTATTGACAAAAAGTGACAATAACACATCACATTTCTACACGTTCCTAATATACACACATACACGTAGCCCAGGGGTGCCAAACTTTTTCTTATGAAGGGCCAAAAACTAAACTTGATTGAGGGTGGGCCAGAGGTTTTTTACAAAACTGCAAAATTTTTAATGTAATGTCCTAATTTACTATTATAATTCAATATATAATTTATTATATGATTCAATTAATACTATAATTTATTACATTTAAAATACTTTAATTGTATAAATAATTATTGATTTTTGTACATTTTATAACGAATGAATGTACATTAAAAAACATGAACAATCCCATTTATAACACTAAAAATACACTTTGCCTCAATTCGCTTGCTGCTTTCTTCTGCGATGTCCGCTATCCATCAAGTGACTGTATTTATTTATTTTATTATTTATTTTTTTTCATTCATAACATTTAATCGAAACAATTAATTAATTCAGGTTGCTTTTTTGTAGCTGAACAGTTAAAAAACAAAAGTTATGTTAAATTAGAAATGATAATCTCTGTTAAAGGCATTTCCCTCAAAATTTCCCATCCTTCTTCCTCATCTCCAGTGGTGTAAAGTAGCTAATTATAAATACTCATATTACTGTCATTGAGTACTTTTTCTCAGAAATTGTAATTTACTATAGTTTTAAAAATGTGTACTTTTACTTTTCCTTGAGTACATTTTTAGTGCAGTATCTGTACTTTTACTCTATTACTTTCCTATAACCTGAAGTCACTATTTCTTTTTTCTTGTCCATGAGGATTAGAAAAATCAGTTCTGAGATTCCTGTCTAATCAAATCGCACATACCGTAGAAGGTAAATCGCATCATAATGAACTACCTCAAGACGTGTGCACTTTATAATTGCAGCAAACTGTTTGAAAGTATTAAAAGTGTCCATGAAGATGTTCAAAATCCTTACGCGCATTGACCCAGAGACTGTTTAGATGCATGTCACTGATGAGAAGATGACGGGTGTTTACTGTATGATGACCGAAATGGTCTTAAACACCCAGCAGGCACAAGACGTCAACATGACGTCTGATTGACGTTGAACTCCAACGTCATGGGGACTTTGCATTTTGTTTGGAAATGAAAATCGGGTTGGCGTCAGAATTCAACGTCAGGCCAAAGTCAATGTCCAATGTCCAACCTAAAACCAACCAAATATGGTTCACATATCACAGCTTGACATTGTGTGAACATTACCCTATGACGTCTATCAGACGTTGGATTTTGGTTGCCGCACATTATTTGACGTCATATATGACTTGGTTTAAGATGTTGGCTCAAAGTTGGATTTTGGTCACTTTTTAACAACCTAAAATCAACTAAATATCAACATCATTTGACGTCATTATTGGACATCAAAATAACCTTAGCTGCTGGCTTGACAATTAATTTTGGTCACCTGACATTACAACCTAAATCTAACTTAATATTAATGTCTCATGATGCTGTGTGCTTTCTGGGCTATAACCAAATGCACTACAGAATGTTACGTTTACACACACATGCACAAATTACATATAAACATATCAGCTTTTGACAGCATATACTCACTACTCTTAAATACTTTTAAAAGGTCTTTTTACTCATACTTTGAGTAATATTTACAACAGATACTTTTACTTTACTTGCACTACATTTTTAGGCAAGTAAAAGTACTTTTCCCTGAGTATGATTTTTCAGTACTCTTTCAACCACTATTTATCTCAGATGGGATAGAGGGCCAAATCAAAGGTTACCGTGGGCCAACTTTGGCCCGTCAGCCCTAGTTTGGGCATCTCTGTTGTAGCCTAACATACATGGGGGTTACAACAAGAGTTGACTCATAATACACATGCTGATATACTATAAACCTAAACTAATTCACTCCACTGAATCATTCTTTTAAAACTCATGCAAGAAATGTTAAAACCTCTGTCAATGTTTCTTAGGCAGTTTATTTTTCTTTCTTTTTTTAATTCTGGTCTATTTGTGTATATAGGCTATTGTATTTGTACATATATTTGGCGATATATTTATTTTGGGAAGGAACGGCTCATATTTTAGATTTTTAGGTTGTCAGTCAACAACGACTCGACTAATAATTATGTTAAATAGGACGTATTTAGCTACTGTAGACTACTTTAACGCAGAATTACTGAACAAATCTTGAACAAATTTTAAGTTGGGCTGCTCTGACTTCATTTGGCATTGCCTTGTGTTATACCGTGTTATATTTGTCACGTTTGATTATTCAGATACCCAAGTGTAGTATTAGGTAGGACTATAATTGTAATGCCCTGAGGACAATTCATCTACATTATCGCCACACGTAATTTTCACCGAGTTGAAAGTGCTAATAAGATGCATCGCTGCTGTGAGCACGTGTAAACAATCATTATCAGGAGTCTACTCACCTCTTCGGTCTCATAAACCTCGGCCTTGAAACAGCAGTGTAGATGGGACACGTTAGGTTTAGCGTTAGTTTTCCAGTTCCTTAATATAAATGGGTTTGCATTTGTCAGATACATTAGTATGAACTGCCAGGTTTCTGTGGAACTCGACCGTGTTATTAGCGACCACTTGTGGCCGCTCTGTGAACTACAGAAATGAGTTTGCACGTGCACTGCAAACGTAGCGCTGACTGGACTAGCTTATTCAGTTTTATCCCTGCAAAATACACGGTTTAACGTTAGTTTTACAGTTCTTTAATGTGAGTGAACGGTGGCTCAGTGGTTAGCACTGTGGCCTCACACCAAGAAGGTTGCTGGTCCCTGCTGGGTCAGTTAGCATTTCTGTGTGGAGTTTGCATGTTCTCCCCGTGTTCGTGTTGGTTTCCTCCGGGTGCTCCGATTTTCCCTATAGTCAAAAGACATGCGCTATAGGTGAATTGGGTGAACTAATTTGGCCGTAGTGTATGAATGTGAGTGTGAATGAGAGTGTAAGGTTGTTTCCCCAACCCGTGTTTTTAGCGACTACCTGTGGCCATTCTGTGAACTACACACAGCAATTTGTTTCTTTTTCAGACAGCAGTTAACACACACACACGTGCACGGTAAACGTAGCGATGATTACTCGGTTTTATCCCTACAAACACATGGCTTTATCGTAGATTAAAAAAAGCAGTAACCAGTTCTTGCTTTTGCATTAATTAGAGTTATGTAACTACATCTGTACAACAGAAGATCTATTTCAAGAGTTCACACTTAGCTGATGATTGATAATAAAGCTTGTTTGGCATGCTGTCCCAGGAGAGAGCCCTGAGCTTGTAAGATCCTCGAGCCCTGGGCTCCCTTTCCGTTTGCAGGGCGAGAGGGGAGTTTGAGCTCAGGTAGATCTCGATAAACTCCCCCGGCTTATTCTAGCTGAATGGTGGAAATAGATGACAGAGGAGAGGAGTGCTTGCTTAGAGCTTGAGTATGGTATCAATTGTGTTCAATTTACTTAGGGTGTGTGTTATTTGGACTGTCGGAGAAAACCGGGGAACCCTGAGAAAACCCACTCGAGCACGGGGAGAACAAGCAAACTCCACACAGAAATGTCGTCTCATTTAGTAGGGACTTAAACCAGCGGCATTCTTGCTGTGAGGTAACAGTGCTAATCACTGGGTCGCCGTGTCACCCATCTAAAAAGGAGGGAAAGTAGAGGTGGGTGGAGGGGTTCTTCAAGACGAAGATATTGAGATAAGAAAACTCTGGTTATTTATAGTGCGTTAGGAGTCGTCTGATTGGATAATCGATCAT
>CAIGQZ010032287.1:13585402-13671862 GCA_903798205.1 Danio tinwini | reverse complement strand
TAGATAGATAGATAGATAGATAGATAGATAGATAGATAGATAGATAGATAGATAGATAGATAGATAGATAGATAGATAGATAGATAGATAGATAGATAGATAACACAATTTTGATTGAACTGTTCTGCATTTAAAACATTGGTATTAAACATAGTAAACAATACCTAACATTGGTGGTAAACAAAAAAAATTTACCCCATTGTTGGGTCAATAATGGACAATCCCGATGGTTGGATTAAAAGTGTAATTTCCACAAAAAAACTAAACCTAATTTTACTCAAAAAACTCTAAATTCTAAATCCAGAGTTTCCCACGATATCTATAGGATAAAAAAATTGTGTTGGCAACCATTCTATAGGCAATCATTGTTATGCACTTACAAAGGGAGGTTCATTCCCTATCAAAGATTCAGTTGCATTACTGTAGCCTTAGATGTTAATATGCATCCCTTTGGACACAGTGCTTCTGCTTTGATCTGAGACATCATGAATACTTTCCTCCATTCCGCTCAGAAATCTGAAGCCGGTCTAAATTTTGCCATCATCATCAGCTTCGTCTTCCCCACAAGTTGCCAGAAGACCCTCAATTGCCAATAATTACTAAAACTCGGCGCACGAACGAAATATAAAACTGATATCATTTAAAATTCTCCTTCTTCCACGTATGTGAAATATTTCATCCGCTGAGAGAGTCGTTTTTTGCACAAAGAAAACCGGGCTCAAGTTAATTTAACCTTGCTCTTCCCTCGGGCTCGGCCCTCCGGAGGATCCACGCGCTTCTTCTGTGCAGTTTCGCAGTTTTACACGGGTGGAGAAGCTGCTGGAGGGCTTCTGATGCGGTAGGAGGTTAATCTAATATCACATGATGAGCCAAATCTCAAAGGAGTTATGTTTACACCTTGAGGCACACAACTTCGCAAAATAAGTCCCAGACTAGAGCTCAAGGTGCTCATCATCATCATCATCATCATCATCATCATCATCAGTGTGATCACAACGTTCATCATCATCTGCATCATCATTATGGCAAGGAATGTCAATATTTCATCTATAAACCAAGCTAATATCTATTTGAATTTTACTAGTAGCCTACCCATTTTTAGACACCAGTACCTATCTTTTCATTAAGTACTAATACTTATTCATTAGTCAGCTTCTTTAGATATTTTAAGTACAAATAATGTAGGCATATTCAGTTTTGACAAGTAGCCTTTTTAATCGAGATGTGGATACAGTTATACAATATACTAGAAGTTATTTTGGTATTTGTATTTCAAAAGTTCACACTTAGATAATGCTTGATAATAATACCAGGTTTTGCGTGCTGTCTCGGGAGAATACCCTGAACTTGGGGATAATTGAGCCCAGGGCTCCCGCCAGGTCAATGAGCATGTAAGGGGGTACAAGATCAGGTAGTTCTCGAGAACTCCAATTGGTAAAGGAGGAAAGGGATAAAAGGGAGTAATGCTAGTCAGGCTATTTTAGTGAGTTTGGAATGATCCGATTGGCTTACTAATGATTACAGATGAGAGACCAGCCATGATCAATCACATCACATGCTCCTCTCAAAATTAGTTTGTAAAACTTCACTTATAAATAGCACCTGCTAGTACTTAATTATTATAAATGTCTTATTTATTAGCACTAAATACTTTATTAGATACTCTATATATAGGCCTCCTATTACAGTACGTATGTGTTACATGCTATGTACTGTTTGGAAGGTCGGAAGCTCCGGCAGGGATTGTCAGTTGTGGAAGTGCATAACCAGCGCTCAATGGTTAAGAGGCCATGATGGATAGAGGTCAGTGGGCAAATTTGACCAGGATGCTGGGGATAAACCCCTACTCTTTTTCGAAGAAAGTCCTGGGATTTTTTTAATGACCACAGAGAGTCAGGACCTCGTCTCATCCAAAAGACAGCGCTCACTGAGCAGTATAGAGTCCCTTTGACTATATTGGGGCGTTAGGACCCACACAGACCACAGGTTGAGCACCCCCTACTGGCCTCATTAACACCACTTCTGGCAGTAACCTAGCTTTCCCATGTGGTCTCCGATCAAGGTACTGACCAGGCACAGCCCTGCTTAGCTTCAGTGGGCAACCATGTGAGAGTTGCAGAGAGCTAGCTGCCGGCTACATCATAAGATGTTAATATTAGCTTAGATATAGGTTGTGACGTCAGGTAACCAAAATTCAATGTCTAGTAAGCGTCTAAGGACAGCGTTTGGTTGATTTTAGGTTGATTTTAGGTTGTGTTCTAAAGTGACGTCGAGCCAACATCTTAAACCAACATCATATTGACATCAAATACAGACATTTGTCAGTCGAGTATGGCAACCGAAATCTAACTTCTGATAGACGTCATAGCAGTAACGTCCACACAACATCTAGCTGTAACATCATTAGACATTGATGTTTGGTTGATTTTAGGCTGGACATTGACATCGGACTGAGGTTGGGTTCTGACGTCAACAAAATGCAACATTTACACAACGACGGGGTACAACGTCAATCCAATGTCATGTTGGTGTCCTGTGCCTGCTTGGCCTTGAGCAAGGTACTGATGGCCCAACTGCTCAGAACTCCCTAGTGGCTATCCACTGCTCCAGGTGTGAGCATTTACTGCGGTTTATTTGCCATTGATACCAAGTCAGGAATTACTTCAGCAGATCAGCATGATTGGGAGATCATTATTCAGCGGATAATGCTGTATAAGACATAAACAACCATAAAGGAGGTTGGTTTTGTGATCTTGTTGTCTTGGTCAACTTTTGAAAATGAAAATGCAGTTTGTGTCTCATTCAAACATTTAGAAACAAAACTAAAGAGACAGTTGTTGTTTAATTTTATTGTTGATTCCAAATATGTTATTTAATCATAAGCTTGGCAAACAGCTTTGGAGATTTTGATGTTTCCCCATTCAAACATAATGCCCAAGCATACTGCCCAAGAGGCATTTCAAAGATGGCCGCAGAGTGAAATGACTTGCCTTAAAGGGACTTTGCTTATACATAATGAAGTACTATCTATTTAACAAGAATTGGTATCTAACGAGTGTATTAAATATTATCTAATGAATGACTTCTAGTATATTATAGAAGAAATAGTATGAAATAAACAACCACAAGTACATAATGAATAAATACTCAATTTCAGATACTAGTGTTTTCTGTTAAGTATGATTGCATGAAAATAGATATGCTTAAGATATTACTATATGATTTACAGATTACCTGTTAAATGAGCTTGCCATATCACAATTGTCTTGATGGTTTGTTCATCAGTTGAATCCCTCTGGTCAGCAGTAGAGGTGTTTGAAGTGCACATCAATGGTGGCCTCTGGTGGCTGACGGATCCATACAGCTTTATTTCTTTCTCCTTCACGGTGTGTGTGTTCTCGTTCTCAGGCAGTTTTTGCACTGTAAATAGAAACCCTCGAGAGCTGAGCTGGTGTGTCCTTGTGTTTGGGGTTCAAAACCTGAAGAATGGTTCACAACATCTTGGTAAAAAAAAAAGTTAAAAGAGCACTTAATTGTAATGTTCTGTCAATGTCTGGATTTAAAGTATAAGGCTATAAAGATGTCTACAATCTCAAGTATACAAATAATTAAACTGTCCAACTCTAAAACATGCTATATTTCAGTCTAAATGTAGGTAAAATATGGACAAAATTTTCAAAATATGGACAAAATTATGGTAAAAAATTTGAAATAAAATTTGAATATATTATATTTTACTCTATAAAGATTCTAGTTAAAAGGAGTTAATGATTTGAATTTATTAAAACAAAAACGTTTTTGAGTCTTTGCCACTATTAAACAGGCTTGATTCAGTTCTAATTTTTATTTGATTAAGATGCATTCATTCATTATTTTTCGTCTGGCTTAGTCCCTTAATTATCAGAGGTCGCCACAGAGGAACGAACCGCCAACTATTACAGAATATGTTTTATGTAGTGGATGCCCTTCCAGCCGCAACCCAGTAAGATGTTAGTTTTGCTTGCATGAAACTGAAATCTTCTGTTAATGCAGCCTGATCTCACAAGAAAACGTATAAAAAGTATTTTACATTTTGTCAGTTGAGTGGCTAATTCGTACAAATTCAGCCGTACGAAAATGTACAATTTTAAAAAGGAGGCGTGGCACCCAACCCCACCCCTAAACCCAACAGTCATTGGGTGATGAGCAAATCTTACTGCATTGTAAGAATTAGATCGTACAAATTCATGCAAATTAGCTACTAAATCAAAAAGTTACGAATTGCTGTGAGATTGCGTTGGTTAATGCTGTAAATTATATAGCAAATTCTATGATTTATTTTGATTATGCGATTATTTTGATTATAAATGATTAAAACCAAATTACACACAGCATGTTTGGATCGAAACGTCTTTATTTTGAACTATTCATTTCTACAGCCCAAAATGGTCATTTGCTGATGAATGGGACTACATTAATTGCACTGTATGCTGTATGTGTGATTCTCAAAGTAAAGCTGACTCATAAGAGTCTATTTTTGTGTGTGACTACACTGGTTGCACTATATTATTTGCTAAAAAAAAAAAGAGCACATCAGAATGAAATTAGCTTTTTCATGGGGCTCATTTGACAAAAAGGTTGCACTTTGTTTTGATGGTCCATTTGTTGAATTTAAGTTACATTGCAACTAATTCTCATTAGATTATAAGTAGACTGTTAGGATGGGGTTAGGGTTAGTGTAGGTATGTACTTGTAAAGTTTCTTATAGTCAGTTAAATGTCTGTTGAAGGAGCAGTATCAACAGATATTAAGCAGACAGCCTACTAATACTCAAATGGAGCATCAAAATAGTGTTACAGACAAAATCTGATTCATAAGAGTAGTTTTTTAGTTAATTAGACTACACTGGCGCTATTAGTGTGAAAACTGAACAGATTTGAATAAAAAGAGTCATCATTTTATGAGCTGAATTGCATTGGTTGTATAGTACAGCATGATTCACCAAAAGAGTCATTTTGGTGGGATTTGGATTACACTGGTGGCGCTGTTTGAGTGATTCCCCAGAAAGATCTGATTCACAAGAAGTATCCCTGTGAGGTGATGACTGATGATTGAAGATTGAGGATGGGCCAACAATTTTCAATAGTTGAATATCCTATGCATTTACAGTGACAAACATTATTTGCTAACACGGATGCAAACATGCACCAGTTCACCTGTGTGTAGATTTGAGAAGGTGCCAATAAAATGCATAATTAATCTTTTTTTTTGCTATTAACTTTTCTAGGTTCTAGTTTTCTAGGTTCTATTAACTTATTCCTTTTACAATCCCACTTTTTAGCCACAGTAAAGCAAAACTAAATCATTTGGGTGAATATATTTGCATTTTGAGGGTCATTTGCACATTCTGTCATGCTAGTGACTCTGAAGAAGACATACAGTTGAAGTCAAAATTATCAGCCCTACTGTGATTTTTTTTCTTCTTTTTTAAAATATTTCCCAAATGATGTTTTACAGGGCAAGACTTTTTTTCACAGTATTTCTTATAATATTTTTTCTTCTGTAGAAAGTGTTGTTTGCTCTTTTGGGGATATGGGGCTAACTTCTTGATAATATTATTGAGCATATTGATTAAGTAACTCTTTCAATTCAATGTGTCCGAATACTTCCTAAAGGTGTGAGATGGTGTAATTTTCAAATGACTGTCGTAAACATTGGATGCAAGTATTGCTTTATGCTGAGCAAACGTAAAACAAGAGCGTCTCCAGAAAGACCCCCGGGTTAAACAGAAGGATGTACACATGGCCCGTGTTGATTGGTTAAATCCTCATCTCCTGTGAGACACCGTTGCCAACCTTCTCGTACTCCTGCTTTAAACGCTTCTGAAATACAGCTGGCCTGTTAAAAGCATTCCCTCGCTGCCTTCAATTTGGAGAACAGCGGAACGTGACAGAATCCAGAGCGGCATATTGAAGTTTCCGACTCAGTGATGCAAACCGTGACAGCTCTTCTCAGATCATAAGGCAAGGTTTATTTAATTAGGACACATAACTGTTAGCTTATGACATGGATACGTACACCAAATAATATTGACACATTTGAAACACAAGTGCTACGTGGATAAATTAAACACACAAAAAATAATAAAAAAATAAACAAGAGAGAAGGCTTGAACAATTGCTTTTGAATGCTACTGAATGTACAACACAGAAAGACAAACAAGGTAATGGTGGAAAAATGAGAATTTGGAAATCAAATATAAACTCATGTTTCTATATTAAAATCCTCCAGATATTGTGCTACATTTTAATGGTTATGCGATATACTGTGCGCGAGGGTATGGCAGCAAAGTCATTAAAAAGAAAGAAAAAATCGATGTCTTTTTCCTCAAAGGAAAGTGGTATTGTAAAATGAATGCGTAATGGTAGCTGCCAAAGGGAGGAGGAGGAAAAACATTTTGGGTGTGATAATCTTCTGGGGTTTTGTTTCAGAATTGATGCCGAAATGAGTCATTTATATTGAAGTCAATCTGCAAATCACATCGAAACTTGAGCAGAATAAAGCTGAATAGCTGGAGATGAAAGAATGCAGTCATGCAAAATGTAAATAACATGGTTAAACACCAAACCAGTGCAACCATGGAGACTACATCTGCAATTTTACTCTTAACGGATCTCCAGCATCCAAAGGGAAGTAAGGGAAAACCCCTCATGCAGCAGTTTAAGTCTGACTTCCATATTTTTCAGACAGAACGTGAGGCAAACAAAGGCTGATCCTCTTTCCATCTGTATGACGATCATGTACGAATGAGGAATGAACTGACAGATGGAAATTTTCTTTTTTGAAGAAGTACAAACTTTGAAAATGTGACGATCCTATTTTTACATTCAAATTTCCGATTTCTTGCAAAGAGATGAAAGATCATTTACATAAAAAAGATACAGAATATTTTAAATAGTTTAATGTTGAAACCCAGTTTCACCCACTGTACTTTCCCTGCACTCTCTTAAACGGTGTCCTAACAAGATGTTTTCAGAACATATTTAAAGCTGAAATGAGACATTTTGGTAGGTAAAAAAAAAAAAAACTGGAGCTTTGTGTTGTTTTCAAAACATTTCTTTGTTTGTTTAAACAATCTGATTTGCTCAAGAACATCAACACTGTTTCAGCCAATCAGCTGTTTTTTTGGGATTAGTTTCTAGGCAAATTGTTAAACATAGGCTCATTCTGAAAATGTAGACATTTCTGAAGATCACGAATTATGTAGCCAGACGTACGTATGGCTGCATTTCATCTTTAAAAACGAACATTGCGGTATGACGCTGTTTCTTTTCGTGCTTACCAGCTGACCTCTTACCTCCGGTTTTCCCGCTGTTACCAGTTTGTCCAGTTAGCTCGTCATGTTCGTCAACAGACTTGAGACACAGAGAGGAGTTGACCACGGTGTTCGACTCTGGCGAAAAATGCTTCCAGAAAGACAAAAACACAAGCCAAAAAAATAATAATAAACCAGTAAATAACAGGGTAAGAATGCGGTAAAATCTGAAAACATGTTAAAAATCAGGCAAGGGCTTTTCTTTTTCTGGATTGCTTTTGAAAACTGTCGGTTGGTTTAGGGAAGGAGGTGGGCGGGTCAATCAGTGATTTTGAAAACACTTTTGGTTGGGTTTACAGACATTCATTCAGTCAGTCAGTCAATCAGTAGTGGGCTCTGGTGGATTTACGCAAGAACAACAGGCGTGAATGGCACTTGCGAAATTTAAGATCTTAAAAATCGTACACAGTGGCCTCTGGTGGATTCGCCAGAACAAAAACAGCAAAAAAAACGTAGCTCCTGGGACTTATTTCGTGCTCTCCAGAAATGTATATAGCGGTACGTTTTCAGAATGAGCCTGGGTTGAAATTGTTTGGGAAACCTATTTGGAAAAGCAGACATAAAATGCTACATTTAAGCTTTAAAATGTTGATTTAAGAGAGTTAGATTTTGCTTCAACATGGTAAAGACACAGTTTAAAGGGGCCAATTACACAGAACACATTTTTAAAAATGTTTTATAGCATCCCACACATGATTTTGGACTCTTAAAACACACAGAAGTTCTAGGCTGCATGTTCTGTGTGAATGACTCCTCACAATGCGAATATTTTTCATGCACACCCACAGTCTACATAAAAACAATTCACACACACATCCATCTACTAGACTGCATCCTTCCACTTCATCCTAGGATGTGTTCACACTTGTAGTTCGGTTTTCTTGGTGGTTCTGGTTTGCTTAGCATTTACACTGCCATTTTTAAGACGAAACCTAAAGTCGCAAAACAAAAAAGCAGCCTTAATGGAGTATATTTTGAGACAGAACCTCTAAAAAAATGCTGTGTGTTCTGCTAAACGAGGTCATTGTATGTGTATATGTATATGATATGGTATCAGTTCACAATTGATAAAGAGCTTATAAAGGAGTCAAAAACAGCATCAGGAATTCCCCTGTCATCTTAATTTTAAATTGAACCAAATCCGCCAAATGTGAACACATCGCTTAGTCAAAACGAAATCAAACTTCCACAACAAACAATCACTGCTCGGTTACACTTTCAAGAGGCATACTTCTTAAAAGATGCAGAGTAAATGGACAAACCGTATTGCAAATAGAAATCACAGGTTAATGACAAAAAAAACCTCTCCTCACACTCAAGTAGGTGCATCTAGGTTCTAGACTGTAATAGAGGTCTCAGCTTCTCCTGACCAGAGGGAAAGCGAGACATTAGAAGTGGATGGACTAGTTCCGCTCCAGCAGTGGCAGTTTTATGCTGGTTCATCCACGAGCAGCTTCATACGGTGCAGATACAGGGAGAAGCTCAACTCCACACCCTGTTCTCTTACACTGCTAGATCTTTAGCAGCTAAAGTAAAATGATCTTACAGTGTGAGTCCTCAAAACTTGTTTTAACATATTCTGATACAGTCCTGCACCACCCGATAAAGGGGGCAGAGATATAGTACATTATTAAATAGCGAACGTTTAATTTGTACCGCTACACATCACTCCAGAGAGCTGTGTTGATAGATAAAGTCACTCCCGATACGGATCCTTGGATCGAAGGTTGACTTGAATAAAAATGAGACTGTGAGGGGATGGAGTACAGTTTGTGTTATACTATGGAGTCGTCAGCCAATAGAATACTGAATATGCCTTCCACAGATTTTCAGTGGACAAAAAACATCAACAAAAAAAAGCATTTATATTAGATACTGAACCATGTACTGTACTTTCATCCTTCACAGGCTGTTTTTCTGTTCACGTCACATTAAATATCTTGTAGTCTTGTCCATCATATGAAATTGAATTGAATTTATGAAATAGAATTGGAAGAAGTGAACTTAAATTCTGTACAAGTGTTAAAAGGCACCTATTTTAACCCTTTTTTCAAGATTTAAAATAAGACTTTTGAATCTCCAGAATGTGTCTGTAAAGTTTCAGCTCAAAACACCCATCAGATTATTTATTATAGCTTTCAGAACATTACAATTTTCTGCTTTAAACACTATGTAGCTGTTTTTGTTGCCTGTGCCTTTTAATGCTAGTTCTCCCCGTCCACCATTCCCACGTGCCTGTCAGAGTGCCTGTCAATCTCTGCCTCGACTGCGTCAGATAAACAGCACAGCGACGGACATGAATGAAACAGATCTCATGTAACCTTTGTGAGAAATGCTACAGTAAAAACTTTCCCAATGATTATTTGATGTATTTGTTGTGGAGTTAATTCAAGCCTTTCTGCAACGATAAGTCACACACAATGTCATTACAAAGTTCACACGCACAAACACACACACACAGCGCACATGTTTAACATGTTTTTGCACAGCAAATGTGAAAGGATACACGTTAACATCTACTGCTGTATGGATATCTGTTATGTTAATGTACAAAATAAACCTGATATAATGTCCACAAACTGGAATTAAATTGTCTTCTTTTATAATTGTACTGACATGCGGCTGTGGTGATAAAGACGGTAAAAATCGCTGTCATTCATTACAAACATGCACTGTTTTAAAACTTTTAAAACTTGTGAAACTCGTTCTTGATCACATTTACACATTGTCATTACACATTGTACTTGTACATGTGTAATGACAATAAAGTTGAATCTAATCTAATTTGATGATGATTGATGATCACAGCTAGCTTAACAGATCTTTTAATCCCGGTTGCTTTGCGCATGTCCGGTCTTGTTGATATATAGGTGTTACTACAGACTATCAATCAATTCGGTGGGCAGGGAAACCACACTCCTACGTGAGGCGGTGGGCCTCAAAATGGGAGAAATTTGGATTATATTTTAACATCAGGAAATAAAAAAAAGAGATTTTCATCATAGGTGCCCTTTAAGTTTCTGTAAGTTTTATATATAATGAACCAATTAACCTACCATTTTCCCACAAACACTACATGTGAATAGTATGTAATATCCAGGTTTTTGTCTGATTGTCTGAATGATTTAACTTTTAGCTGGTTTGTTTCATTCATGGATTATAACATTTTAACAAAGAATTTTTTTAAATCCTTATGGGAAAAAATGTCCAAGACAAAAATGTTAGCAGACACTATTGCCCTCAATTATACATTTGTAAATTCCCTTTCTTGTCATTCCAATTCAATTTCATGTGGGGCACTGCTAAATCATTTCAAATTCACACCAATGAACTGAAAAGATGCCAATTCTAAAATTTAAATCAACTTTGCGTTATATAAAACATTCTAGGCTAGGAAAACAAACTTAATGTACAAGACATAGAACAATTGCTGTACATAGTCTTCGTTTGGTCTCATTGGTCTCCCTGACATGGAGGGATAAATCTACACAAGCGACTTTAATGAACATCTAAGAGGTGAAAAACTACTTTAGGACAAGCTGGTGTCTCTGTATCTTCATGTGAAAGAGAAAATCAACCCTCCCACTGGAACATATGGCGGAAGAAGCAGGATAGCCCTAGATGGGTCGCTCTGGAATGGAAGTTACAGCAGACGGATCGTATTTCTTTGGTTGTGGGAGCATCCAAAAATCTACAGCTCACACGGCGTCTGCAATCTACCAAGCCAGAAAGATAAAATTGGGGAGCGAAAACCGATACACCTGGGCCATGTATTACATAGTCTGTTGTGTACAAAGTCTTTTTAAAGCCCGACAGCCTAAATACCTATCATTCCAACCTGAATGAACTTCTGTTTCCAGCTGCCACCTGCCTGTTTCATCTTCATATATCTCCACACACACACACACACACACCTGGTTGAGTTGTCCACGTTCTCCACCAGAACTCAACCAAGTCTAGCTTTCTCAACATGAACTATTTACAAACTCGCAATGTACAAGGACATTACACATACATTTTGCCCTCAAAAAATGAAATTAAACATTGAAACTTCTTTAACCAGTCAAGCCAAAAAAATATATATGTACAAAAAGTGAGAAAAAAAAAGCACATGAATATAAAATATTCAAAATGAAAGCCTACAGAAGTCAAACTTCCAGTCTTTACATCCAAGATGGGCCAATTGGGTCGGATGAATCTGTGACCCATGCTCATAATAGCTGGCTTCAGTCTGGTTGTCGGCACTTTCTTTAAATTTCCCAGTAAGACAGAGAGTAAATCAAAGAGGACATTTTTAATGAGGAATGCTCAACATCTGTTGGTTTGACGGGATATCTCAAGAGGTCCATCCAATGGAGTGAGGAACAGAAATAAACAAACAAACAAAAAGAAAACACCGTCAATCATCACAAAAAAAAGTTGGGTGACTGAGTTTAAAATTCCATCATGCAGTAAAATGTATCTGAAAGAGTCTTGTTCTCCACACATGCAGATAGTGGAGAAGTTATTTACATTCACGCCGGCAAACGTTCTTGTTTTCCTCTCGCCTTTTTTTTTTTTTTAAGGATTCATGCTACAAAATGCCAAAAACCTGATATCAAAATGTCAAAAAGCACAATCTTAAGTTTTAAAAATCTTTTTGTACTTGTTTCGCACTTAAAAAAAAAAAACTTTAAAGATAAAACGTTTTTTTTTTTTGTATTTTTGCATCCATATGAAGAATGTGAGTACGTGTTTGTGTGTGCACGTGTTTTGTGTGTTGATCTCTGTGCGAGTGCAACTGTACATGGCAGTGACGAGCATCACAGTCAAAAGTGTGGCAGCGCTCCTGTGAGTCCTCATTCTGTATTCTTTTTCTTTGCGTTTCTTCACTCCAGAGAGGGTGATAGAGCATGAGCGCCGCTGCTCCCGCGGCTGGAGGGCCATCGGATCAGCGGCGGCCTTTGAAGGGCACTGGAGCCGGGCTTAGCGGGGCAGTGCAGCGCTGAAAGATGCTTTGATAAGCTGAAGAGGAGAGACAGGCTGAGAAAGTGAAATAGATTGGCATGGAGACCGTGGAGGCTGTCACTTCTGAGCAAAAAAGGCTCCGATGGTCACTCCTGCCAAGCCCAGCGCCGCCAAGCCAAGCACTTTTGTTAGGTATGAAAACGGGTGGAACACAGAGTCTCTCTGCTGACCATACATCTCCACGAAAGCATCCTGAAAGAAAAACAGAGGAACATTAGAAGCAGATAATTAGTCAATAAGTCACATCATTGCACTAGAGAAAATGAGCAAAACATGAATAATAAATGCCAAAGACATACAAATAAATGTTTGTTTGTTTGTGGAAAAACCACAAAACTTGCAACAAATTTTCTATTTATCTATCTATTTTATTCCTCTTGCTTGTCCCTGTGGTCTATGGTGCATGAAACTGCAAAATTAGTTAAGGTAAAAATGTGTTGGTATTACAGTCTTACTGTGTCTTTGATTAGATTAGATTTGCCTCAATATTACTATGATAATTCTCACAAATATAAAAAGAATGGTTCTATGATACATACATTTAGCTTATTTAAGCTGCACACTCAAATGTAAAATACCGACATATTGACAGCATCTAATTATACAGTATTTAGATATATACAGTTTCTCAGTATCTTTCATCTGCTATGTTACAGATTGAGTAGATAAGGGTGATTTTTTTTCACAAATTAACATATTAAATCCTTCTTTACAAAAACAAATGGGTGTATACAGTAACGTATTGCCATTTAAATTGCTTTGGGTATGACTTCTGACATTTTTGTAATTGTACACTGCCTGCCAAAAGTCTTATCGGCAATCCCAGTTGTAAGAGCAACAAATAATAACTTGACTTCTAGTAAATTATTTGGAAAAGTGACAGAAGGTAGATTTTTCCCATGAATCATCTGTTGAATTGTATCCCAATCATCACAAATACTGCAGAAGACCTATTGGAACCCCACATGGACCCAAGATTCTCACAGAAATCAGTCAAGTTTGGTGAAGAAAAAAATCATGGTTTGGGGTTACATTCAGTATAGGGGCGAATGAGAGATCTGCAGAGTGGATGGCAACATCAACAGCATGAGGTATCAAGACATTTGTGCTGCTCATTACATTATAAACCACAAGAGAGGGCAGATTCTTCAGCAGGTTAGCACTCCATCTTATACTTCAACCTCCACATCAAAGTTTCTGAAACCAAAGAAGGTCAAGGTGCTTCAGGATTGGCCAGCCCAGACACCAGACATGAACATTATTGAGCATATCTGGGGTAAGATGAAGGAGGAGGGATTGAAGATAAATCCAACGAATCTTGATGAACTTTGGAAGTCTTGCAAAAACATTTTCTTTGCCATTCCAGATGCCTTTAGTAATACGTTTTTTGAGTCATTGCAGAAATGTATGGATGCAGTCCTCCAAGCCCATGGGAGTCATACATGATATAGATTTTTTTTCCATTGCTCCATGACTTTATATTCTATACTGTACATTATTTCTGTTAAGTGACAAGACCTTTGTCTAAGCAAATTCAGACCTTACTGTCCTAATTAAATAATTAAAAATCAAGGGATGATCATATTTTATTATGGTAAAGTAAGCATAATCTATAAGAATTTGCCTTTCATGTAAGCCACTTCTGATACCAAATGATCAACTAGATGTGAAATTATTATTTGTTGATCCTAAAACTTGATCGGCTCAAGACTTTTGTCAGGTAGTGTACTGTAGGTGATGCTTTTCTTTATACAGTAGATATTTTTCAGATGTATCATCAGGTTTAGACATAGAAGTAAAAAGTAAAGTAAAGTGGCAAAGTATAAAGATAATTAATTGTTAAAATAGCAATTTGTATTTTGGGGCTGCACTGTGAACCTTAAAGAGTAATAAAAAAAATACTAATATGTTTTTAAAAGACTCTTGTTCTAAAAATGCAAGGTATTTTCTGGTATATAAACCACTATCTTCCCAGTACTGGACTGCAGCTGGAAGGGCATCTGCTGCATAAAACATATGTCGGAATAGTTGGCGATTTATATCGCTGTGGCAACCACTGATAAATAAGGGACTAAGACGAAGGAAAATAAATGAATAAATGAATGAATAAACCAATAACAAACTTAATCACATTGATCTTCTGTAAATAATGGCAAATACATACAACTCTCAGGAATTAAACAGGACACACAGTCATTTAATAATTTTAAAAAAGCCATTTCAGAACCCAACGTATATATTTCAGGTCATATAAACGCACCAAAATGATTTCCAAGAATTGAAATGTGTATATTAATACACATTTCAATCAAATCATTGGATTATCAATTACCAAATGAATCATTATTTAAATCCCTAATTCTGCCAAAAGATAAAAAGGTAACAAGCACACAAATCTATGTCACACATTTAGCGCCGTCTGATAGAAAGGTCTGTAATGTGTAGTGTATCTAATTGCCATGTATAGGGAAATTAGGCGTTTCGCTAGGGTGTCTGAAATGACTGCATCCCTCCTCTTCAACAGACACTTCACATCTGTGTATCCAAATTCCTCCGGGACGCCGTCCAGCCCGGAGAGAGAAACACGTCGTGAGATAGAGCGAAAGAGGCGGCAGGCACAAAGAAGACAGCTCAAATCCACAACATTGAGCCCACTCACAGAGGAAGAGGAGGAGGAAATAGGGAAATAAAGGAAGAAGTGTGTATAAAACAGAGTCTCTACGCCAGGACTTCCACTGTCTCATCACTCCTACGCACAGACGCAGTTTCCTTCTCCACTAAACTAAAACATCTTTCATGCATCTGTATAACCAAATCCTACAATCTGCATTTGGCATGAGGAAACGACAGAGTTCAGCCCCTTTTTGTTTGCACGTCCATTTATAAGAATATAATTAGGTTGTTTCCCCAGAGCTTGCGGTGTAAATGAAAAGTATGGGACAGTCCCTTTCTAAATTAACTTCCAGGAGAATTCACAGGCGTAGGTCACGGACGCGACAAAACATTGCTGATGCAATCAAATGATACCATCGATTTCTCTCGATCTTCAGGCTGTTGGTGAAGCCGCGTGATAGATTGGCCCCCTGTGTAAACAAGAAGGTGTTTGTGAACGTGTGAACGTGTCTTTGCATTTACGTGTATGCGGTGTGAGTGTGCTTCGGCTGGTGTTTTTGGGTTTAATCAAAGACCCCCAGCAGGATCCACCAAGGTGCAGGGTGTTTGGGAGGAATGTGAATATCAGAATCGATAGTCAATAGCTAACACTCAAAAAACAAAAACAACTAAAACATTGATAGTGTTTACTGCACTACTGTTCACTGATTCCACTGAATCCCTGTTGGGAAACATACAGTGTGGTTTGATTCCCAAAACAATGACTCTTTTGTGGTGGTTCATTTTATTTCAATTAAACATATATAGGTGAACTGATGTATTTTTACTCTTATACTCAGATTGTTTTACTAAAACACTAAACAAATACTGTTTATGTGCTATACAGTAGTTCATTTTAATGAATAAAACATGTAGAATTGAACAGTATAGTCTGATTCCTGAAGCATGTCCTGAAGTTAAACAATGATTTTGAATCCGTTTTATTGATTATTGAATAATACGACTGATTTATTCAACTACAAATATTATATTTGAGAGAGTAAACTTGAAATTAACCAGGAATCTTACAGTATATGTAGACCTAAAATCATTGTAGCTAATGACTATTACACAAAAAGTATACATGTCATCACATTTCTTGTTAAATACCTTTCATTTACAGTTATGGACAACTAAGAAATATTGAAAATGTGTTTACACACCTAAAAAAATTATAATCAGTTTTTTAAATTTTTTATATGGTATATCTGTCCTCCTGAAAACAGAAATAATAAAAACTGAATGTCAGTTTTCAAACACTTCTTCCTAAAATCTTTAAGATATATCACTGAGGTATCAGAATCCTTAAGAGGAATATTTTTTAACATCCTTTCGATCTCCATCCTAAAACACAAGCGAGTATCTGTGTGTGTGTATCCTGATCTCCAGATCCCCATGCAGCACACAGTTCCCTACTTAATAAGTAAAGCTCTGGTTTTATTGTGGCTGACAGCGGTGCGTGATCATCCTGCAGGCGCTGCTTGGGTTTGGGATGGCCCAGTGAGGGGGCCGCCTTGCACCCAACTGTTTGGATTACATTATTCTGTATTTCACGGCCAAGAGAACTTCAGTCGAAGAGAGAAAGAGAGAGAGAAAGTAATGCAATGCAGCCTATGTGAATTTCCAGCACATCATGCGGAGACACAAGAGCTTCTGAATCCAGAAACATAAGATGCAACTGGCCATAACTTGACAGGTACACAGGGATACAGAAAGACACGAAGAGGATCTTTCCAGGGTTTTTGAGATTAAAATATGCTGATGCAACATTAAAAAGTGAACTGTGTAAAAGATTATGGACTTCATTAATTATTTATAATTTTTTGGTAGTTTGACCAATGGATAGTCAGTATCTTCACAAAAGAAGATGTTTTGAAAGATGTTGGAAACCTGTAACCATTGACATCCATAGTAAAACAAATACTATGGAAGTCGATAGTTACAGGTTTCCACACTTCTTCAAAACATCTTTTGTGTGTACACTGAAAAAAATCTTTCAGAGATGATTCCTTGGATTTACTCAATATTTTTTAAGTTAAATTTATTTGGGCTGAATTTAAACAAATTAAGTAGAATTTTATTCAACTTAATTTGTTTGTTTAAATTCAACACAAATAAATTGTTTGCAACAGTTTTGCAGACATCATTTTTTCATCACAGTCACCTCACAGCATGAAGGTTGCTGGGTTGAGTCCTGGATGGGTCAGTTAGTGTTTCTGTGTGGAGTTTGCCTTTGGGTGCTCCGGTTTCCCCCACAGTTCAAACACATGCGCTATAGGTGAATTAAATAAATTAAATTGGCCGTAGTGTATGAGTGTGTGTAAAATTAAGTAACTAATAATGTTTTAAGTTTGAATTTTGAAGTTTGAATTTTTATTTAAGATTTAGTCATTTGCTTGTATTGTCAGCTTTAAAGGTATGCAGAAAATGTAAGTATTTATGATCAAAGCTGTGTAAAGATCTTTATGTTTTTTATTTTATTCAGCAAAGTAATGAAAAGATATTTATAATTAAAATCTCATCTCATGAATTAGAGGATCAAATTAACACATCAGAATGATTAGAAAGCATCATGTGATACTAAAGACTGAAACAACAATGCTTTCAAAATATCAAGACATATCTGTTAAAGATTATTTGGGAAATTTTAGAAAAAAAAATTCACAAGAGGGCTAATAATTTTGACTTCAACTGTGTATGCAAATCCATTGCAATATCTCTGCACGTCCTTTGTATACAACACACAGCCAAACAATAGTGCGAGGACACACCAGGAGATGAGAAAGGTAGAATCAAACTTGGGTTTGGCCCAAGCAATCAACCCTAATGCCATCTGCTCCCACACAGGAGCTCCGGCAGGTGTGCACATCCTCTAGCAACAAGCAATCTGAGCAAATCACAAATCAATCCGCAATGATCCAACAGCCCAAGAAGCCGCAAATCTCCTTTATTCCCTTCCATCACAGAAGCAAAGTCACGCTTTCTTCCACTTTATGCCATGTAGCGAGTTAAGTATATTTAACCATGACACAAAAGCCAGACTCAATGTTTGTTTGCACCACTAACAATGGCTGCCAGCCTTATTATCAGGAGAAAAGCTCCTCGCTATCTCTCAAGACGTTTCCGCTGTGCTCTTTCTGCATTTATCTATCTCCATCTCTCTCTTTCTGTTTCCGTCCATCTGTCTGTCTGTCTGTGCAGGTTATAAAAGCACCAGGCACTGAGCAACGAGGAAAAGCAGGGAGGGAAAGATGGAGGTGACAGATATGACTAAAAGAGGGCTGTAACAATAGCATGAAATGAGCCCACAATACATCCTAATAAGAGCCACAGGAATTAGTGCCAGTGGAGATGTCAGCCTGCAAGGGACGAGGTGTCATCGCGGGCTCGTCTCACTGGCGCCGTCATGATGAGGGCAAAAACGAGAGCCCTGGCTGCCCCATCAGCGCTGGAGGTGACAGGGCTGAGCCGGGAGGTGTTGACGGCCACGTGTCCACATCCCTGTTTGCTCTCATTTTTTTCTCCCGCATCGGTAAACATCCTCATTAGAGAAGCTTCCGCCCTGTGTTTGAACAGACTCTTGCCTGTTTGCCCAAGGCCTTTGTTAATGGCCTCCAAAAAGCATGCAGATGCGAGCAGATGAGACGTGATTATCGATAGTAGTTGTGCGCTAACTTGGTAATCGTATGATCAAAAAAGCAGCATATGCATGAATGATGTCTAACGGCTCTTAGGGGTGTGAAATGTAGTATCTTTTTTTTTTCTCATCTCTATTTCTGTCTTTCCTATAGAGTGTCAGACACAACAGTATCTTGGCTGAACATCTTAGTGGCCCCGAATGCCCTCAAAAAGATACAAAGCAGAGAGTGTCAACGGTCTAACAGACTTTCTGTGGTTGAGGTGGTTTGGAGCAGCTTTGGCAGTTTTAGGATGGAAATTAAAAAGTTGGTTAATGAAATTAAATATGCACCTTTTGAGTACTTTAAGGGTTATTAAAATTCAACTATTAATTTATTATTATGTCATTTTAAATCCATCTGCTTAAGTCTGACATAATGCGTCACAATTTCCGGTTCCAAACGCTCAGACTATAAGGGGGTTGCACAGCTACGACTCAGGACACTGTTGAAATTTCTACCATGCCACAGAGCGTAATCTGCATAGTTTCATATTAAATAACAAGCAAATATGCACATCCTGTGTGCGATACTCCTAACTGTCATATGTGCAGCGCAGATCCGGTGTGCGTATATATACGAAACAAATCCATTCATTTATTTTCCTTAGGCTTAGACTCTTAATTATCAGGGGTCGCCACAGCGAAATGACCCGCCATCAGACTCAACAAATAGTACTAAAATAATCCTACAGTAGTTTAAAGTAGTATGAGTAGTTTTATTACATGCTAGTTTTATTTGATGATTGCCACAGCCATAACACCCTGCAGCCCAAGACTGGTTACTCACTGAAGCGAAGCATGGCTGAGCCTAGTCAGTACCTGGATGGGAGACCACATGGGAAAACTAGGTTGCTGTTGCAAGTGGTGTTAGTTAGGCCAGCAGGAGGTGCTCAACCTGCTGTCTGCATGAGTCCTAATGCCCCAGTATAGTTAAGGGATTGCTATAGGAGACATTAATCCAAGGTCCTGAGTCTTGACTATGATCATTAAAATTCCCATGGCACTTTTCCTAAAGAGTAGGGGTGTAACCCTGGTGTTCTGACCAAATACCCTCCATCTGCCCTTACCCATCATGGCCTTTCAATCAACCATATCTACCGAATTGGCTGTGTCACTGTCTCTCCTCTCCCCCTATAGCTGGTGTGTGGTGAGCGCACTGGCGCCGTTGTCCTGTGGCTGCTGTTGCATCATCCAAGTGGATGCTGCACACTGATGGTGATGTGGAGAGACCCCCCTCATGATTGTGAAGTGCTTTGGGTGTATGGCCATACACAATAAACATGCTATATAAAAACACATTACATTATGATGTAGTAGGTAATAGGTGCCTATAAATAAACATATATTACAGAAAAATCTACAGAAACATCTTTAAATAATAAAACTTAAACTTAATTACTTTAGAAAATTTCCTCTTCATTTAAGCCTAAATAAATTTATTTGGGATGCACAATGCTGGATTTTTTATAGATATTTTCAAACTCATTTTTAGCTTTTTCTGTATGTGAGTTTTTGAGAAGTATTTTTTATTTAAATTCTCCATGTCTGGCCAAACATTATTATCATACAATTTAAGTTAACATATTTTCACAGGTATAAAAGAAATACCACCTGTTATGATTACCAGTGATGTAACCCTTGCGGATAGCTGGAGAACATTCCCTGTCCTTTACATGTACAACATATTCCACCATGCACTGCACACACACACACCAGTTCCATATTACCCCTTAATTACACACACACAGCTGAAGCTCATAAAGACTGATTACTTGGACTATAAATACAACAACACACACATACACAAACACATACATCCAGCACTGATTATTGTTTCCAAAGTGTACATTTAAAAGTGTTTAGATTGTCTTGCCTTACAGTGTTTTTGACCCTGTGTTTGTTTACTATTAAACATTTTTTTGCTGCCTCGACCTCTTCGCCTGTGACTTTGACTATTTTTTTACCATTTTCTACCATTTGTCCCTATTTTGAACCTTGCTTGCTTGACTAATCTTAATAAACTGCACCTATGTTGCCACCCTGATTCATTTCTGACACTACTTAAGAATTTCCCTCAGTCTCACACTACACATAATTTAGCCACGACCACTCAGTTAAATCACAGTATACACAGAACAAAAAAAAAATCTAGTATGTTTGCTACTTTACTCCATGGTAGCAATATTTACATCATACCCACTAGACCTAGCCAACAGTGTGCTTTAATACTATTGAAAATTATGACCATAATGTTTGTATCCATGCCTAATCTCAGACTGTCATATAGTGATTCATTTTTTTATGAATCATTAAAATATTACTGTCTGCAATGCAGCAAGTCTAGAGACTGTAGTGAACTCCATGATGTTGGAAATGATTCGCTTTAATGTGTCATATGACTGAACAGTGGCCATGAATAACTAGTTTCTCAATTCAAATGAATGGTTTGGACCAAGAAAGTTTAATTTAACAAGCTGAAAAACTATTTCATTCAGTTTTGAAACACAAAAGCAGATATTTTAGAAACCCCTGAGGGCTTGTACAGACAGAGATGTGTTTTGTTCAGATGTTACAGGCATTTTGGGAGTTTTTGTGCGTGCACTGTACAGTCAATCCATATATTTATTGTAACTATGATGTCATTACCTCCATCTGACAATGATATCATGTAACAGCAACAGTAATGGCAGACTACATGCACGGTTCATGCACATGCTCCACATTTTCTTCAATGCTTTTAGTGTATCTCTGTTACAGAATTAAAGCATGACATAGTGATCTGGCTTGCATACTGCATTGTTTTGAGTCAGTGCTTCCATATGTAATGTAATGTATTCCATGTGATTTCCGTGCCTTCATTGGGTTTTTAAAGCAATGTGAATGCTTTGTTCGTGCCGGAAAAATGTCTTTATTTACTTTCCTCACTCCTGCATATAGTATATCAGATACGCAGTCACGATTTATCCATGACGCATGAGTGACTGTGTTTACATTTGCACCAATAATGTGATTATTTCCAAAAGGAGTAAGGGCTTAATTGCATTAAGATGTTTACCTGACACAAGCAAATCACTCCCACTTACACACAACTTTTATTATTCTGACTACATACTAAGAAATGAAGTTATATTTAAAGAGGAGAGTAAACTGTCACAGAGTTCATTCATGAATTTGTGTGATGATGTCATCACCAGCTCTAGTGTCTGTATATTTGTGCAAGCATTTGGTGAAGAGAATGAAGCAATGATCAGCGCACATTATTTTTGTTGACCATGTAAACACTATGATTAGGTCCACACGGAATCTGCGCGCGCAGAATTCTGCAAATTTTCAGCAGATTTTTAGCCCATCATTAATTCTTTTTATTTACTTTACTTACTGTGTGTAAATCTGAATTTATTCAGTTTTTAAATTACACATATTTCACATATTAAGGTTTTAGTTATGAGACTCCCAAAATAATTCCACAGAAATCCGCAGATTTTTACCAAAATTCTCTGCAGAAATTGCAAAAAACGTCCGCAGATTCCGTCTGGCCCTAACTATGACCAATCAGCAGTGTTTAAGAATCCACCCAACTGCACGCAAAATGCAAGCGGAAATCGCTGTAGTCATCATACTTTTTATCATATTATATGATTATTTTATGATGAGTATGGATCATTATCGAAGTCTGTACAATTTTGCCAACCCTGATTAGTTATTCAAAGTTAGTGTTGTGCTGATATAAAGTGGTAATGTACTCTTTAGTACTGATGCCTTTTTTGATTTAGGTTTGTTATGTATGCATGTAATATTATTTTGGTCAAAAGTAATAGGCTAATTTAACTAATTTAATTAAACCTAAAGCTTACAGAAAGATAAATGTTTTTTTAACAAATGGCTGGACACAGCCTACATTAAGTGCTAATATTATTTAGTCACAAGATGGTGCTAAACATTCAAGAACAGCAGAGTGACATAATCATATATATGAATACATAATGATCAAGATGATTTGAATTTCCCAGACGAGTCAGTGTTATAAGTTTAATCAGTTGTTATCAGAGATTATCTCATGGCTGTACAGAATACTTAACTCTGATTGGTCAGTCGCAACATTCCGGGATAACAACTACTAAATAATGCAGGCTCATCCGGGAACTTCCACTCCTTATTACCGTCAGAAAATACATTTTAATCCATATGCTTACATCCAGTTTTTAACTGTTTGGCGTTTTCGTTTATGTCCGCTTTGCATTTAATTTAACAATGACTAAACTACTATGGCTCAAAAAAAATGTTTGTGTCAAATGTTAATGCTTTGTGGTATATAGTAGTAGTAATAAGCTGGATAAAGTACATCCAGGATGGTTGTTTTCTCAGAATAAAGCAAACCAGGCTCATTCTGAAAATGTATAGCTATATACATTTATTGAGAGCACCTGTTGTTCTCACATAAATCCACCGGAAGCCGATGTTGACTGACTGACTGACCAATTGACTGACCCACCCTCCTCCTTCCCTAAACCCAACCAATAGTGATTTTAAAGGTACTGATTGACCCGTCACCCACTTCCCTAAACCCAACTGACAGTTTTCAAAGGCAATTCAGAAAAAGAAAAGCCATCGCCTGATTTTTACCACGTTTTCAGATTTAATTTTTTGGCTTCTGTTTTTGTCTTACCCACTGCTTGGAACCGTTCTTCACCAGACTTGAATCCCATCTTCGTGGTCAACTCCTCTCTGCATCTCAAGTCCGCTGACATACATGGCCAGCTACTGGACAAACTGGTAACATGGGACAGCCGTCCATACGAAGGTAAGCGGTGAGCTGGTAAGCGCGAAAAGGAACAGCATCATACCGCCCCGTAACATTAGTTTTAAAGACGAAATGCAGCCATACATACTTCTGGCTACATCATTTGCAATCTCCAGAAATGTATATAGGGCTACATTTTCAAAATGAGCTTATTTTGCAATAAACCCCTTCAGTTGACTTCGCGATGGGCTACTAATAATACTGTCAAGCTTTATTCTGCAAAAACAACCTCCTAATTGTACTTTATCAATAACATATCATACCTTACAATGTCATGACTGACCAATCATTTAGTATTCCAGAAAGCCGCATCTGATAATGTTTAAATCTATAGAAACAAGTTATTCATGTTCAATTACGCATGGATGTCATTAACGTGCATAGTTTTGAGGCGCATGCTTCTTATGTGCAAAATATGTACGGCAGATGTGAGGGACGAAGCAAGCTTGCAGTTTAATAAAAACTTTCTGCTACTGTGCTTGGTGAAACAGAACAGAGCATTGGTTTACTGTCCAGGATTGGTGTCTTGCATTGTGATATCTTCTAACTCAACCAGTACAATTAGCTCATAAACATATAAATATTTAAATGATATCAATAAAGATGGATGCAGTGGGTGAAAAACAACACGTCATGGAGATTATGGAGTAAACGCTGGCCTTTACACATTCTTCAAATTTGAATTAATATCCAAAATATATGCACTTACATAAATAAAACAACACTTTCAGTAACAAAAGTTATGTATGTAGCAGTTACTATACTAATTATTAAATGATCAGTCATTGATAATTCCTACTATCCTGTCCTTTACATTAAAAACACCTTAATCTAGCTGAGGATGGTTGTATTTTGAGTGTCCTTTGCACATCCTGTCATACTAGTGACACTGAAATAGACACATCTTGCATTATTAAGTGTGCCCACCTCCCATGCCAGAGAAGTCGGTTCGAATCAGTATCATGTACTGAAGTGAACAGTGTCATGGTTGTCATGATTCTTACACCCCTACAGCCTCATAAGGCAAGAACTAGTTGCTCACGACCAAGTTCTGCATCAAGTGTGTCAGTTTCATCACATCCTCAGATTGAGCATGAGGCCAAAAGATGAGCTAATGCATAACCAGCTGACCCTCTTCACCTTGAAAAAGGAAGAGATAGAGTTACTTCTGCTTTTTTTAAAGAGCATGCATTCACATAGTGTCTCATCGGAAAGAAACTTTGCCATGACTTCTGTGATCAGAATCTGATCTCATGAATTTTCAAATGAAGCCAAAAGCAGTCAAAGCACGGATGCTTCCTTCCTCATTCATCATTCAGAGACACAACTGTCTGCAGCAGTCACGCTGATAATGCCAGAAACCGCAGGACAACCCGGAGGTCAAAAGAGGAATACCTGCTGCAAGTTTCCATGGACAGCAGAATGACAACTGCAGTGTTAGATATCTTAACTACATCGATTCATAAAAAAAAAATGATAAACATTCAGACAGATTATTCTCAAACACTTTTCAGGATATATTAAGCTTTTTTATTATTATTAGAAACTTCAATTTAGAAGTTAGAGGTTGTTCATATTTTTGAGTGTTTTTAAAGTAAATTTAATCAAGAAAAAAGTAGATACAGTAAACATTTTACTGCTAATTTTATCAAGAAAACATGGGTTATTTTTATGAAACCATTAAAGCAACATGGCACTTGTTGTGGCACTTGCACTCTATGAAGAACAATGTGTAGTTTCAACATATTTTTTTTATAATTTTACTGCATTTTCTACTGAAATTCTCAAATGAACCAATAAAAATAAAAAATGGGAAAAAAGTGGGAAATGTATGTTAATTACTGCATAAATATTAAAATTAAATTATATAAAATTTTACCACAAAAACCTCCTAAAAAATCTAAATGATATAAAAAAACTTGTTATATAAATTTATTGGATTAGAATTTAATTATATTTATTTTGATTGAAGAAAAAAAAAACAGTGGGTACTTTACAGGTGTTTGTCCCTTTTCGACCGGCTAAGACCACTTGTGTGATTCCAAAAGGGACAACAGATAATAAAGCTGTACTAGAGACCACACCATCTAGTGAGGATGATAATTCATTTCAACTTATCCAAGCAAATGAAAACTTTTCTTTGAAATAAAATTTTTGTTTTTGTAGCACTAAAAATAAATCAGATTTGAAATTCATTGAAGTGAAATTACAAGAGTTTTCCAGGAGAAATAACAAAACGGGAGGGTGCCGGGAGATGGATCTAAAATGCGAGAAGACATTTTAGATTGTGGGAGCCATGGTGGGCATTTCTCTCTGTCTTGCGCTTAACGAAGTCGACCAATCACAACAGATTGGGTCAAGGGACCAATCAGCGCAGATTAGCATCGCGCTAAGGAGAGGTTTGGGAACAAATGCATCGCTGAACGAATCATATGGGAGTCGCTGGGATAATTAGGTAAAAATAAATGCATATTACAAGACTTGAAAGTGTTTTTTGACCTTGCATGCATATCAGCCTGATGTTGGAGACTTCGAAAACAAAAATATGACCTTTAATAATGCACAATAGGGGCTCTTTAATTATTAGATATGTCAAAGTAGTTTTGCTTAATATTTTTATAAAAACTAGGAACTTTTTTCAGAACTGTTTTATATAGGTTATAGAAAATTAAGAGCAATAAATAAATAAAAGAAATATAAAGACACTGCTCTTATTTGAAAAAGAATAATTTGTAATACATGACATTATAAAATGCATTACTTTAAAGTCTAAAAGTATTCATTTAATTACAAATTCTAAATAATATAATATAAAAAATATAATATATAATATAACTCAACTTCAACTTTTAACTGAGAATATATCAAAACCAAAAATTCTATAAAAAATTGTATATAACGTGATCTTTTGATTGCTATGGCTATAAAAACTCAACTCTGCAAATGTAGAGAAGGAACAAAGAACATTTTCAAAGACATTTTTGTCACTCACACATTCACGCACGCACAGGAAACGCAACAGGAATCATTCTAATTTAAATGCATATTAAACACGCACAGAGGAACTGACCCGTGAATGTGAATCAGCCACGTTTGTCAGACTTTTCAATCACAACAGCGCAGACTTAATAAATCATCAGACTAGAAAAAACAAATCCTGCATAACTACAGGGATGAACCTGCCGTCTGCCACAGATGGTGAACAGACCCACAAGTCTTCATATTCATTATAAACGAGGCTCTGCTTATGAGAACAACAGCATCATCCAACGAGTGTCTCATCCCTCTCAAACACACTGTTGCTGTTTCGTGCTCAACAGTATAACAGGATCAAGGAGCCAGGAGCAGCTGAAATTGCAAAGCAGAGCAGTAAGAGGAGGAAACCCTATTACTGTGAACCCTATGGAGATACAGATAAGAGACTCTCTGCCAACTCAGTCCCTTGTTAGACACAGCGGTCAGTGCTGAAATGGCATCTGACCCAGACCAAAGCTCAAACGCTGGTGTGTGGCCATCCTCCAGAAATCAGCAGGTCAAAGCCAACAGAGCTCAGAAATGGACAACCGAGGCTTGGGAATATGTGGCTGGCAAACCTGAAATAGCTGATCCGATACATTTCACTGCAATGTTTAAAGTGAAATTAGATGTTAGTATGTTAGTCTTCAAGAATATCTATAAGCTAGTGTGGTACAAAACAATGACAAAATTCGGGTTAAGAAGAAAAAGAACCGCGATATAAACGTAATGCTTGTAGTTTGTCACTTCCGCCTAAATAGATCAATGTTTTTTTTCACATCACCGTATAATTCAGTTTCTCATCAAATCTTGACCAATCAAATGCTCTCTAGTAGGGGTGAAACGGATCACTGTTAATCCGAGATCCGTATGGATCACAACTCACGGTTCGGAACGCACATGACCCACAGATTAATAATTTTTTTTTTACTTGACAGTTAATCCAACATTTATAACCACTGCAGAGAGATCGCCTCCCGCATCATCCAAATCGCGTGCATAAAAGCATTTAGGCTTCCCTGTAAGATATAATGATGATGAGAAAAGTTGTGGTGGAACCAGGGCTTAATTTGAGCTGGAACATTCCGAATCAGGCACCTCAGAAATCTGATCCGGCATCTCATTTTACCGATCCCCCTCCTCAACCGCTCTCCTACCCATCCGATGTTCACTTTCACTTTCTTCCACGACTTCCCAACCCTCTTCACTTTCGTCCGCGACACCTCCGCCCCGCTCACTTCCATCTGCGACAGTCCACCTCCATCCACCGTTCCAACAACCCCAAAGCCCCCCCAAAATCACTGCTTAATGAAACATGACGCTGGTGAATTTTTGATGCTGGTAAAAGCACATACATTGTGTAACCAACAGATGGCGACAAACAACCATCAAAATTATGTGACTGAATAGGTTTTCAAAAATGATACTCCTACAGTATAATAAAACATTAAGTTTTATGTGTGAATTGTTGAATCACCAATTGAAGATAAATATGATCTGTTGTACAAGATGTTAGATTTCTATATTTAGCATTATCTGCAACCGTAGATCATATTTCATATTGAATACTTTTCTTTTTTCAGCTGGATCTTTCTTGATTGTTATTTTTATTAACATTACAGGTTCTAAGTTCTGTTTTTTAAAAGCAATGTTTTTTGCTGTAATATTTTTATATAAATGGAAAGCAAATTGTCTCCTCACTTTTTTGCAGATCCGAAAAATGGTCCGATCCGTGACTAAAAAAACATAGTTTGATCCGAACTGCAGATTTGTGATCCATTACACCACTACTCTCTAGTATCTGACACACCCTCCTCAAGATGCTTCTCATTTGCCTTTCATTTGATGCACTTGAGCTCAACCACCCTTACTGACAGAGCTGTGATGAAACAAAACGCTACTGGCTGCTTTTTTAAAATGGGGGGAGGGGGTCTGTTGGCCGCTCTCTCTTAGTTTTTCAGTTGATATTACATCAAATAAAAAATGCACATTTCAAAGCACTTCAGCTATATATATTATGCCGCAGGTGCTATTGACTACAAAAATCTGCATCCATAAGTAAACATTTCACTAATTATCAACAAAGACAAACTGATATTTAGGAATAACTGTTTAAAAGACAAACCTATTGTGAACTCTGAAGTTATTAGTTGATTGAACATGTTTTAATGAATTCAACTTGTTTTTTTAAAACCAATTGTTAACTACCAAAGTGTCTGCAAAAAAACTACATTACCCACGATAACATACAAAAAATTTCACCAATGAGAGTTGAAGTGAACAAAGTATGCCAAACCTGATCTTTAGCTTCACCAAAGTCCCTTTCAATGAAAGTCTGTTCAGTCCTCAGCCATATTTGTGATGCCTTCAGGCAGTTCATCCTAGACCAAAGTCCTATCTAAATCAATGGATGAACCCTGAAATCTCGAAAACTGCTAGCTGAACTTACAATTTAATCACATATTTCAAATTCAGCAACATTGTTGTTTCCCCAAGTTATGTTTAAAACATGTTTTTTTTCCAGTTTGCTCTAGCTACTGGGCAACGATTGGCATGAGACCAATATACTTTATGACTGTTTCAATGCTAACCAGAGGATGCGGTGATAAAAACACTAGCAAAGTGTGGAAGATGACACTGGAAGGATAGGATATTTGATGGGATGTTATGTCAGATGTCCAGTCAAAATTAATGAGGGTACACTGTATTCACCAAACAACAGCGGTTTATGTAATGAACAGGCATATCTGTGCAGACCCCTCCCCCAAAAGAAATGCATGGCTATAAAGCCAAAGATAATTAAAGATAATTGGCTACTTGATCGGAAGACAGGACTTTGTTTGCTATGGTGGCAATACTGAGCATTGCACTTTTCCCCATTCATAATAAAGTGAGTGCCTTTGCATATCTAGAGTCACCAATCTAAAGCTTCACCCTCTCTCATGAAGCACTACAAATGATGAACTCAAATTTGCCTACACTTTCTAAACACTTAGTTTTGTCCTTTTTAATGATTTCATTGATTCTAAAGTGAAATATCCAGTATCTGGTGCTAAATAATGGGATCAATTTCAACAACAAAAAACTAAAATGAAAATGTTTAATATCTATGTAACATTTTCACAATGTTTGTTATATGAATCAGGGAAGTTCACAAATGAAGTACAAACGGTTAATGCTCTAGCTTGACATCAAAAGTATTTTACCCAAAGTATACAGTGGAACCTTCAAAGTACTCTTTTTCATAAAGTCCTCAAAGACATATGCTTGAAAGATTCATCCTTGCCGAAACTTCTTGCCAAAAGTTAAGCGATAAAAATGTCTTTGTACTTGTTGATAAAACAACGTTTGCTAAAGCAACTGTGCCATTTTAGCTTTGTTTCCACATGTTTTGAGATATGCAAGTGCAATGCTGTAGCTGAAGCACCAAGCAAGTATACCACATCAAAAAAGCCATACATATGGAGATGAATAACATTAAATTGTGTTCATTTACAAAACATGCACAGGGATACAACAAGTTTGCGGTCATAACATATTATTGTGCACAGAATTAAGCTTTTACTTAACAATAATAACCTGTTAAACATAATTTGTGTGCCTCTGTAGTTCATTTAACCTGTAAAACATATGTACAAGCACGTTTTGCAGAAATATAGAGAGATTGGCATTAATATGGAGCAAAAAAGAAAGATTGCACCTTGACCTTGAAATCTGATGCATCCAAAAAAGGGTAAAGCTCTCCATTAAACTGACATTGCACTGAAAGAGACAAGGCTATGTCTCCAGGCTCTAGGCCTCCTATATTTAACAGCATTATTCATGCCCCCCCTCTTTTAAGCATCTTTCTCCCTCTCTCTAGTTTACATATTCTCTCTCCACCAGATATTCGCTATCGAATTATTTCATATACTGTGCCTGGGGCGGGTTTCATCATTCACTTTTTAAATCCTATCTAGTTAAATCTAATGCAACCAAAAAGAGAATATTGATTTTTTGTTTTTTATTTATTATTTGACAGAACAATAGGAAAGTAAACACAGCCAGTCCAGTATAAAAAAACTTTTACTGATAAATGTATGATTGTCAGTATAAAATATAGATAATTTTGGTAATTTGAAAGAAAATGCTATGCAATAACAATGCAATATAAAATGTTTAAGATTAGTTCACCCAAAACTGAAAATTATGTCATTATTTTCACAACCTCTTGTTTATTTCAAACTCGTATAACTTTATTTCTTCTATGAAATACAAAAGAGAAATTTTCAGGAGATGTAAGGGTTCGTTGTGATGACTGGTGCAAGGTTAAGAGCTGTGGGAGCAAAGGAAAGCCAGTAGTGTAAGTTTTAATGAGTGTCACCCATGCACCAACTCAGAATTGAGTCCTGTGGAGGAGCTCCAGAACGATGAAAAGAGAGAGAGAAAAAAATATAGGAGAGGGATAGGCACGGTTTTTGTCTTTCTTATCCCTCAACAATGGACTTTTTTATATTGGTGTCAAAACCTGGGAAGGAGTCACATATGAACCCTCACCACTGGGGGAAATCACAAAGCTCAGCGAGCTAAATAATTGAGGAAATTGGGGTTGATGAAGTAGTAGCCATCCTGGCCATCATCCACTGAGAGGCAGCCAGGGCCACCACCATGCACCACAAGTAAAGACATCTCAGCTGGTTTAGAACTGAGTTGTAGAGTGTTTGGGGAACTGGAAATACATATTTTCTTCTTTATCTCTTGTCCACTGCCTAGATGGTACACCCTGGGAATTTTTAGCACTAAAGGAATCAGGAATTTATAATTCCCAGAATTACTGCCACAACTGGGAACTCAGTTATAAACTCCATTTAGGGCCGGGACACATCAAGCTGACTAAACCAGCATGAACAAAATGAACGAAAATCCACTAAAACCAGCACAAACAAAAACAACATTGTCACATTGTGTCTGCTGCTTCTGGACCCACCTGGACCAAAATAACTGTGCGTGAACATACCAAACAGACAGCAACAAAATGAAACAAGAGCTTTTGTTGTGCTCCTGCGTGAGAGGTCATATCTTTCCTCACCTGCAGTTGTAATCTGTTTTCTCATTCGACAAAGGAAAATCGGAAGATGAGATGTGCACATACAAAGTGCAAACAAAGTAGCGTTTACCATAATGGCAGTACTTGCCACTTACTATGGAGGGTGCATACATGTCTGATAATTTATTAATCCATATTGTTTGCAAATATTTATGAAATTAAAGCCAGCTACTTTGTGTTCTCTTTTGACTTGATTTTGAGCTTTTGTTCTTGAGCTTTAATTTAGCTCCTACTTCAAACACTAATTTAGCTCCTACTTCTGAATAGGGTCTAAAAATTTCTAATTCATAAAAAAAGGAATCACCTGTAATTTACGTTTACATTGATGGGAATACACACCATATGAAACACACTAACAGTACATTACAGCATTACAAGACATATTAAGAAAGCTAATGTGCAATTTACCTGTCACCTGTTTCCCTGCGGCACTGATTTCTTTATTCAGCTTCTATAATATAGGCCAATGCAAGTTGTGGTAGGGGATTTAGTCCCTTGACCCTCCTTTTTTGCTTTTTCAATTGCATAACTTTAATGGCCACATTCTATTTCTGTTCTATTGAAACCCACAACACGCAAAAACACAGCTTTGATCGTGGCATCCTCCATCCTCCAGTTATTGATTTTGCTGAATGCACTGCTTGATGTTGCAGATTGCTACTGTACTGTATGTCACATCTGAGTTCTGAGGATGGTGTAAATGCAAACAGGAAAATGGCCTGAGGGGAAAATTAGTTCTTAGGGGAACCGGTCTAATGGCTAGTTCATATAACTTAGTTAAAATATCTACCTGGTGCAAAATAAAAAAATAAAAATGAGTGATGAGTAGGGCAAGGGCAGAGAGCAGCAGGAGCGGAGCGAGATGAAACAGAATAAATAGAGTTTTATTAACTGATACCAAATGTCCTGGCAAGCATTTTTTCTTTTTAAAAGGTGTCTAATAGATGTCTAATAGACGTTTAAACATAGTCTTCAATGCTAAAACAAGGCTAAATTTGTGCTGTTAGTGAAAATCTAAAAGACGTCTAAGGATAGGCCAAAACTAGACTAGTCATCAGATAAACACAAATGAATGACTACACATATAAAGTCTGTCTAATCTGTCTATTTGAAGACTAGTCTAGTTTTGGGCTATTCTCAGACGTCTATTAGATTTTTACTGACAGTCCAAGTTTAGCCTAGTTTTAGCCAAGCTGTCTACATTTAAATGTCTATTAAACACAAAACTGCTTGCTGGGGTCTGCCTGAACAGAACATCTGTAATTCCAGTTAGGTGCTGTTCATAAATACATTTGCCATGAGCAGTAAACATGCTTCCTTTATTGATTTTTAGTAAGTAATGCAGATCTATATTTTGCATTTGTTAGGGGAAAATAGAGTTGCTAGTTCCTCTCAGTGTGGATGATTTCCACATGTTGCTGAAATCCCGTTGCGTTGCTACAAAACACAAGTGAATACGCTCTATCCTTTTCAAACTGCTTATCCAGGACAAAACATTTCCTCTTTTTTCCCAGTGCTCTTCAAGGCCAGCGGGGGTTTATGAAGAGTGAGGTACACTGGGATTCAGATCACAGGCCCCATGGCTTCCACATCAAAGTGAAGCCTCTGGTCTACACACACGTACACTAGTGGTTCTGCGTTCCCTAATTCTCTGTCTTATTCTGTCTGTGTGATGTGGCACCCTGAGGACTCGACCGCTGAAAAGGACCACAAGGGCCCCTGCAGTCAGTGCTGGTCCAACCCAACTGTGTCGAGTGGTGATGCTCACCTACTCTCTGTTCTCCTAATGACTGCTTATTACTGTCTAGAAACAGTCCATTGTAACTAATTAGACAGACCATATCTCCTTTTAGCTCAGATTGGAAGGAAAATTGGTGGACTCTGTTCTGTTGAAGTGGAACAGTGCTGTACTTAATTTAATAGGCTGGCATTACAACAAAAGGAAGGTCTCAGAAAGGCTCTGCAAAATACAGATAATAGTTTTACAGAAAATCATTCCTTGTGCAATATCTTAGTAATATAGTTTTTCCGAAAATAATTATTTTTTCCAACAATTTTAATATTTATATTTTTAATATGTTGAAAATGCAAAAAAAACTTTTAAATTATTAAGTACATTAAAATACTTTAAATTGCTAAAATATAAAATCATATTATTTAAATTATTATTATTATTATTATTATTATTATTATTATTATTATTATTATTATGACTTTGACTGAACAAAAAGAATTTAAAGGTGCCGTAGGTGATTGTCTTCAGAAACATTTTTTGTTGTGCTGGTTAAAAGTCTATTTAAATTCCATGGTTTCCGCTATATTCATTCTTCTATTGCTGGGAGCCACACCAAAATTCATCCCACCACGGCTACATTACAGCTTCTCATTCAAAACATTCAGTCATATTTTTTTATAGTGGGTTATAATTGCAGCAAAACGTATTAAAAGATAAGTGAATTATAACATTGCAAACTTTTCTGTAACCGTAGTAGTGCTGTGCGTTATTTCTTTAACCCTTTAAGGTGACATGCTGACTGACTGACTGACTGACTGACTGACATGTCAATGATGCGTGAAGCCAGCAAACACGATGTAGCTTTCAGTTAAGATAAACACAGTTTCCATAATTATACATTATAGATACTTTATAAGGTCTATAGCTCTGCATACAATCACTTTATCTTGCTGGAGTTTATAGCCGTTTCACTTTACTTCAGGATGCATTAATGTCTGTAGGTCTATTGGAGACATTCATAAATATTCGTAGCAAATCTAAAGAATGTTGGAGACATTCTTGTTACATAAACACACTAAATAGCACTTCAACATGAAAATTTGCACTTGAGCAGTGTATATTTCAGGGTGTGCAAAAAGTTTTGTGCACGAACAGAGAAAATCGGCACGCAAGCAAAGAGATTCGCATGCTTGTATTACATAAATGCGATCTCGACTTGTAATACTGTGCTCACGACATTTGTCATTGAAATATAAAAAGTAAAAGTGTAAAAGGCCTGCCGCCACAGCTGGAAAAAATCCTAAAGGAAACACTGCATTAAAATAGTAATGATTAAAGTAAATGATCTAAATGTATTTATATGTATTTATATTCTGGGTACGGCATAAGACAAAAAATTGTCGTCCAATTAAAAATCATCAGGCTGACAAATAACTCAATTACAATAGGTAGCTCAAACAAATTTGTCAACAAAATTAAATGTGCAAACGCTTACTTTTGTAAACATAGAAGGGGTTAGGCTTTTGTTGATGGTTAATGGTACATAATATGCGTGTGTGCTGGCACTCACCGGCTGCTTCACATGCACACCCGTCAAGCAACTGAAGCAGAGCTTGATGGTAAACAAATAGCAGTTTATCATAAGCATTTTATCAATAATTTTTTTCCACAGTTGGCATTAAGAAGGAACACAGAAACATTATCTAAAATCAAGCAACTAATGTGTCTGGAAAAATATTCAAAGGCTTTTATTTTTATAAACAGCACAGATGTGAATGTGTCTAAATGTTCTGATTGACTGGAGTAGATGTCTCACTTAATGCATTCTAATTGTTAACGTGCTCTTTCTGGCAATTTTGCTTCTGCGTTCACACAGAGCAGCATTACCGCAAATTACAGGTAATGTTACAACTTCTCTTTCCAGAAAATTGCCGGAACTAATTTACCAGTATTTTCAAAAAGGGAGTGTATTGAGGGACGTACATTTTTTAAGCTATTCAGCTAATGTTAGCATTCTGGCAGATCCCCTACTGCACCTTTAACAATGGTGATATAGTTATTTTTTGCAAGTAATGCACCAAAATATTATGTATTATATATTTTAATAAAAATACTGTACTAAAAGATTTATGATGTATATGTATACATACACTTTTATTACAAAACCTCTTACTCACACAGTCATTGTGCTTGTATATTCGGCTGAAATAATGTATTTTAATATTATTGTTGAAATTTTTTTTTCCTTAAATATAACAGTAATGCACCAAAATATTATTGGACCAAAATATTATTGTTATTGCTTGATAATGCTACATAAAATATTATGAATATAATGCTACATAAAATATTATGTAGCATTATCAAGCAATGGCAAGTCATCTGTGATGCCTCAGAAGGGCCTTTTCACTTGCTTTATTTAGCTGTGCGGTGTTTTCTGGCATTCTCCAATCATAAACAACCTCTCTTGTGTGAACTGAGTGATCTTCATTTTCCCAGGCTGTTTTCATATCTAAGGCCTGCTAATTCATCCACTCTCATGCATGCCTTATGAGAGAAAAAAGAGAAAACTCTTTTATGAGAAGATAGTCAGACATGAAGTAGCATAGGGGTAAATATGACACACCAAGAAAATTTGTCAACAGTACAGACGTCAGCTTTGCCATTTCCATTGGTAAACCTCTATAACAGGTTAATTTCAGGTCTGATAAAGCACTGCAGTATAAACAGCTTAATTGTACGTACTATCAAGCTAAGAATGTAGCAAAAATAAAGGGAATGTGAACGCAAGTAATTAGCGGTTTATTTTACAGAAGAATTCAATGAGAACACTTATACTTATCGAAAATAAAGACATGCACATTATGAGCTGAGACTACTTATCCTGTTTCTGAAATTACTCAAATATGTAAAACCATGACTGTTTTAGGAAGACTCAGGCATGTGTCATATTCATTAACATATTATGTGTATTAAAGCACATGTATGTGTGTATTAAAATGTGTGGTTTGTGCAAATATGTATCAAATACAAATTTGGACTCTTACATTATTTTATTCAGGTCCAAATTGAACCTTAATATGCAATTTGGTGCAGCTGTACTTTGGCAGACATATAATATGTTAGATTGTCCAATAATATGCTGCAGTAAAAGTAGTATGAATATTCTCAATTTTAAAATTGAAGCTAAGTTTTTTTTTTTATTGAGGGGACTGAATTCATTGTAATTAATGACTATTCAATGATGTACAAAAAATATTTCTCATGTCTGATTATAGGCTACTCATTTACCAAGATGGAGGACACTATGTTGCTGTATGAAGAATCCTTCTGCTGCACAAAATGTTTATTAAACCCTTTAACTGCCCCACCAACAAAACAAATTTTGGATTGCATTTCTTAAAAGTGCAGTATGTAAGTTTGACACCCAGTGGTTGAACTAGGTATTACACTCCTGGATCAAAACAAACGGAAGTGCAGGTTGCCAGATTGAGGACATGGGCGAGTGATTTATACCGTATTCTAAATAAAAGCAACGACACACGATAGAAGGAATATTTTCCTTATTAAAATGAATTTTTGTTCTAACCAACACCTCAATTTGATATATTAGAAACTGCTTCTATTTCTCACAGGTGAACAACAGAAAACTATGACAATGATCACCTTATGTAAACCTCATGTGCTTTATTCAGTGTTAAATGCTAACAATGTGAGTTTGAATGCCATTTTACATGACATTTGTTGCCATATACTGAAAGCAGCAGCAGATAATTCACCTCAGATCTTGATATTGAACTTTAGAAAAAAAATTCAAAGCAAAATATCTGACTTCAGCCTTGTTTTTAAGAAAAAATAAGAATTTTCACTTTGCATGTTTCTTAAATATCTGCAAACACATTATGGTATTTTTATGCTTTAGAAGAGTCAAAAACTTACATAGGCACCTTTAACTTCTAATGTTGCTAGTTAACACACTCAATGCTTTTTTTTCAACAGATCCCATAATTTCTAAAATATCTACCATTTGGTAGAGGTTGATATGTCGGTTTATGGTAAACATACCCGAACTAATACATATACTATGAAAAATCAAAAAATATGAAGTGTATGACCAATTTGACAATTGTTCTTCAAACTAATTGTGCATTTGTATTTACTGTTGCTTTGTAACATTTCACAAATGAAATCCAATTATTTCAGGAAGCGTTCATGCGATTTGGATTTTCGCATGATGGACAAAACTAGTGTTTATTCTTGTCATGCAAATTTGCCAAGCTAAACAACATAACATTAGATTGGTTTGACTTGACAGTGTGAGTTGTTCATCTCAAAGCTACTTCACTTTCACTTAATCAGTGTCAGAGTTCTCCACAGCAGAATAAACCGCCAACTACCCTAGAACATTTTTTACCAGAGGATGCCCTTATTGTAGCAATCCAGCCCTGAGAATGCTGGAAAACACTTTCAACAAACAAAAAAAAAAAACCTATACCGCATGTCTTTTGATTATGGGGGAACTGGAGAACATGCAAACTCCAAACAGAAAAGCATTCTGGCTTAGCCCCTCAATGCTTCCTACAACAGAGATGATTAATAAACAAAATGCCATTAGAATTGTGTGATTGTTTTAATGAGGACTGATCAGTGAAGGTTTTTTAAAGCAACCCAGACAGGTTCTTGTTTCATCACTGCAAACAGCTTTTGGTCTAATAAAAAGGAAATCAAAGGATTGAGTTAACTTAGACATTGTTAAATGGTGTAGAAAGAACACTGGGCACCACCACAGACTTTCATTCCAATACAAAACCTCTTACTAACACAAAGCGAAAACATTCAGCCATTGTGCTTCTATGTTCGGCTGAAAAACATGTGGGGTAGTGGGTGTTAAGGGATATGCAAACAGGCCACTGATTAGGATGGGCACCAAACGTGCCAACATGTGACAGGTGCACCCCTTTCCTCGCCCACTCCATCGCTTCCTCCTCCTCCACCCACCCAAAACTCAACAGCGGGTTATTTCCTTCTTTAACTTACAGAGTTTGTCTGTTGCCAGTTGCCAATCATAACACATGATTCTATAGAAGGGAGAGCTCAGCTGCCTCCTTTACTACATTTCTTTAATGTAATGTCTTATGCTATACAGAAATTGAAATGGCGCATAGTAGCACTATTCATAGACACCAGTGAACTAGAACATTGATCAAACATCATCTATGACGGTACGGAAAAACCAGCAGGTGATTTAAGGGTCAAGTTTTGAGAGAAAGCCTGGGATGATGCATCAGGCACTGTAAATGCTGGAAAGCAAACATGATTAGCTTTTGATTAAACCTTTAAACCTCATCGCTGAGAAAACACCCTGACACCCGGCAGTTACGGAGGGGGATTTCCAAGTGTTTTGTAAACACAAAGAGGCAGGTACTAAATCAAATAAGAGGGTGCTGGCTAGTTGTTATAGTGATATGGCATTTTGATATAGAAAGAAAACCAATACAGACTCCAGCAGGGAAGTGATATGACTAGTGGAGGATCATGCATGAAAGGCAACAAAGAAAGGAGGAGAATCATATCTGTGATGTATTGTTTAAAGCGAAAATGATAAAGAGCAACTAGGATGTGTTTATGGAGACATTCGGTCTGGATTATTGTGTTGACCCAAGGCTGATGAATTCTTTTTAGTGCCAGGAAATAATCAGCATTCTATGTAAATGAATTAAACCCCATCCATTTGGTAAATCAATTTGAATTAAAGATCTGATGGAGCCATTATTAGTTAATGTGGTGAGAGTCTGGACTTGTTACGCTTCAGCCATCAGCTCGTGGAAATCACTACAAATGCATGGTAAACCCAAAACATGCCTCAACATTTGAGATGGTTTTTGAACCATTTCAGAATTCCTTTCTGTTAAAACTTGTCTGGTTAACAAGAATGTTTGACCAACAATGATGCAGTTTCTAGAGCAAGTGTAAACCAGGAAGAAGAGATGCACACATGATCAAAATGACTTCAAACTTGTAATATGCACAGAATTTAATGTAATGAGTAGGGATGGGGGCGATGCAGTGAAAAATCAATCACTCATAAAAATCAATCATAAAATCAATCTGCTAGGTAGTGCTGTTGCCTCATAGTAAGAAGGTCGCTGGTTCGATCCTCGGCTGGGTCAGTTAGTGTTTCTGTGTGGAGTTTGCATGTTCTCCCTGCGTTCGGGTTTCCTCCGGGTGCTCCAGTTTCCCTCAAAGTCCAAAGACATGCAGTACAGGTGAATTGGGTAAACTAAATTGTCCGTTGTGTATGAGTGTGAATGAGTGTGTATGGATGTTACCCAGAGATGGGTTGCAGCTGGAAGGGCATCCACTGCGTAAAACATGTGCTGGATAAGTTGGCAGTTCATTCCGCTGTGGCGACTCCGGATTAATAAAGGGACTAAGCCGAAAAGAAAATGAATGAATGAATGAGTAGGGATGGGTATTGTTAAGGTTTTTATCGATATCACTTATGGGTTCGGTACTTTAACGGTTCTCATATCGGTTCTTCTTGTTTTTTGTAATGAAAAAATAATAATTTACAGAATAAACAACACTTTATTTTATTATTACATTTTTATGTAAAATAAAACAAAACCAGTAATTGTAAAACAAATAAATAATTGTTTTGCTGTAAAAGAATTGGTTTTCAATGTAACGGAATGTGTGTGTTTATTTAACTATTAATATTATACAAATTTAGGTGATTGACTGCTGTATGTGGACAATGTGGATGATGTAACATTACCGTAAGGCTGTCAAAAACTTTGTATTTGTCTTTCTGCAGTTAATGCACTTTTGAAAGATACTTTCACTTAGCCAGATTGCTTGTGTTTCCACTTATACAAGAAATGTTGAGTTTGTTGCAATGGGCATTGTCGCTGTCCACTCGGAAAAATAAACCCATTTGGTTCATTCTTACACACTCTTACACACACGAGCTGTGTGTGCACAGGTTTATGTTGTGAGCTATGTGTGTGCGCTTAGCGCGTGCCTCCGCTGAGTGCATGCGCACAAGCTTTTTATACTTGACGCGCTCGTCGGAAACACGAGCATTTCTCATGTGAGATTGCCAACTGTGCAGACGAATATCAAATATCGCAAATTAGAAAAGGGTGGTCAGTTAAATTATGCTACTGTATGTAATGTTTATTCAGCACTGATTATCTAGTAACGATAGCAGAACCGTTAACATCAGAGCTTTTTGATACTTCGGTCTAGAACATGGGTTCCCAAACTTTTCAGCCCACGACCCCCAAAATAATAATGCCAGTGACTCGCGACCCCCAATATCCTTTGAGGTGGTTATAAATACAGAATCCTTGCATGAAATGGCGCACACACACTAATAGACCAAAGTCTATTCTTCGTTTAATTTTTTTATGTATGTCAGTGCTGTAAATGTGCCAGAAAGTTTACCCTGGTGTTATAAAATCAATCTGCTGCATCTGATGCTATTGTTGTGTCTTTAATGTGATGTAATTACCCCAGAGGTCGCAATCCAATAGAACTATTAACTATAAGCTACTATAGTAACTATATTGTATACAGTAACTATAAACAACATTTTTTTCTCTTCTGTAGGTTATGGATAAAATATGGTAATTATTTTGGTTTAATAAAAATAAATCGATTTTAAGAAATCATCAGGCGACCCCCCCCCACAAAATTGTCCTACGACCCCTAGGGGGGTCCCGACCCCCACTTTGAGAACCACTGGTCTAGAATACAGAAATTTAAACGTCTTAATATAAAAGCCTAAGTTTTTAACTTATTATTATGACTAATCCATTACTCATGACCAGAATCATTTGTAAAAAATCTAAATTGGTAAAATCCTTTCCCCAAAGTAAAGAGTTTAACTGTAACTAGCAAACCATGGCATTATGCAAGCAGCACTGGTGTTTAAATAAGTGGTTGAAGTTGCGAGTCAGGGCTTTTAGCAGAGGTTTATTTGTGTATGTTTGGGTGTGGGGGGTAAGTGGAGACTATGAGTCATGGCATGGACGTGCTCCTCATTTGCATGAGGTGAAATCCCTAAGCAGGCAGCGATATGCTGACAGATGCAGCAGAATGGGGAGAACATTCACAGACTACTCTCACCAGAGCGCTTCTTCCAGCAACACACTGTGAGCAAGCAGACGGGCTGACGGTGCTCATCTGGGCGAGGTGTTAAACGCTGACAGCCGACACGCAGTTCTGAACCGTCTGCTCGCCCTAATGAAGCTCGCCAACATTCGCCCTCATCTGTCGGGTGCAGCTGATGGAGGCAAAAAACTGTCAGATGCATGAATCATATTTCTTCGGTTGCAATCCAAGCTTTCGAATTTGACTTCACAAACAAATCAATAAAAGATCCCCTAAGAATTCATATTCTCCTTGCTTTGTCTAGCCGACCATTTCTCTCAAACAATCTCTGGCTGCATAGAGTTGATGCAGTGCAATATCTAAGTCTATCTTCATCAGCCCTCTCACTCACTACCTCTTATGTCAGTCGCATACAGCTGGGATTTAAAAAGGAGGAGCATTTGGTGTCATCTTTCGGGAGCACAGAAGGGAGGGTTGCCTGGTTGGAAAGGATAGCGATAGACACAATAGCACAGTCCTTTTTTAAAGTCTAAACCAAAGATTGAAGGTCTTGGCTTTACACCACATTGGAGTTACCAGCACCTCTCAGGTTCCAAACCACTGAGATTGGCAACTCAATCCCTCCCTCAAGGCGGAAAAAGTTGGAAAGAAAGGGCAAAAAAACTGAACAGGATAGAAATATTTTCAGTATGCTGTCAGAAAGCAGACACACACAATGGCTGGTCAAATAGCTGAGGCTGAACGTCACTGTAAAGTCAGAAGGGGAATTTTGGAGTTTCGTGAGCCTACGCCTCACTGGTTTTATTCCCAGCAGCAGTGAAGCCTAACTTGGGTTCCTCCTGCTGACTGGGTTCAGAGTACACAATATTTTGGTCTGTTTTGATAGCTTGTCAGTTTATGCAATAAAGTCACAGAGATGGTGGAACAAGTGACTATCTTCCAAAAGCAAGCATGTAAACAAACCTTGAGGAAAACAAGGTCAACCTCTACAATTCATAGCATAATTACATTTAGCGAGCACCAGTCCCATCTCATCTTTCACATTTCATCATGTTCAAACATTTCCGCACTCCTTCTAGTTAAGTTAAAGGTAGACTAATGAGGCAAGCTAGCAACCAACACTAGTAACTGTAATATTTAGCATCCTTGTAAGTGCACATATCACTCAAGCTAGAGATGTCACTTTGAATCAGGTTTTAAGTGTTGTGGGTAAAAGCAGGGGAGTTAAATTGGTGCCATGACCCTGGTGGGAGTGAGGTTTAGGAGGCTACATTTAATAAACCTTCATTAATAAGAGCTGTGCAAATAAACCTCACTCCCCTAACCCCAGCAGGCATGCTAGCGACACATAATGTTAGTGCACCCAGCTCCTATGTTTGGAGACACTGGTTTGAATCATCCTTTGAGAGGTGCGAGAAGAAACAGAGGGGTTAAATTGAAGTCTTGATCCAGGCTTAGGGGACTTAATCTGATGGGTTTCACATGCATTGAGGCAGTTAAGTAATTAAATGGCCTATCACCATACCTGCCAACATTTGGTTCGTAAATTCCGGGAGAGCAGGGGGGAGGTGGGATGGGGGGGGGGCAATGGTGATGTGTGCGCGAACTGAAGAGCGGGGAAGGGTGAGAGGTTTGGGGAGATGGGGCGGTTGCGCGCGATCAGAAGAGCAAGCACCAGGTTTCAGCCGTACTGTACCAAAATGCTGAGGAGCGGGGGTGGGGGGTGAAATTCCGGGAGTTTTCCGGGAGACAGAACAACACGGGAGACGGGTCTGAAATACGGGAAACTCCCGGAAAAAATGGGAGTGTTGGCAGGTATGCCTATCACTGGTGCTAAAAGGTTAATATTTATTTCTGTTTGAAAATAACATAGGCTACCACCCACAATAAATCTTACCTTAAAACTACTCAATATCGTTAAAGAAAGAATGTGTCATTAAAATGCATTTGTTGAAGCAGTCAAGGAATTTTATCTTGTTTTAGCTCTTTTGATGAACCAGTTTCATGGCAGGTTTCAATTGGATTAAAATACTTAATATGGGCCTAATGATTAGAGAGTTGAACTTGTGATCCAAAGGTTGCAGGTTCGAGTCCTGGTACCAGAACTGATTTTTGCTGGGAATATCCACCTCAATACCACAGCTGGCTCAATACCACTGTGCCTTCAGCAAGGCACAGAACCGCCAACTGCTTCCCAGGTGAGTTCATGGGTATAAGTCCCTTTGGATAAAAGCATCTGATAAAAGCATAAATGAAAAAAACAATGCTGTATCAGGTGAGTATCCAATCATGCTTACTACATTTCAAGAGTCATGTATTCCAATTTGTACTGAACATGTTAAAATGGACCTACACATAACATTTTGAGGTAATCATAAAGTGTTGTGCCATTCTTCATTAATTGAAAATCTGCCCCATTTTCATGGTTTGTGTGAGAAGAAACCATGTTTCTTCAGTGTTTCCACTGTACAGTTTTGAGGGGTGGGATTGGGTCAGCAGTAAATGTACAGTAAAGAAGTATGACAGCAGTAAATAACTGAACAATTATTTATTATACAACTGTTCAACCGTACAAGCAACATTTATTTTTTTTTTTTAGAATTTGTCTTGACCAGCAAATACATTAACTGTTAAAATTAGCTTAAAGCAGCAAATGCGGTTTTAAAAAGTATTTATTACCCTGAAGCTAAGTTTAAAATGGCAAACTATACTTTTAAAAACTAGAAAGTGGGCAAGCTTGGCTCAAGTGCAATTAGTACGCAAGTACACTACTAGTACATTGATGTTAGTACTTAAAGTATACTTTCATACTTGCCATTTACTTAAGTATGCTTACATTTTTATAAGTATACTTCTTTTTCTTAAGGGTGTATTTAATGACTTGCTTACCAAGATCAGTCTTGTAAAGCCATGGAGGGTATTGCAGCCAAGTTGGGTCAAAGCCTGTCATCAGTTGTAGTGATGGGAAGTTCGGAACATTTTACTGACTCTGGCCTTTGAGTTTCGTTCATTGAGATGAAACAATCTTTTTTGAACTAATTTCCTTCAATTTGCCAAAATATTATTCAAATGTTACAAGTTGCTTCCAATTAGCCCAAACGTTAATCACACTACAAACAACTCATAACTAGAATGCTATAATAAAGAGAAAATAATCATTAAGTGTTTACCTGGTCTTTTGTCTATGATTATTTCAGCTCACCTCTAACAGGTCTTCAAATTTGAGTAGTTCGTTCACGTCACACTGACAGTCCTATATAAGCCTAATAAATGCACACAGTCTGAGCCAAAAGGAGCCATGATTAGTTTACCTTCTGAGTCTTCTGTTTTAATCTGTTGTAATCTGGCACTTTATAGAAAATAAAATTAACTTGACTTTAGGGGGGGGGGGGGGGGGCACCACCCTAATATAATGGTAGGGGAAACACTGTCCTTTACTACCACCAATACTCATCATTTCAACTGAAATCTCCAGTATGCATAGTACGCTTTGTAGCAATGTTGGTAAAGACACATTTTTGAGCAATTATTATTTAACATCTATTAAATATCTACTCAAACAATCAACACTGATATTTCCCAAGCCTGCATCTAGTCAGAGGAATTGGTTACTTCTCTATAAGCATATTTGGTTGTTAGTTGTATGAATGGGTGAGAGATCAGCAGTGCTCACTTCCTAATACAGCCATAATGGACCCTTTGAAATCAAATACCCATTCAGTCTTTTGTACCAAGGCCTTTATAACATGATTGACCGACTCAATTATTCAATATCCTGCTTTGTGCCATTTATTGATTCCTCTTTTTTTCTAAGTTTCCATTATCCAGTTACCCTTACCAACAGGATTCATTAACTGGCGGCCTAGAGAGCAGTTTCACTACAGAAACAGCATCTAATAGGAAGCTTTAAGAGCAGACTCATGAGACATATTCACAGGGTAGTAGTATTCATATCTACATATTAAAAACTTTCGAGTTCTATCTGCATTGGAAGGGTCTGCTTTACTTACTCTAAGGATGCTAAATTGGCTTAGTTAATATAAGTGATATTTTTCTTGAAACTACTTGAAATATCCTGCTGTTTTAGACTATGAAATGAGATGATGGCCCATTCATGAAACAAAAACTGATGTTTATCAGTGGTGATCATGCATAATTTAATAGCTCCATGGCTGTTGTAAATACACCCTCCCTTATTGCTAAAACCAGGGCATTAAAAATTGATCAAGCCAGGGATTAAGATGGTGTTACATACAATACATCAAATGTGTCTAAGTTGACCACCTCAGGGCCGAGCTTCCTGTAAACAGAGTATACACTTCCTGAATTTAGGATGCTTCAGAACATGAGAAGCCTAAAAATGCCACTCTTGAGCTGGTTGTGTTTTTCATGGTCATCTCAAAACTCTTTCAGAGCATGTTTGCCAAGGTCTATGGAGTTTTCTTCTGGATCGGTGGAGCTAGTTAGGAATTCTTCATATATCACAGAGGATGAGAGTATCCAGAACAACAGGCAAACACAGTTCCAGAAAGACTAAACACAGAAACCTGGCTGGATTACACAGCTTAAGGCAAAGGGCCAATTACATTAGTGTGCCATTAGTAAATGTCAGTTTAATAGTCTAGGCACGTAATGATCAGACAGATACCGAGTGTGGACCTGAGGGTTTGTGTATGTATCCATAAATATCTCATTTCAAAATGTACAAGGGCTTAAATGCGTCACATGTCATATTTGATGACAGAGATGCTGCGTCAAAAGTCACAATTGAAATACCTTAGTTTTGTGTACAGTGCAAACGTGCTAATTTGACTGTTTATATATTAAATTTAAGTCATATAATAAAATATAATATAATATAACATAATACAATATACATATTTTAAAATTTTATTCATATTCATTCATCTCACAGCAAGATGGTTGCTGATTCAAGCCCCGGCTGGGTCAGTTGGCCTTTCTGTGTGGAGTTTGCATGTTCTCCCCGTGTTCATGTGGGTTTCCTCTGGGTGCTCCAGTTTCGCCCACAAGTCCAAAGACAAGCGCTATAGGTGAATTGGGTAAGCTAAATTGTCCGTAGTATATGTGTGTAAGTCCTGGTCCTCCAGGTTATGGGTTGTGCTAACGACCCACCTCATAAAAATTTGATGTTATGAAACACCAACATGGTGCGGCTAAATATCAACTTCGATGTAAATGGCCCTGGGAGTAAGTATATTCATTCTCATTCATACATTAATTCTAAATTTCTGAATTCTAAAGAACCAGAGATTTGGAAGGGAGGGTGCAATAAGATAACATGGGCAAATATAAGAGTATTTGTGTAGGTCAAATACAGGGCCGGAGCAAGCTGAACTGGCTCTATAGGCAAACGACGATCACGCCGGCCTTAACCCTAAAGTGAAAACGCAAGTGACCGGTTTGCGAAGTGAAAGTGCCGTGGACAAAAGTGAGAACCGGGGGATTCAATTCTGAAAAAATAATTATATGTTGTCGTTCAATGTATATGTATAAATAAATGCATACATTTTTTCTTTACATCATATAAAATTACATTTTAGATGAAATCCCTCAGATATCATTAAGAATATTTTCAGTTTTTCAGATGAACAATATAATAACATCATAGCAAGCTAATACTTGTCCGACTTGTCATTACCTAAACCTATGTACAGTTCACTAAAAAGTTAGTATTTGCATCGGTTGCGATGGGGGGTTGCGAGACAATGAGGGGGGTCACTTGGTGATTTCCAAAAATATCATATATGTTAAACTATTAGAATTACAATATTTTAGCCATAACCTACAGAAGATAAAAACAGTGTTTAAGAGTTGCATAAAAAAAGCCTCTAGCCTTTCAATTCTTTTTTCCATTGATGAATAATCACAATAAAAATGTATATAGTTGTTAAGACTGTTGCACTTTTTTGTATTGTCATTTAGCTTGTTTATATAGTTCCTACTGGTGTGTGTGCACTGTTGTGTGCAATCTTTGTATGTTTATAACCACCTACGAGGATAGTGGGGATCGTGAGTCACTGGAATTGCTATTTTGGGGGTCACAAGCTAAAAAAGTTTGGGAACCCCTGGTGTAGTGTAATGTGTGTCTATACCATGCACTCCGGTGCTCATGGCAACCAGAGTTCGATTCCTAGCTCGAGGTCTTATGCCAATCCTTCTCCTCTCTCTGCTCCCCAAACTTTCCTGTCAATATTCTCTACAGTCCTATCCAATAACTATGAAAACCGAAATAATAATTATAAAAAAAATTAAAAGTTAGTATTTGGGAAGAATTAATAAAGCTTTCTCACAGAAGAAACAATTCAAACATCCTCACTGCCAAGCAAACATCTTATAGGCCATCCATCATTTGCAGATGATGTTATGATGTATTCAGCCTCCACACTGATGATTCAGCGTGATGATGATCAAGATCATGACAGTATTTGCACACTACCCAGAAATTGGGGGAGGCAGCTTGGGGGCTCAGACTCAAGAGTGTACGTTTTACTGGAAAAAGAAGCTGACTGTAAACACACTGATCATTTGAGTGGCCTACTGCCCATGACTGACCTCTCTCTCTTTCAATCACACACAAACCGGACACGGAGACACACTGAAAAACAGCAGCAGCTGGTGTGCATGACACACAATCCTGGAACAGACCCGCAGAGCTGGTGCTGTTTTTCAGGAAAATAATCTAATGTGGGTATATTTCATGTTGTTTTCCCAGTCTACCGTTGTGCAATCCGTGCTCAAGTTCAGTCGCTCTCCAAGTCAATATCACACTGTGCTTTTCAGTAGTCTAAATCATCCAAGTACAAAGGGAAACAGCACTTGTCCCAGATCCATTTTATGTATCTCGACTTACGTGACACCGACAGTCGCCTGGTGATTGATGTGTGCTGCTCCGCTGATTTTTGTTTGTCTTATCCCGCGCTTGTGCTTCTCATTACACATCTTACATTTCAACCGGGTACATAATCCAACAGTTGAATTCTGACATGTCGTCAAAATGGAATCCAAAGGCAACAGAGTATTTACAGCATAGGCGAACTGTGGCTCCATTCCTGGGTTTGTGGAGAACAGCGGGATACCTCAAGAATGGCATTGGCGGTGTGTGTTTTTTGGAGCCGAGTGTGTGGTGGGAGAGAATATGATGCTCTAGACGGCTGTGGGAAGAGAGAGGGGGCGAGATTGGCTTTAGGTGCTGTAGGGACGGAGAATAGGATTGGCCCGCGTACAGATCTTGTACATTGAGGCATCAAAGAGCTCACGGCGCGGCTTCCCACGATAGACACCACGCACCCTGTCAAACACACCTCTCCCCCCTGACAGGATCATGGATAAGTCACCATGTCTGCACTCATTCTTTCTTGTTTAATGAAATTCCAACCTATTCCTAGTCTTGGGGTAGGAAAAGGGTCTTTGTGTGAGATTCATTTGTGAAGCTTCTGAGGGCTTGTCTTGGGGTGATGGGAGAAAATGAGACACTGTCTAACTACTTCAATTTATAAAGCTTTTGATCAACTTGGCAGCAAGGTCACAAAGTGCATGATAACCGAAACTGCCATGTAGTTGCTAATTAGAGTGGTGATGGCCATGGCCACTGACCTTGTAATTCAGGTCCATTTCTTATCGTCAAAGACTTTATAAATGCTCACAAATTATTAAAGGGGATAGTTCCCACAAAAATATGGTTTTAAAGATTTAAATCATTCATTCATTTTCTTTTCGGCTTAGTCCCTTTATTAATCAGGGGTCGCCACAGCGGAATGAACCGCCAACTTAAAAAACATATTTTAAAGAATGTTAAAAAACACTGACATCTATAGTAAGACAAAAGAAAGGCAATCATTTTCCTTCAAAATATACTGTACATATCAACACAATATTAAGGTGCTTTCACATCTGTGGTTCGGTTCATTTGGTCCAGAAGAAAGAGAAACAAATGATACATTGTAGCATTTTTCTGCCGTCTTTGGGTCCTTTTCACACCACACTAATTGCTTTGGTCCGAACCAGTTGAAAAGAACCAAAATGCAGTAATGTGACAAAATCCACATCACTCATTGGCCAGATGTTATTGAACGTATTGCCTAAACTGCTTTTTTGATTGGTCAGAATTAACGTGCAGGAAAATGCCAAGGGAACTTCTGCAAGTAAACAAACTGGCAGACACAAAATGTTGCTTTTTACTATGGAGGGACGACTGCGCTGGCTGATTGTATCCCTGGTCATAGTATACTAGTTTGCATACATCACTTTAGACAAACTATACATTTCGAGAATGAAGCTGCTGACAATGCGGCTGGAAAACAATGTTTTAATGCATTGCAAACGATGAAGGGGCATCGCAAGTCACTTCAGGAGAAGGCGTGAATTAATTTAGCTAAACTGCCATCTTCCGGAAATATTACCAACTATCCATCAGGTAATGTTTTTCCCTTTCTCTCTCTGTTTAAAATTGTTGGTAAATCGCTGTCAACAAATATTTTTCCTCCACATTCCATATTGCACAGCGCATCAGACTATGGCAGCTGGATTAGTTAAAAAAGGTGCAGTACTTTTTGCAGTTGGGTCTGTTCTAGTTCGGATCATGTTCTCAGCACAAACTAATTGCTCCAGGGTTCACCACCTCTTTAGGGAGGTCTCTGTAAGCTTTTCTGGTCTGCTTTTGGTGTGCACTCGAGTGCGATTGCTACATTCACACCTGCCCAAAAGAACCACACCAAGAGGGAAAACGAATTCTAGTGCGATTTAACCAAACTACATAAGGCAGGTGTGAAAGCACTCCTAATCAACAGTACCAAACACAGAAAAAACAAGTAACAAGTGTTTTGGAACAAGTAAAGGGAGGGTAAATCATCATCATTAGATTTTGTGATGGAATTTAACTATCGTTAAAATTTTTATATAATTGTTCCAAACAATGGCAAAGTAGACCACATTAAAACAAACCACAGCTTAAAAAAGAGCAGCACAAAAATTCTGCAGATTTCTAAAGGGAGTGAGCCATTGCACCACGGTTGCAAAGTGTTGCTGTGGGTTGAGCAAATTGCCAAGTATCACAAGCCCCAAGGATAATCTATGGTGAGGAGAAGCAACAGAACAAATGTTTTACAAAGCACTATTGGTGTTCTTTCAAAAATGGCACTTTGAAGAGAACCTTCAGGCTTAGCTTAGGGGAATTCGGCTTGGTGCTTTTAGCCTGAAACAGCACAGGAGGCCTGGTTGGCGTCCCTTTCCTGGGCCTCTTTGTTGAGATGTTCCTGCAGCTGTGGAAACAGCAAATAGAGCTAGTCCTGTGGCCATGTTGGGATTGGGTGGGGATCTGACCTCTAAATCCTTTACAGTCTAAAACCGCTTGATTTGAAAAATGTTAAGCTATTATCTGTATATCCATTAAATGTTTAAGAATCTTTAGCAAAATACAATTTCCATATGAAAAAAAATCTTTACAATCAAAGTGTCTTCAACTGTCTAATGGCCTCTTGGCTAATGACCAATACGCTGATCTCACACGCCATTCCTTTCTGTTCCACATTAAAGATGTCATGGGCAGAATAAGGTACAGACCCACACATAGACACAGATCAAAACATTTCCATCCAAGCCATGTCTTCAGAAAGCGCTCATTAGTTTCCAGTCACTTGCTGTGTAGGTCAGCACCATGTGCACGAGTTAGCGCTGGCGTTAGTTAGTCGTTTTCCACCATTCATGTTATCTAAAGTGCAATTTATCACATCGTTCTAAGTCTATTCCAGTGAATCAGTATAATGATTATTTTAGCGCAATGGAAAGCATCTAAGAGCTGTTTTGTCTCAGTGGGGTAAGAGTTCAAAAAATACCTGAAACGTACAAATACATGCATGCATAGTTTCCGCAACACCACAAAGAATTAGTTTTTTTGATTTCAGTCTGCATTTGCATTCTTTCATCTCCATAAATGCTACAAATGACTTGCTGCAGGTTTCTGTTGCTTTTCGAGATTGCTGAAAGGTGTTGGAAAGTTTATATCACGCAGTGGTAATAGTAGTTTTGTTGGGATGTTTTAGGTGGTTCCCCGTGTTTAAGTCCCAAGACTAACTGTAACTCAAAAACAGCCTTCAAAAACATGGAAAAACAAGCAAATGGAAAAGTAAACAAGTATTGTTATTCATGCCCCAATGATCATAGATGCAATTTTATGAAATCCTACAGTTATCTCATATGAAAACAGAGGTGGATGCATGCAAGAAGATGTCTACAATCATAAGATTACCTGACACTGCTCTCTTAAGACCACCAAGAATGATAATTAGAAATTGACAATTTTCGGTTTATTCTAAGACTAAGCAACAGTTTTATTATCTCTAAATAACATCAATGCCACATACAAACTATATGCTTAGAGTCATACATAAGGTAAATTTCTATTTTAACCAAAAACTCATAATGTATTTATAATCTGTCAAAACTTGTATACCCATGTTGTGCATTATAATGCATTAAGTCATGCATTATAAATGTAACAGATTACTTTAGTTAGTAGGCAACTAAAGTCAAAAGTAAGTCCTCAATTTAAAGGGATTGCTCACCCCCAAATGGCTCACTTTTTACTCATCTTCAAGTTGTACCAATCAGTATTTGTTTCTTTTTCTGATTGTAACAGAGCTAGCGAAGTGCTATGCAGGTAAACCTCACTCATCTAACCTCAAAAGGTGATCTAGCAACAGATGCTAGAGGCCATGGTCTTTAGCCTCCTTGTTAAAGCAACTGACTCTCATGCAAAGAATTGCCAGTTAGATCCCAGCTCAGAACGGGTTGGGTGCAGTAGAACCAGTGGGTTACATGATGAATACATAAGAAGATATTATGAAAAGCATTGGTGACCAATGGTTTGTGGTAGCCAATGTCTTCCATAATAGAAAAAAATCTTCAGAATTCTATGGCTATGGTCAAAAAAGAAACATATAAGCCTGGAACAAGTGCGGACTTGTAAATCATGGCACAATTACCATTTTTGGGTGAACTATTCCCTACTTATAACTTGTCCACTGCTAAGTGTATATTAAACAGACCAATATCGTTGCTTAGGTTTTTGGATAGAGAATATATGTGGAACATACTTCAGACATGCTAAAACAGACCTGAGAACACTCAATTCTCATTAGTTACTGAATGAACAATGAAATTAGATCAATTATTTAATGAGCGAACATGCAAGGGGTGGAAAAATCAGTAGACAGTATGAATTATAGGTGTTGCAGTTCTGAAGAAAGCTTGAAAGGAATTCTGGAGGTGCAGATTCTGTGGGTTTATGATATAACTGTGGAAGGAAATGAGAAATGTATAAAATTACATCTGAAGAACATTTTAGATCACATAATGTGGAAAAAAAGCTTCTTAGATCGGAGAACAACACTGCGTAGGAGGAAAGAATTTGATTTTGCTGATATATTAAAGTGTATCCTAAACTAGTCAGCCTTCATTATTTAGATAAACATAGTGTTTTCTACTTTAAAGAAAGCTGTGAGGCTTTAGCGTCCATATCCCCACAGACCTGCCAATTGCGACACAATTATTGCAACACCAAGCTTAATAATACAGCCCTGCGCATAATTCTAAGCAGATGGAGAGAAACAAGGTCACATGTGGGCACACACAGAAGCACCCATTCTGCATTCAGTGGTGTAGACCCAAAGAAAAAAAAGACACATACAAAACAATGAATAAATCAGACATTACAGCCTAACTTAATTTGAAAACTATAGAAATATATGCAAAAACGTGACTGCTGGAATGCAAACCTTTATTGTATGGAATGGAACCTTACAATTTAGTGTCTGAAGTTGATTTTGACACTGGCTTCTTCTATGCTCCCTATTATAGCATTATAGCATACAAGTTTGCTTTTGATTTCTTTTTAATTCTGAATGTTGTATCACTGGAAACCTCAGCCTAGTTCTTAGAATGTCACCACAACCGGTATTCTTAGAGACAAGAGCTCGTTTTTAGAGTTGTGTAATGTATTCTCTCTAAAAACCATCAACTGCAAAATGACATTTCAAGAACTTTCCCCTAGAGAACTTTCCACTTTACATCTGCTTACTTTATATTTGAGAACATCCATTCAGATACAATCTGGCATTGTGATAGAAAGCTTGCTTTTGGAATTCTGACAATAAAATATTCCATGTTTTCCAAGTCTATTTTTAGTGATTTGTCATGACATATTTTATGTATAAAGATGCAATATAATGCTAATTTAAAAAGCTATTATTTTGTTAACTGAGTGTAATAGAACATATTAAAATGCATTAATAATAAAAAGAAAATTTTTGCATACTTTACATTTTAGACAGTATATTTTGTCAGTCCTTTTAAATGAATTGTTTTAACGTATAAATCAATAAATTGCTGTTTTATTTATCCAAGACTGGTCTGAAACAGAAGTACCAACACCAAGCACATTAAACACTTACCAGCCACTGGTACACCTTACTAGTATTGGGTTGGACCCCTGGTCCAAGACTTTGGACCAGGTATACACAAACATGGCTGAAGCCTATGCTGTTACCCCCCTCCCCCACCTGGGTCAATCAGATCAACTTTCTTTGTTCCTCACCCCCCGATACTCACCCCTCATCAACCGTGTGAAGCCATCAGTGAGGACCATCAAAGTGTGGCCAGCGGGGGTAGACTCCACACTCCAGGACAGGTTTCAACACACAGACTGGAGTATGTTTGCTTCCCAGGCCACATGTGGCTCTCACACAGACATTAACAGCTACACTTCCTCTGTTCTAGAATACATCAACACCACCATTGACAGTGTTACAACCCAGAAACAGATCACCACATACCCAAATCAAAAGCCATGGATGAACAAGGAGGTGCGCCTCCTGCTGAAGGCACGCAACACTGCCTTCAGATCAGGGGATGCACAGGCCTACAGCACTTCCAGGGCTAATCTGAAGAGGGGCATCAAAAAGGCCAAGCACTGTTACAAGCTAAAGCTAGAGGAGCACTTTTCCAACTCTGATCCTCGGCGCATGTGGCAGGGCATACAGGCCATCAGCAACTACAAACCCAGCCATTCCATACCCACAGCCACAAATGTCTCCTTCCTGAACGAGCTTAATGACTTTTATGCCCGCTTTGAAAGAGACAATAATGAACCCTACATCAGGATCACTTCCTCAACCGACCACTCACCCATTACACTCACCTCCTCAGAAGTCTACACCGCACTGAGTCGGATCAATGTGCGTAAGGCTGCTGGACCAGACGGTATTCCTGGGCGTGTCCTCAAAGCATGTGCAGAACAGCTCGCTGGGGTATTCACAGACATTTTCAACCTGTCCCTTAACCTAGCAGCTGTGCCAACATGCTTTAAAACCACCTCTATTGTGCCAGTGCCGAAACACTCCAGCCCAACATGCCTGAATGACTACCGCCCGGTAGCACTCACACCCATCATCATGAAGTGCTTCGAGTGGTTGGTCCTGGCACATCTGAAAGACTCTCTGCCATCCACACTGGACCCACATCAGTTTGCCTACCGTGGCAACAGGAGCACAGAAGATGCAGTCTCCATAGCACTGCACTCTGTACTCACACACCTGGACAATAAAAACACTTACGCACGTATGCTGTTTGTTGACTTCAGCTCAGCATTCAACACTGTCATACCCTCTAAGTTAATGATCAAACTTAGAGACCTGGATATAGACACATCTCTCTGTAACTGGGTTATGGACTTTCTGACTAACAGACCTCAGAATGTTAGATCAGACCACATTTGCTCCACCACCGTCACACTCAACACTGGTGTACCACAGGGCTGTGTGCTGAGCCCCTTCCTCTACTCCCTTTTCACCATCGACTGTAGGCCTGTGAACAGATCCAACGCCATCATCAAATTTGCAGATGACACCACAGTGATTAGTCTAATCAGCAACAATGATGAGACTGCCTACAGGGAGGAGATACAGCATCTGGCCACGTGGTGCACCAACAATAATCTGCTCCTTAACACCGACAAGACCAAGGAGCTAATTGTGGACTTCAGGAAGGGACGAACAGGCTCACATGATCCCATCTACATCAATGGGATGGCCGTCGAGCCTGTATCATCCTTCAAGTTCCTGGGGACCCACATCTCCAAGGACCTTTCCTGGACCACCAACACCTCCAGCCTGGTCAAGAAGGCTCACCAGCGCCTATTTTTCTTAAGGCAACTTAAGAAGAACCAGCTGTCATCAGCCGTCTTGGTGAACTTCTACCGCTGCACAATAGAAAGCATCCTGACGAACTGTGTCACAGTCTGGTATGGAAGCTGCTCTGTTGCGGAGCGTAAGGCACTGCAGCGGGTGGTGAAAACTGCCCAACGCATCACAGGGACCACACTGCCAGCCATAGAGGACATCCAGAGGAAACACTGTCTGCGCCGAGCACGCAGTATTCTTAAAGATTCCTCTCACCCTGCTCACAGACTGTTTTCTCTCCTGCCTTCTGGCAGGCGCTTCAGGCTCCCCCGGACAAAAACCAGCAGACTAAAGAACAGCTTCTTCCCCAGAGCTGTCTCCCTCTTGAACTCTGCTCCCCACTGACTTTTTGCCCCCCTAATACACCCCACTCTCCTCTCCTCATAACTCAGACTCATCATAATCACTGCACTACTTAACATTTGCACATTTAAAAATTGCACATATTCATTGCACTGATTCATTTATTTGAACTGTACACACCTACTGCACATGTACATTTGTAAATTATGTACACATCCACTGTACATATACATTTGTAATTATGTTTATCTATCTGCACACTTCTGATTATTAATAGCAACCTGTACATTTATCCATCTATTGTAAATCTCTGTTCATAGCTAACACAACCTGTATATAATGTTGATAGTACATCCATTTGTAAATATCACCATAATTTTTAGTATCCTGCACTTTTTAGTATCCTGCACCAAGTATCCTGCACTTGCTGCTATTGCACTCCTGGTTAGACCTAAACTGCATTTCGTTTCCTTGTACTTGTACATGTGTGATGACAATAAAGTTGAATCTAATCTAATCTAATCTAATTTTGCCTTCAGAACTGCCTTAATCCTTCGTGCCATAGATTCAACAAGGTACTGGAAATATTCCTCCAAGATTTTGGTCCATATTGACATGATAGCATCATGCAGTTGCTGCAGATTTGTGGGCTGCACATCCATGATGCGAATCTCCGGTTCCACCACATCCCAAAGGTGCTTTATTGGATTGAGCTCTGATGACTGTGGAGGCCATTTGAGTACAGTAAACTCATTGTCATGTTCAAGAAACCAGTCTGAGATGATTCACATGTTATTACATGGCACGATATCCTGCTGGAAGTAGCCATCAGAAGATGGGTACACCGTGGTCATAAAGGAATAAACATGGTCAGCAACAATACTCAGGCAGTCTGTGGCAATCAGATGATAGTAATTGGCCCAAAGTGTGCCAAGAAAATATCCCCCACACCATTACACCACTACCACCAGCCTGAACCATTAATACAAGGCAGGATGGATCCATGCTTTCATGTTGTTAATGCCAAATTCTGATCCTAACATCCAAATGTCGCAGCAAAAATCGAGACTCATCAGACCAGGCAATGTTTTTCGAATCTTTTATTGTCCAATTTTGGTGAGCCTGTGTGAATTGTACCCTTAGTTTCCTGTTCTTTGCAGACAAGAATGGCACTCAGTGTGGTGCATCCAGAGATGCTCTTTTGCATACCTTGGTTGTAACAAGTGGTTATTTGAGTTTCTGTCAGCTGGAACCAGTCTGGCCATCCCTAGAGATGTGGTTGAGCGTGAAAATCTCAGTAGATCAGCAGTTTCTGAAATACTCAAACCAGCCTTTCTGGCACCAACAACCATGCCACATTCAAAGTCACTTAAATCCTCTTTCTTCTCCATTCTGATGCTCGGTTTGAACTGCGGCAGATCGTCTTGACCATGTCTACATGCCTAAATGCATTGAGTTGCTGCCATGTGATTGGCTGATAGGAAATTAGCGTTAACAAGCAGTTGAACAGGTGTACCTAATAAAGTGGCTAGTGAGTGTATAATCATATAATCACTACATGGTTTCCGCTACATTTATTCTTCCATGGCGGGGCGCCACACCAAAATTCATCCCGCCATGGCTACATAACAGCTCATTCTAAAACATTCAGTAGTTTTTTTTAAATAGCGGGTTATAATCGCACCAAAACGTATTAAAAGGTAAGTGAATTATAACAGCGCAAACCTTTTTGTAATCGTAGTGCTGTGCATCATTTGTTTAACCCTTTAAAGTGACATGCTGACTGACTGACTGACTGACAGGTGCGTGAGGCCAGCAAACACGAGTTTTCAGTTAGGATGAACAGTTTCCATAATTATACTTTATAGTCTATGGATTTGCATACAATGACTATCTTGCTGGAGTTTATAGCTGTTTCACTTTACTTCAGGATGCATTAATGCCACTCTGTAGGTCTATTGGTCTATAGGTCTACTGCCGCCACAGCTGGTAAAAAATCCTAGAGGAAACACTGCACTATATAATCATCTAAAACAAAAAAACTTTTATTTAAATTTTTTTTTTGTCAATATATGGACTATTGGTCGATGTACTTTCGGTCGGTCTGGATCCTTAAAAAGCATCATATGGCCTCTTTAAACAACAACAAAAACTGATAAATGTTTCTAGCTCTCTCTCTTTCTCTATCTCTCTCTTTAAATTGAATACATCAAGTATTTTTATATCTATAAGTGTTTAAACAAACACATTAAGCTTTGGCAGCATGCATGCATTTAACAGGAGAACAGCTGTATTGTAAACCATACATGTGAGAACTCTGGTGGTATGACAATCATTTCTGAAGAACATCTGATGAGTGTCGTTCATGGTTTGCTTTAACACTGTAACAATTGAGGAGTTTTTCACAAGTGTTGCAAAGCACAAACTGAGGAACTCACACGTGCCAGCCCAAAACACACACACACACACACACACACACACACACACACACACACACACACACACACACACACACACACACACACACGCAAATGCAAATGAAAAATACAAATGCAAATACACACTTAAAATCATTAGATCAAGTTCCGATTTTTTTTCAATGCATGATGTCACGATGCCCGTTTTGTGCGTGCACACGCCCCCAACTTCCCCATTTCCCGAATTTCATTTCCACCAAGCTGACATAGACATTCTTACTTCTGCATGCTCAAACTTCATCAATGACCAGTCATTTCATTCAAATGACTGTCCGATAAACACAACACTCAGACCTTAGATGCAAAGCTCATACTGTCTTAGTCATTGCACAGAAATGGATTGTGCGGCTGAGGTAATGATTTCCTGTTGAACTAAAAGGTTTATATTTGAGATTCTCAAGAACTGCTTCATCCGCTACTTGAAAGAAAAAATGACCGAAGGTTTTAAATGTGACACATCTGATCAGCTGCCTCTGGCAGGAAGTTAACCTCATATGGTAGTACTTGGAAAGGCTGTTCTTTGTACTGCAGTCTACAGTTCTAATTAAATACCAGATAAAAGGGATGCTAAACCACTGAAGCCAAAAAAAAAATGAAAAAACGAAAGCAAAAGTTGCCTCACATGCATTTATAAAACACCTTTATACAGCACACCATATTTATATTTAGATACATATTGTGTGATGCATGATTCTTAGTGTAGATATAATTATGCAGCACAATGAACCAAAAATATGCCTTGAAATCTAGGAACTGCTAAAATTATGTGTGTGTGTCTGTTTCAAAGGTCTCATAAAACTTAATGTAGAATACATCAGTCCAAAAAAAAATGAATTTCTCATGCATTTATTATTCTTTGTTAACAACAGTTAATAAACCTACAGCTGTTCATTGTTACGTCAGCTCAGATCCATTAAAAATGTATTAATGCCTTTGTATAAATATTAAGTGTTTTTGTTGTTTGAATAAAGGTTTACAAAAATAAATGCTTGAGAGGAATTTTTTAATTTTTGTTATGTAGTAAAAAATGTAACAAATAAAACTTAGGGGGCCTCAACCAATGCCAAAAAGCCTATATTAATCATATAGCTCTTTTCTAAATGTTCTATCATATGTTATAAAATCGGCAGTTCATTCTGCTGTGGCAACCTCTGATTGATAAAGGGACTAAGCTGAAAAGAAAACGAATGAATGAATGTTGTAAAATCTGTCTATAACCATTAAGATTTAAATGTTACTTCTTTTCAAAACTGGGGGCCCTCATGAATAGTGGAACGTTTCTTCCATCAGGGGCAGACTTAACTAATAAGTGAGGTAAGCAGCCGCTTAGGGCCCCAGGAAATTAGCGACCAATGCCAAAAAGCCTATATTAATCATATAGCTGTTCTATAAATTTTCTATCATATGTTGTAAAATCTGTCTGTAACCATTTAGATTTTAATGTTACTTTTTAAAACCGAGGGCTCTCATGGATAGTGGAACGTTCCTTCCATACTGCACATGTAAATATTAAAATGTAATCACAAATATGTATTAATTTTACATTAAGAAGATAAAAATTCCACCTAAAATATATTTTTAACATGCAGTTTATTTACAAAAAAAAAAACAACAACAACAACAAATCTACAGAGACAAACAAATCTATAGAGAAAGAGAATGTTTCGAGTTCGGGCCCCCAAATCACTTAGTCCACCCCTGCTTACTGTTATTATTATTATTTTAATGTGTGCATTGCTTATTTACAATGATCAAATAATATTTATTTCAATATATTTATCAAACATAACAATAAAAATAATAATAATAATAATAAATTGGTTTGTCTGAATCAGGCTGTGTGCCTAGAAGACCATCCGTCCATGACAACACCAAACTCCTCTTATATTTCTGCAGCATATGCATTTCCAGAGGCACAGCATTGTCTGCGCTTCTGCTTTTGATATAATCACAACAGCCTTTCAAAGCATTGTTTCATATTTAAATGCGCAAGTAACACCCAGCTAAGGGAAAACTGTTTCTCCAACCATCAGCATGTATATGACGGAATGGTGAACTTTGTAAGCATGAAAGTGAGTAATTCAGATACCTCTGTGCACATACCATACAACCGCACACTTAAAACAAAACACTGGCTCGTGCTGAGCGCAAACCATCTGTTTTATTCTGCCCTCATTAAAACAAAGCATCAAAAAAGGACATGTTTTATCAGCCCTGGTTCTGCCCCATATATCTATGCGAGTCAGTCTGTGCAAATGAGGGAAATGTCCCTCCATCGCCTCTGAGCAAAGGGACACATTTTAATGGCTTGTGTGTTTATTTTTGTATCGCAAATGAATCATCGTTCATGCATTTATAATAAATGTTAACCCTCTAAGTTCCAGTTGCATAAACGTGTTTATGAAATCCTATAACAGGCTGATTATATCTCATTTTTATTTTAGTTCTTAGTAACCACTTCATTTACTAACCCTGTATAGAACCAGACCCATGTTTTTAATATTTTAACAAGCATTGTAATTCATATTTATTTCATATTTATTCATAGTTAACAATACTTTTAGTTTATGTTTTTTATATGTTTATGTATATAGTTTATGTATAGTTTACTTATATTTAGGGCCAGACGGAATCTGCGGATGTTTTTTGTTATTTCTGCAGAGAATTTTGGTAAAAATCTGCAGATTTCTGTGGAATTATTTTGGGAGTCTCATAACTAAAACCTTAATATGTGAAATAAAAAATAGTACCTTTTTAACTTTTATTCAATTTTTTAAATGCAAATCCAATTAGATTCACTTTATTTGGTAAACAAAGCAAGTCTCTCATATAATATATCTACTAAAAGACAGAAAATATTACTGTACAAACTGAATTGTACATAAATCAGATGAACATTTATTAGTCAATAATATTACTGTAATTAATTTAAAAACTGAATAAATTTAGATTTACACACACATTTACTCAAGTACATAAACAGAATTAATGATGGGCTAAAAATCTGAGGAAATCTGTGGAATTCTTGGGAAAATCTGCTGAATTCTGCGCGCGCAGATTCCGTGTGGGCCTAATTATAGTATACTATGTACGCTACCTGACAAAATTCTTGTGGCCTATCCAAGTTTTAGAAACAACACATAATAACTTGACTTCTAGTTCATTTGGTATCAGCAGTGGCTTATATGAAAAACAAAGGCCTCTAGATTATTTTACCAAAATAAAATATGATCATGACTTGATTTTTAATTATTTAATTAGGACATTAAGGTCTGATTTTGCTTAGACATTAATAATGTGCAGTATAGAATATAAAGTCATGAAGCAAAAATAATTAATATTGTGCATGACTCCCATGAGCTTGAAGGACTGCATCCATACATCTCTCCAATGACTCAAATAACCTATTAATAAAGTCATCTGGAATGGCAAAGAAAGCATTCTTGCAGGACTCCCAAAAATCATCAAGATTCTTTGGATTCATCTTCAATGCCTCCTCCATCTTACCTCAGACGAGCTCAATAATGTTTATATCAGGTGACAGGGCTGACCACTCCTGGAGCACCTTGACCTTCTTTGCTTTCAGGAACTTTGATGTAGAGGCTGAAGTATGAGAAGGAGCACTATCCTGCTGAAGAATTTGCCCTCTTCTGTGGTTTATAATGTAATGGGCAGCACAAATGTCTTGATACCTCAGGCTGTTGATGTTGCCATCACATCTCTCACATGCCCCCATACTGAATGTAACCCCAAACCATGATTTTTCCTTCACAAAACTTGACTGATTTCTGTGAGAATCTTGGGTCCATGGAGGTTCCAATAGGGCTTCTGCAGTATTTGTGATGATTGGGATGCAGTTCAACTGATGATTCATCTGAAAAATCTACCTTCTGCCACTTTTTCAAATGATCATAACTAGAAAACTAGAAGTTAAGGTATTATTTGTTGCTCTTACAACTGGGATCGACGACAAGACTTTTGTCAGGAAGTGTATAGTTACTATATGTATATGTATAATATACTTTTTATTATATTCCATTTTAATGCTTTTAGCAATTTTTTTAGAGTTGTATGGTCTTTCGTGATGCTCCTGAGCACATAAATGTTCATCCAGAAATTGTTCAAATTCCACAACATTCCACGTTAAAAGTGCAGTAGGTGATTGTCTTCAGAAACATTTTTGTTGAACTGGTTGAAAGTCTCTTCACAGTCCAATAGTACTGATTAAAGTAAATGATCTAAATGTGTTTATATGTATTTTTATATTCTGGGTAAGGTATAAAATGTAAAAAATGTTCATTCCAATAAGTAGTCCAAACTGTCTGTCAACAAACGTAGATTTGGGCTTTTGCACATCTCTGTTCACGCAAAATCACATCCGACAGCCGCACCATCAGCACTGGTGCCCCCCAGGGATGTGTTCTCTCCCCACTGCTCTTCTCCCTGTACACAAACGACTGCACTGCAAAAGACCCCTCCATTAAGCTCTTGAAGTTTGCGGATGACACTACTGTTATCGGCCTCATCCGGAACGGTGACGAGTCTGCATACAGACAGGAGGTGGAGCGGCTGGCTTTATGGTGCAGATACAACAACCTGGAGCTGAACACGCTCAAAACAGTGGAGATGATAGTGGACTTTAGGAGAAACCCCCCTGCACTCCCCCCACTCACCATCATGAACAGCACTGTGGCTGCAGTAGAGTCATTCAGGCTCCTGGGCACCACCATCTCTCAGGATCTGAAGTGGGACATTCACATAGACTCCATTGTAAAGAAAGCCCAGCAGAGACTGTACTTCATTCGTCAGCTGAGAAAGTTCAACCTGCCACAGGAGCTGCTCGTACAGTTCTACTCAGCTGTCATCCAATCCATCCTCTGCACTTCAATCACCGTCTGGTTCAGCTCAGCTGCCAAAACCGACCTCCGTAGACTACAGCGAATAGTCCGGACTGCTGAACGAATCACTGGCACTACCCTTCCTACACTTCAAGAACTGTACTCTTCCAGAATGAGTAAAAGGGCTCGTAAAATCACTCTGGACGCCTCACACCCAGCACACTACCTGTTCGAACTGTTACCGTCTGGTCGGCGCTACAGAGCACCAAGCACAAAAACAGATAGACACAGGAAAAGTTTCTTTCCTCAGGCCATCTACCTCATGAACAGTTAAATATTCCCCTACTGTGCAATAAACGTGCAATACTTTCTCATACGCACTTGTACACAGCACCTTATAACCTGTATATTTACAACATATCTGTACATACATTCAACATCCAGATCTTTTTGACTAACTGCATCTCTGTTTAATGTTTATTGCCTTTTCTTTTCTTGTATTTAATTTTGTGTTGTCACTCGTCACTTTATGTACACTGAAAGCTTCTGTTGCCAAAACAAATTCCTTGTGTGTGTGAAGCACACTTGGCAATAAAACTGATTCTGATTCTGATTCTGATATCCACCATTAGCACGTGCATGCCTGCATGCTCGCCATACGTTTACATGCAGACTCACAGTCACAGTCGCGGTAAAATCAAATGCTGAATTGAAACTTTATAAAATCCTGAATCAATATTGGAGTTACTTTTGCCCGATGGAGGAAGGACAACACCATGGCTGAAGTATTTCTGTTAGACAGGTAATGTTACGTTTTAAAACTATTTTAGTCCCCCAAAGCTGATGTAGATTGTGTTGTGTTATGAATGGGTTAAATGCACTGAAGTGTTGTTCAGCCCCTGAAATCTCTCGGTGAAAGATTGATGTGACTGTTTTCAGTTTCATAAGGGACCTTTTACAGCGTCGATAATGTAGATTTTGATTTAGTTTAACAAAAAAAAAATCAGTAAATAGCGCAATTCCGCCTAGCCTGCTTTAATGAGGTGAAGTTGCTTTTATATTCACATTGGTTCATTTTTTGAACAATGACAGCCTCCCTATATTGTTAATATGCTAACCAGTTAGCAGTGTGGCAGATCACCTTCTGCACCTTTAATTTAAATTACACTTTTATGACTGTATTACTTAATTGAATTACCAATAAAAACATTTATTTTGTAGAGAGTTTGCAGGCAGTGCATCAAAAAGCTTTTTTGGCAACACTTTACAATACAGGACATGTAGTTAATGTATTTTCTAACATGAACAAACAATAAACAATACTTGTACATCATTTATTAATCATTTACTAATGCATTATTAAAATCAAACGCTGTGCTTGTTAACATTAGTTAATGCAGCGTGAGTTAACATGAACTAACAATGAACAACTGTATCTTCATTAACAAATGCTAACAAACATGAATAAATATTATAATAAATGTATTGGTCATTGTTTGTTTATGTTAGTAAACACATTAACTAACATTAACTATGTGACCAGTATTTTTTGTACAGTAGCTGCCATGATGCAAACATATACCGCATACATCATTCATGCACAAAGATTCTCCGGAGCCATTACATAATCTGTGTCATAGACAGCTTAGCATGTTTCAAATATGCATTTTCATTCTCTAGAGATTTATATAAGCACAATAACCTCCATGAACTCTGACTAACCAATGCAATTCTGCATCCTGTTGTCTGGGAAAAGGGGGGATTATTTAAATGGGTTGGATATAATTTGACGAGTTGACAGGCAGCTGAGCAGAGTGAATAAGCGGAGACCCTTTCGCTTCAACCGGAAGATATGAAGACCTTCACATGTCTGTCGTATATTGGCATCTGTTTGGACTATTAACTTTGGGTATCATTTGAATTCTGCTCAGCAACAGTGCTGGTAATCATTGTTTGTACAGGAACTAGGGCGTGAGACCAAATGTAGGTGATAAAAATTGATGCCCGGCATCACAAAAGGACAGTGGCTGGAGCCGCCGCATGAAAACAGAGAGAAAGTTCAGAGAGAGTGCAGGCCACTGCTGTAGCCGATGGAAAGTTTCCCCCCTCCAACCAGCAACCCCGGCAGGGTTACATTCTTTCATCTGAGCTCACCGCTACACTTCCAGAATAAAGCAGACAGAAAAAAAGGCAGACCGCCTGACTGATCCATGGACATAATCTTTGAGAGGGGCAAAGAAATGTCTTCTGAGGAAAAAGAGAAAAAAGTTTTCATAGGAAAGGATCTCATTTTACTTTTTCTTAGACAGAAGTGAGGTTAATGCCTGAGCAAATGGAGACTTCTGCTCATTTCTCAGAATGTTCTCCTGAAAAAGACAGTGCAGTAATTTCATGTGTTTCATTAGAGAAACTGGACTCATTTCAGGACACAGGCTTCTGTAAAAGATTCCAATATGAGCTCATTAACAGTTCTTATCAAACGCTTCCAGGGACAAATAATTGTTTGTAACCTACTGTGCTACATTAGGTTAATTTATAACTCTATAATCTTACGTATTCCAGCAAATGTGTTATACACATAATCTTATTTAACCCCAAAAGCAATAATTGAATAAATTACCACTTACATTAAGCAGAGCACATTTCTATGCAACATAGACTCATTCTGAAAACGTAGCCCTGTACACATTTCTGGAGATCGAGAATTATGTAGCCAGAAGTACGTATGGCTGCATTTCATCTTAAAACGAATGCTACAGGGCGGTATGACAGTGTCCCCTTTTACGCTTACCAGCTGACCGCTTCCCTCCGAATGGATGGCTTTCCCACAGTTACCAGTTTGTCCAGTTAGCTCGCCATGTACATCAGCGGACTTGAGACACAGAGATGGTTTGACCACGAAGATGAGTTTAAAGTCCGCCGAAGAACGGTTTCAGAAAGCGGGTAAGACAAAAACAAAAGCCAAAAAATAAAATGACCACGTAAATAACAGGGTGAGAATGTGGTAAAATCTGAAAACGTGGTAAAAATCAGACGAGGGCTTTTGCTTTTCTGGATTGCTTTTTAAAACTGTCAGTTGGGTTTAGGGAAGTGGGTGGGCGGGTCAGTCTGTGCTTTTTAAAACACTATTGATTAGGTTTAGGGAAGGGGTGGGTGGGGGTATTGGTTGATCGGTCGATAGGTCAGTCAGTCAGTTAGTCAGTCAGTCAGTCAATCAGTCAGTCTACAGCAGCCTCTGGTGGATTTACACACGAACAGAAGGCGCAAATGGCACTCACGAGAGGGTACACAGCAGCCTCTGGTGGATTTGCGAAAACAAAAACTGCAAAAAACGTACCTCCTGGGATGTGCTTGGCACTCTATACGACACATTTTCAGAATGAGCCTGGGTTGCTTCTATTCATTAAACTTTTTATGCTTTTCAATTTAACAAAACATTTTAACGTAATTAATTTCTGTTGAATTCAAATTCAAAATCTGTACAATTATTTAAAAGGATATTTTACCCCAAAAATAAAAATATACTTATCCTCACCACTCAAGTGGTTTCATACTGTTATGAGCAGTGTTGGGGAAAGTTACTTTTGAAAGTAATGTATTACAATATTGAGCTACTCCCCAAAAATGCCACTAGTTGCGTTACTTAGTTACTTTTTATGGTAAGTTATGCTTATTACTTTGAGTTACTTTTTCTTACCTTTGCTGAGGCTTGATCTCTTTCAAAATTTGCAGGGGTTTTTTGTTCTTTTTAATTTAAAATTATTTACTTTTATTAAGTATTGCATTACTTTACTCGTTACTTGCAATACTTGTATTATGTTACTCCCAACACTGGTTATATGTAATCCATGCTCATTCTGAAAACGTACCTCTATGTACATTTCTGGAGAGTGCCAAATACGTCCCAGTAGCTACGTTTTTTTGGGGTTTTTTTCGGTTTTTGTTTTGCGACCAGAGGCCGCTGTGTATGTTTTTTGTGATCTTAAATTTGCCATTCGTGCCTGCTCTTCTCCCGTAAATCCACCAGAGTCCTCTGTCGACTGACTTACTGATCGACTGACCCACCTCCTCCTTCACTAAACCCAACCAATAGTGTTTTCAAAAGCACCGATTGACCCGATAACCCACTTCCCTAAACCCAACTGACAGTTTTAAAAAGCAATCTAGAAAAAGAAAAGCCCTCGCCAGATTTTTACCACGTTTTCAGATTTTACCACATTCTCACTCTGTTTTTTACTTGTTTATAAAAAATTGTCTTACCAGCTTGCTGGAACCATTCTTCACTAGACTCGAACTCCGTCGTCATGGTCAACTCCTCTCTGCGTCTCAAGTGCGCAGACGTATATGGCGAGCTAATGGACAAACTGATAACAGCGGGAAAGCAGTCCATATGGAGGCAAGTGGTCAGCTGGTAAGCGCAAAATGGAACTGTGTCATTCTGCCCCGTATTGTTATTCGTAGCATAATTTGCGATCTCCAGAAATGTATATAGGGCTTTGTTTTTTTACAATGAGCCTATGTTGGTTATGAGTTTCATTTTTCAAAAGAAGGCAAAAAAACTCCACAAAAGAAAATATTGTAGGAAAAACAAATACTATGGAAGTCAACGGTAAAATAACTTATTTTGTGTTCAACAGAAAAAGCAACTCAAACTAGGTTTGTGACACGTGAAGGTTAAGTAAATGATGACAGAATGTTCGGTTTTGGGTGAACTACTCTGCAAAGTTGTTGCAAACAATTTCTATGGGTTGAATTTAAACAAACAAATTCAATTTAGTAATGTTCAACTTAATTATTTGTTTAAATTCAGCCCAGATAAATTGCTTCCAACCACTTAATTTTATAAAATGTAGTAAATCCAAAGAATCATCTTTGAATCATTTTCTCTTTCAGTGTATCACTTTAAGCTTGTGAAAACACTGACTTAACACAAATCTGGACTGCTGGCCCAAGTTGAAACAAAAAAAAAAACAAATATTTTTCTTGTCGAAGAGTAATTAAGTGGACAACAAACTGTGAGCAATAAAATGTTCTAGGATAGACAGAGTCTGTAAAAAAAGGCAATATTGTAGATCAGAGAAAGTCAAACTGCAGCCCACAGACGCAGTGTGGGTGATGACCGTGGGAGGTACAGATGCAAACACTGCCCCCAACCTCAGTCCTACAAACAGCAGGGGAAAAGGGAAGCATTTTTACAGCATTAGCTCATGGATTGGAGGCCTTCTGGAAGTGCTTTTGCATCTCCCCCTTTCCTCTACCCCAGTCGCTCTCTAATCAGCTCTCTCTTCCTCCGCCACCCGCTTTCCTCAACACCCACACCCCTCCAACACAGATCTGCCACCCACGCGCTCGCCTCCCACCCTTTTTTTCCCCTCATCCTCTGTTGGAAAGTTCAACGACCTCTCTTTTTCTCCGTTCACTTTCCGTATATCAGCTGATCTTAGGCTGGCCTCCAAGAGAAGAATGAGAGGAATGCATTGATGTGGGCGTACAGACAATCTAGCTTTGTTATTGTGGGAATCACGTAGGGGAACATTTTAGGGGCAGAGGAGCTCATAAAACCTCCTGAGAGGTTTAGGCTGCACAACTACAGGATGAAGTTAAAGGGATAGTTCACTCGAAAAGGAACATTTAATGTTTATTTATTTTACCTCAGGCCATCAAAGATGTAGGAGACGTTTTTTTCTTCAGTAGAACATTAAAAAGATTTTAGCTTAAATTGTGATGCCTGGTGATTCATAAAATACCAGTCAATGGACACCAGCATTCTGAGAGTCAAAACAAATATACGGTAAAGTTGAATTATTAGCCCTCCAGAACTATTAGCCCCTTGTATAATTTTCCACATTTTCCATAACATTATAGTTTTAATAACTCATTTCTAGTAACTAATATCCATCATGGCAGTACATACAATCTAAAAAACATTGAGTTATTTATTTAACCCAATGATTGAGTTTAAATTTTGTTGGGTTATTTTTAACCTTTATTGGGTTATATACACTCTAAAACACCGTTGGGTTATTTTATCACCCCAACCATTGGGTTATGTGTATTGGATCAGTTTGTTGAGTTATTTTTAGAACATTGGAATTCTTCTGCAATCCGTTATTTCAAAGGCAACCCAACAGTTGTGTTGTATACGGTTGCCACGGATGACAAAACAATATATAAATTTTAATATAACAATAATTAACATTTTTACAGTACTGTTATGGTTAGGTTTAGGGTTGGGGTGGGAGTGGGGGTAGGCGTTAAAAAATACAATTTATTGGGTAATTTAATAGATGGCATAAATAATACTCGGTACAACTACTGTTTTCACTTTACTGTGACGGTTGGGTTTAGGGTTGGGGTGGGGATAGATGTTAATAAAATACAATAAATGGGAAATTTAATAAATAATATAAATAATTCTCGTTAAATTCCAGCCACAACAATATCCGATTTAGCAATAACCCTGTCAACACAGCAGCAGTGGGTGGTTAAGAAAGGTAAGTTTCATAATTCATGATGTTAATAAATCTTAGAAAGTTATGTACTTAACACTTCAAAAAAAAAGTGTAAAACTGACTTCAATGTTTTAAAACTGAATATGTAATACCTATATGTCATTTTTAATCGCTCTTAGATTGTTAACATTAACCTGGATAACGCTAGCACCAGTGTTAACTGGTCATGTTTAGCGTTTAAAACATTATACGATAGACTAACGTTAACTTTAGCAAAATTTGTTAATTTTTTGATGCCTGTAAGCTTACTTCGATTAACATCACACTAACGTTGTTAAATTAAAGTTATCTTCGTTTTAGTGTCTTATTAACTCTCCCTATTAAAAAGTACATGCTCCAGATTAGTATTAAAATGTATATACATGTATAATATATGCACATATATTTTTATATTTTACTAGATATTATTCAAGCTACTTGTATTCAGCTTAAAGTGCAATTTAAAGGCTTAACTAGGCTAACTAGGTTAACTAAGTTAGGGTTAATAGTCAAGTCATTGTATAACAGTGGTTTGTTCTGTAGACAATCAGAAAACAATATTGCTTAAGGGGACTAATAATATTAACCTGAAAATGTTTTTTGAAAAACACCTTTTATTCTAGCCAAAGTAAAACAATTAAGTCTTTCACCAGAACACAAAAATATTATAAGAAATAATGTGAAAAAGTCATTGCTCTGGTAAACATAGTTTGGAAAATATTTTTAAAAGGAAAAGAAAAAAAATAAATAAATCCAGGAGGGCTAATAATTTAGACTTCAACTGCATATTCCGGCAAAACAAAATTAATCCATGTGGCTTATAAGCCAAATTATAATTTATACATAAAGAAATCTGTCATTATTCTGCAAGAAACTGAATAATTTTAACAACTCTACTGCATGTAAGCACTTTAGTTGGTAAACCCTCCTGACACCTAGTTCATTATCCAATATTTTGGTACCAGTTCTTATTAGAGAATTGCACATATACTTTTCACTTGTTCATCTTAAACAGTTTGCATCTCAAGTCAGTGCAGTCTACAGCACAAATCACTCAGTCAAAACTGACTTTTGGACATGCCTGTCAGTTACTCCAACACTGAGCCAATATACCAGAATAAATTATCCTATATAATATAGTTTTTTGCTAGCTCCTTTAGAGCTTCAGTTACTTTAGCAGAGACTGAATTTAAAAGGGCAGTTCACTCCATAATGACAATAAACCCCTATATAGGTTTCTTTTTTCTGTTTCACCCAAATTTCTGGGTGAACTTTCCCTTAAAACAAAGAATTTTATGGTTTCTTTAAAAATGTTAAGTTGATGAAAACTTGCTTATTCATCTTAGACATGCAATTCTACTTATTATTTGTAGATATTTTTAATTATTGGATGTGTCATTATGTAAACAAACTGGTGAATCAGTTATATAAACCAGAAACAGACCTGTTCAGAAAAGAATCCTACTCCATTGTTTGACTAGAATAAAGGCAATAATGCTTTAAGTAATGTTCAGCACAGACCAATCGCTTCACTTCATAAGACCTTAGTGTATCATCAAAAGCCACAGATATTAAATTTGATTTGCCCATCTCTCAAACTGCTAGTTGACTTGCATTTTATAAATCACAGATGACCTCTAGTTTTAGCTAAATATTTTTTATTGTTAAACTGAATAAAGTTCCAAAAAAAACATTGCTGCAGTAGGCTGAGCAAATTGTACAGAACCTTTCTGAACCATGGCCCACCTGTGTATTGTATCAAAACTCTGACAAAACATCATCACCATGACTTTGATACCAACATCTAGACGTCCAAGATATCCAGGTGCCAGAAAGGCTAATAAGCAAGAAAGTTCTCAGTCCAAACCAAACAAGTAAGTGTTTATCTGCACAACACCCTGAAACAAGGACTTTGCGTACAAAAATGTGGGTAATCCTTGGATCCTTGATAAAAATGTTGTTACGTCAACACAAAGAGGCTGACGACCACATCAAAGATAAAGGTATAACAAACTGTTTTCCCTAACCAAGCTGCTTCGTATTTTCCACACTCCTAACATCTTAGTCACACATCTAACAGACATAATCTACTCTTTTATATCTATAGCTCTGGTGAAATGTATTAGATCATTTAAAAGTGTATGTTTTTAAAAAAAAAAAAAAAAACACAATTACAACCATTTTTTATATTTTTTATATCATTGTTTTACCACAAATTGGTCAAAACAATGCATATTTTAAGCATTACTCTAACTCCTACATGAAGGCAGGTTCAAGATCTGATTGAAGTTCTTCATTTACTGTGAATTTGTTGAAAGGGGCAGATTTTAAGTGTTCAAGTGAGCCCCGCTGAGACCCTTACAGTTAGTTTGGATATCAGATTTTGTTCTGCTTTTGCAGGGGAATACCAAAAGGGGACTTTTAATCTTTTAATGTTCTGCTAGTTGGTAAACAGAACAGAGAAAGAGCTTTGCAAAAAGGGGGATTTTTTACTTTTGCATTCATTTGCATTCACGTCAAAACAGTATTTTGGACCTTTTTTTAATTTGGCTAAAAATCGAGTTTTGAAATCTTTGAAATGTACACCGAAATCCACGAACAGACGCTGTGGGAGTTTGCGCTTACTTTCAAAATGAGTGATGAATGCAGCAAAGACTTCAGATGGGGAAAAAGGGTAGCACTTTGATCACAACAACTTGTGGTTAATGATAAAATGGAAAAGCTTTGCATCCTTAAGCAGGACCAGCATTCCGTTCAGGTTAACCTTAAAGTGCTGCTTGAAAATAGCTTAGCATTAATCATTACATTACCCGAAGTAATTTCCTTTCCCACCACAGACGTATTGGCCCTGCTGCATGCATTACATCATGAGACTTATTCAGAACAGGAACTGGGTCTCAGATATGTCCAGGGCATTGTGCTATAGAATGTGATCCATCAGCTGGCAAAACTCCCATAGTTGCTGACAACGATCCCACTTTTGAGTTGAATGGAAGGAAATGCAGCATCAGTAAGGTGGGTGTGTGAATCCTGTCTGAAAATGGCAGCCACATGACGGAGGTCAAGATTCCATGGCAAAGTCTGCGCTCTGTGGTTTCCTTTCTCGGCATCGCCAGCGCACTCTTTAGAAGCCTTTTCATGGATTCCCAGTTAGGGAGCATCACTTTTTTTTTCACATGGCTCTTTTGTCTAGTCAGCCTGCAGGACATCACAGTTCAAAGGACAGAAGATCATTAGTCATATACACACACACACTGAGAAGCATCGAACTTCAGTCATCAATTAGCCATCTCTGTTAACACTTTGTAACCATCTCTAAAGAAACCCAAGAGAATGAAAAGCACAGCGTCGCGACAGATCAGGCCCGCCGGGTCTTACCCCTAAATATCTAACAGCTGTGTGAGAAAGCAAACAACAGCACGAGCCTCCGAGAAGAAGGAGGAAAGAAAGAAGCTAAAAGACAAACACTGAGATGGGGCAGTCGAGCTCTTGAGTGTGTTGCTATGCGTCTCTCTCTGTTCCCAAGTCTTCGCCCTTCTGCTCCTCCTCCTGATCAGCATGTAGAAGAAGGGGAGACGGAGGGTCCCCCTGCAGGCTGCCTGCATGCTAAATCACCCATCTGCCACCGCTGTCCCTCATGCCAGCCCCCATTCTTCCACTGGAGCCCTATGTGTGTGTGAATGACTTTACTTCTATGTGCATTTGTGTGGTCTTCTAGACGACTCTTTGATTAGCTCTACTATGCTGTCTTCAACAAAGAACCAACAATGTTTTTAAAGAAGGAAACTCTACAAGGAATGTGATTGCTTCAAATAAATCAATCACAGGGAATCATGTCAAAGACTGTCTGAGAGGAAGCTTAACACTGAATGAACACTAATAACTGCAGTACTTGAACATAAATTTTTTTCCCCGTTTTACAGGTCTGCATAGTACACAAATAAAGCATATTAAATACACTTTAACAAAAACAAATCTACTTTAAGGACTCTAATAACTTTAGAAAAAAAAGATAAAATAAAGTCTGATCTGCATGAAGCTGATCAATCTAAATTAGGCTAATTCTGAAAACGTAGCCCTATATACGTTTTTGGAGATCTCAAATTAAGTAGCCAGAGCTACGTATGGCTGCATTTTATCTTTAAAACAAACTCTACGGGGCGGTTATGATGGCGTTCCTTTTCTCACTTATCACCTGACCGCTTATTTTCGTATGGACGGCTTTTCCGATGTTACTAGTTTGTCAGGTAGCTCGACATGTACGTCTGTGGACTTAAGACGCAGAGCAGAGTTGACCACTACAACTGAGTTTGATTCCGGTGAAGAACGGTTCCAGAAAGCAAGTAAGACAAAAACAAGAGCTAAAAAAATTAAGTAAACAAGTAAATAACAGGGTGAGAATGTGGTAAAATCTGAAAGCGTGGTAAAAATCAGGCGAGGGCTTTTTTTCTGGATTGCTTTTTAAAACACTATTGGTTGGTTTAGGGAAGTGGGTGGGTGGGTTAATTGGTGCTTTTTAAAACACTATTGGTTGGGTTTAGGGAAGGAGGAGGGTGGGTCAGTCGATCTGTCAGTCATTCAGTCCGTAAACAATCGGCCTATGGTGGATTTATGAGAGAACAGCAGGTACAAATCGCACTGGCGACAGAAATTTGAAATCTGAAAAAGCATACACAGCGGCCTCTGGTGGATTCCTGAAAACAAAAAACGTAGCTCTTGGGACATATTTTCCTCTCTCCAAAAATGTACATAGGGTACGTAATCAGATTGAGCCTGGGTTGGATCAATCATAGAAAAGTAAAGTACAACAATGAGTTTTACACGAACGAATAGATCACAATAATATTAACAGCTTGCATTTAGAAATACATAAGGAGAATTTCCATTTCATGCTGTACTAAAACAAAAACACAGTTTGCACCCAACACCAAACCAGTTTCTGAAGTACAAATTGGAGTTCTGCCTTCGGGCCAACAGAGCAAGAACCAAAGAAGGCTGCATAACTACTGTAAATATATCTTCCATACATGTTGCAGTCAAAGCTGTTATGTTCCCTAGCAACCGACAGCATTCTTGTCTTTTCTTCTTTTTCTTAAAACAGATTTTAATAACCCTCAAGAATTTCAGAAATTGCACAAGCATGAGAACCGTTCAGTTTTCAGCGGAGGGTGGAAAAGACGAAGCCGCTTGGTGGATTTCCTGCACTGTTTGCGCAAGTTGATTATTGCAGCCATGAACCATGTCTAGACATCTAATTTCTCCCATCAGTGAGAAAATGGGGAAAATTACTGCAGTATTGACTGTGCGCCGCACACCCTTTCAAACACACTGATGCCAATAAATCGGGCACAGTTGGCTCAAAAGCATTCACCTACATGGATTTGATATCTACGACCCCCAAATGCAATCAACTCATGTGGAAAGGTGTTAAGGTTATAACTACATATTAGGGTGTGTGCATGTTTGATTATTTGTCCAATTAAATATCTAATAAATGAGTGTTAATGTGGGGCGACACGGTGGCTCATTTGTTAGCACTGTCGCCTCATAGCAAGATGGTTGCTGGTTCGAGTCCCGGCTCAGTGAGTTGGCATTTTTGTGTGGAGTTTGAATGTTCTCCCCTTGTTGGAGTGGGTTTCCTCTGGGTGCTTCGGTTTCCCCCATAGTAAAAAGACATGCGGTACAGGTGAATTGAATAAACTAAATTGTATGTGTGTGAATGTGAGTGTGTATGAGTGTTTCCCAGTACTGTGTTGCAGTTGGAAGGGCATCCGCTGTGTAAAACATATGCTGGATAAGTTGGCAGTTTATTCTGCTGTGGCGACCCCTAATGAATAAAGGGACTAAGCTGAAGGAAAATGAATGAATGAATGAATGAATGAATGAATGAATGAGTGCTAATGTTAGGGACCCCTTATATGAAGGTGAAAGTGAAAGTGAAGCGGAAGTGGAACTTGTTCTCTGCATTTTACCTATCCAAATACACAAATACAGTAGTGAGAACTGAACACACCACCATAAACACAACACGAGAGTAGTGGATAAAACGTCCGTATGTCCAGCCATTTACACCGTCATATTACCTGAGTTTAGCGCACACTGTATTTCACTATCCTTGTTTAAAGCTTTTGTTATATAAACAATGATGATGCAAAAATGAAGTCTCAGTCATGTCCAATAATTATGTAAACGTGTATGCAAACTTGACAAGTAGGCCTATTCAATTAGTTATACCTTAGAATATCGGTCTCAAACTCAATTCCTGAAGGGCCGAAAATCTGCAGTTTTGCTCCAACCCTAATCAAACACAGCTGATGCAACTAATCAAGGTGTTCAAGACTAATAGAGACTATTAAGCAGGTGTGAGTTGGAGCTGGTTGCAGCTAAACTATGCAGCGCTGCGGCTCTCTAGGAATTGAGTTTGATAACATTGACTAAAACACCCACCCAAAAATAACCATTCAAAAATACATGTGTCGTCTCTAACTTTCTCAGTGTACTGCATCAGTAGATTGTGAGAAGGTGAAAACATTTTATTCCTGCTGTTTGTACTTTTAATAATAATCAAACAACGAAAGATAAATGACTGAATAGCTGTTGTAACTAGAGTTGTCACGATACTGGAATTCGGTACTAATCAAAAATGAAATTTTAAAAAGTCTATTTCCCGCAAACATTTGAGCGCTGTTGAGCATGTTGTTAAACACTGTTAATGTTCCATTGTGTTCAACATAAATGACTGTGATTGGCCGTGAAGGTCATCCGTTCAGTGAGCTCATCGCTGTTTACGGAGTGTAACCACAGATAAAGTGACACTGGAGCAAAGTACCCAGCAAACAATTTTGTGTTTAATAGACATCTAATAGACATCTAAATGTAGACAGCTTGGCTAAAACAAGGCTAAACTGGGGCTGTCAGTGAAAATCTAATAGACATCCAAGAATAGCCCAAAACTATGCTAGACATCAAATAGACAGATTAGACAGACTGTATGTGTAGTCATTCATTTCTGTTGATCTGAAGACTAGTCTAGTTTTGGCCTATTCTTAGACATCTATTAGATTTTCACTGACAGCCCAAATTTAGCCTTGTTTTAGCCAAGACGACTATGTTTAGACATCTATTAGACATCTATTAGACATCTTTTAAAAACAAAAAATGCTTGCTGGGTAAAGTCAATCAACTGGTTTGTCTACAAGCTGACAAACGAGCGATCTGCTGATAAATCGTGGCTTTACAACGAAATTGTGACCATTTTGGTCGCATACGCGCCTGAAATTTAATCTATGCAACCTCATAATATATTTGGGAGCATTTGTGCAACTGCATATTGTGGTTGTAGTGCGACTTGTTTAGATTTTTTCTAAAAACATGCTGAATCGGACAACCCTGCTGCTATATTGGTTCATATTAGCTGTCAATCAATCACTCAAGGCTTTCCGCTGTCAGAAAACAGGGAGCATTTAAGGATGCCAGCCGAGAACAATCGAGTGTTTTCGGAGAAGGTGCCCGAATCTCGATGCGTTGCATTCACTGCGTGTTCAGCGCAAATGTCAAATCCAACACTGTACACATCATCGCTAAAGAAGCTCGCCTTTACTAAGTTTAAACTGAATCTGCGGCTCATAACAGAATGGTATTTGCAACGGTGGTCATCATGAGAATCCTGCTCTGCCTGATCTTATATTGGGTCGGCTGACTCGCCTGCTTTTCCACAAACACAGAAAAATGAAAATCACTGCATAACGAGACTGTGCATTTACAATGACACAAACCGAAACCAAAACTTTTAAAGAGTGGTAGAAGTGAGACTTTTCTTACTTTCTTTGGTCCATTCTTTCTTCAGATGTATATTATGTTTCTATTTACTGCTTTGCAGCTTTCAGCATTAGATTGAATGATTTATTATAATCTTACAGTTGTTTTGTAGAAAAAAATTTATTTATTAAATTGACATGCATTTAAAAACAAAAGTGCAAAATCAATATTACTTACTGCATGCTTCATTTTTGTTTGATGCAAACCATAAATTTATTTTTCATAAAGTAACAGCAGGACCTTTTACAGTACATAACTCACATTCAAGCACATTCAGGGCAGCATGATAATGACAAATGTAACTCATTGTAAGTATTATTGACATCATCATCATCATTAATAATATTTTATAATTATAAGACATTCATTTTGGAATTATTGCACAGATATCAATAAGTCATTGCAGCATTAGATAGTTGTTTCTGGTTTTTGTTAGTACTGATTGATGTTGTTTTCAAATACAATAAATCACCTAATATACAATTTGCAGTGGTGCTCATTCATTTTTGGTGGGTGCTCCTAAATTTTTCTGGTGCTCCTAAATTTTTGAGTTAATTTCGTGCCCTGAGTATGCAGTGTTATATTTGATTTTATTTTCATTTTGCAGTGTCCTGTTTTCAACTGATAAATTTCACATATACTGCATGCTCAGTGCAATGAATCACATGTTTAAAGGTACACACATGCACATGTTCACGTTTGAACAGAACGTGAGAGGACCATATGAGCCATGTGAGTGTGCTGAGGGAGCGTGAGAGTTTTCCACATGACTTCCCAATACATCCCGTTACACTGGAAAAGTGACAGAGCTCATAGCTTTCATCTCTGCCATCAGAAAGGTGTTTCAGTCCCCAGCTGCCATCATCAAAGACCCAAGCCAACCCACAAGGGAAGCTCGAACCATCCTCCGCCCCCGAAACAAACCATATCTGCCTCCAGCAACAGCCGTGCCACCTATTATACACAGAAGATGCGGGTTTGACTGCACTATATCAGCTCAAGTGCATTCAAGTCCTCCTGGGAAGTTTTTATTTACAAGATGGGAAGGTGGAATTACAAGGGCAGGTGCGTTCAAATCACTTTAGCAGGTGCAAAAAGGACATGTTTCTTTAAAATGTGTAATTCAATGTGATTTATGAACTCATTATAGAGTTCCAGCATATGGAAAACGAGTACAGAATTGAGGAATATAGTCATATAAAATGAATTAGATGAGTAAAGCAGAATCTCAATGAATTCTTGAATAAATTAATCAAAAGTAGTGCTTGTCAGATAGAAATGTGCACTAGTGTATGTGAATATTTAACCACGTACACACAAATTTATTAAATCTGTGTGGTCTGCATGTTTGCCTGAATGAACGGAAGGGTTTTATTTACCACATATACAGATAGTCGACTTATCTGTGTTGCCAGCATCTCTCATCTCATTATAAAAGGACACACAAACACATGAATCCATCTCACTTCAACAAGCATTTTAATGTTTAATGTGAGAAATACTATTGTCATATTGTGTGCACACAAAAATCTCAGTGTTTATATGTAATTCCTTACATTTATAAAGCACTTTTCTAGACACTCAATGCACTCAACATATTGGGGGGAATCTCCTCATCCACCACCATTGTGTAGCATCCACCTGGATGACACAACGGCAGCCATATTGCGCCAGATTAAGGTGGAAAGGAGGTGGAGTGATGAAGCCAATTATGATATGGGGATGGTTTGGAGGTTATGATGGACAGAGACTCTTTTTCAAAGGACATCCTGGGATTTTTTAATGACCACAAAGAGTCTGGACCTCGGTTTAATGTCTCATCTGAGAGACGGTGCTCATTGAGCAGTATAGAGTCCCCCTTATTATACTGGGGGCATTGGGCCAACACAGAGCGCAGGTTGAGTGCCCCCTGCTGGCAACCTATTTTTCTCATGTAGTCTCCCACCCAGATACTGAACAGGCGCAGCCCTGCTTAGCTTCAGTGGGCGACCATGTGAGAGTTGCAGAGAGCTTGCTGCCAGCTAAAAAGTGTAACTGAGTTTGATGAAACTGACAGAAAAAGACTAAAATTGTGCAATAGAATGGAAAAGCTGTAATAACTAAAATTGTATTATCAAAGATTATTACAAATTTAATTTCATGTTTTAATTTTAATAGGAATACACACAGTTTTCTTTTCATAGAATTTGTAAGCTTTTTTTTTTACTTTAAATAAACTGTGGTTAATATTAACCACAGTTCCATGATTTAAATTTCCAATTTTAAAATTAGTAAAATCTAGAATTTCTTAATCAGCCATCTAGGGCTGCAAGATTATTAAAAAAAAGATCACAGTATCGAATTAACCCCCCATATGATCTTAATCTCTACGATTCAGCCAATTATATTTGAAAGAAGCATGAAGGCGGTCGCAGGTCTTCACATTGTTTTACATTAGATGCTCAGCAACTCCAAATGGTTTTAAAAGTGTCAAATACTGTATTTATAAGATCAAATTCACCCAAAAATGTAATTTCCGTCTTAATGTAATGATGCCAAATATTTGTGGTCGCGAATGACACATGAGCTAATGCACTGTTTGTTTACTAACAGAGCATTCAGCAGTGAAAGTGAAACCAAAAGCGCGTACATCATTTAAACAATCATATCGCATTTTAGTTATTATTACACATTTTAGTTATGATAAGCATTTGACCTGTTTTTCTTCCATAGCAAACACAAAGTGTTGTGCATGTGAATAAATGTTTAACAGTGTCCGTATAACTACTCTAGCTTATATAATGTTGAATATAATGCAAGAGGGAATCTGATACTGATAAATGTCTGATTTTACCAGTGTAAAAAATGGTCTAATAATGTTGTCAATGGTCTAATAATGTTGCAAGAATATATCTATTGAATAATTCAACTTTAGAATTATAAACAGTTATATTCTGATGCCTTCACTTTACTGTGCATTAACAACCAGCACAAATTTTAAGTTTATTCAGGTCCACTATTCAAAGTCTTTACAAAATGTATCATTTTAACCAACAGTATACCTACAGATAGGCCTAATATTATTATTGTTGTTGTTTTACCATATGTCTGAGAATAACAATAATAATAGCCTACTCTTATTAACCTTTATTTTACACCTGCAAAATCGTGAGAAAATTGTGATCTTGATTTTAAGCCAAAAAAATTGTGATTCTCGTTTTAGCTAGAATCGTGCAGCCCTACAGAAATCAGCACAATGCAACACCATTCATGTTTGTAAATACAATCATTCCGACTTGACTTAAATGCACCGTTCTTGTTTCGTTCTTTCAAAAATATTTAAACACACTCAGAAAGCCCTTCTGGTACTTTCACCTGAGAATAGTTTCAGTAAATAAGAAGCATCATTGCTCATCTCAGAACCTGAACAGTCATTTTTACATTCCTGCTACATGTTTTAGTATATCTTAAAGAGTCTTCTTCCCTTCCTTGGCTAGACACGAGTAATTTTAATCCTGTAGATTCATTTGTGTGCTTTTTTTCTGACAATAAAACAACCCGAACTGTGGGACGAGCCTCAATTCCAGTAATCGTTGCAGTGATGTAACTCATATTGAAATGTAGCCACAAGTGGTCAACGTGCAGGGAAATCACAAGGCTGAAATTACAACATGCGCCTGATGGCTGGTTGGCTCTCAAAGCTCTGCTGTTCTAGCATTCAGCTCCCCAGCTGTGTTCAGCCTGCTGGGAATGTGCTTTTGGCTCCCTCATAACTAACCCACACACCCGTCCCTCATCCAAGCCTGAGAATTGTGTCCCACACTTCCTGTTCTGATCTCAGTTCTTTGCCAATGCCGAATCCGAATGGCTGGACTGATACTGTGTGCAAGGCCAAGAGGAAAACTGATGCCTTTTTGTATTAGCTCTATACTTAATCCCAGTGACCACCACTGCGTCAGCAAGGAAATTCCCCCAGCAGCAGGCTGACCAGCGTTCACATCCTCAGAGTATAAAAGCCACTGCAACAGATGGGACAGTAAAAAGAGAATGGGAGCAAAGAGGATGTATCAATGTCGTTATTCACTATTGTGTATTAAATTACCATTGAAAGCAGTGTAATTTTCACCATGGTAACTGAATTATGTTGATATTAAGGAAGTACACTACCATTTAAAATTTTGGGGCCATTAAGTTTTATTATGATTGTTACTAACAGTTTTATTCAGCAAGGCATAAAACTGGTCAGAAGGCAAAGTAAATATATGTATAATCAATCCCTAGAGGAATTAGCAACTAAAATGACAGATGTTTTGGGGAGTTTTTGTAAATTTTGCAGAATATGTTTGCTGAATTTTTAACATTGTTTTTGCCTAAACCCCTAAGCTTAAGTGACAAGTTTCGCATGTTGCTGCAGTCCAATGTTCAAGCTTAGTGACCTGTGATTTAATGTCAGGTGAATGCATGAAACCAATAGAAGATCAAAACATGTACGCTACCTGACAAAAGTCTTGTCGTCAATCCCAGTTGTAAGAGAAACAAATAATAACTTGACTTCTAGTTGATCATTTGGAAAAGTGCCATGGCTTTCTTTGCCATTGCAGATGACTTTATTAATAAGTCATCGCAAAGATGTATGGATACAGTCCTCTAAGCTCATGGGAGTCATACTCAATATTAATTCTTTTTCATCCACTCCATGACTTTATATTCTATACTGTACATTATTTCTGTTAAGTGACAAGACTTTTGTCTAAGCAAAGTCAGAGCTTACTGTCCTAATTAAATAATTAAAAATTAAGGCATGATCATATTTTATTTTGGTAAAAAAAGGGTAATCTAGAGGCCTTTGCCTTTCATATAAGCCACTACTGATACCAAATGATCAACTAGAAGTCAAGTTATTATTTGTTGTTCTTAAAACTTCAATAGGCCACTTTTGTCAGGTAGTGTACAGAAATCTTAAATATGTAGCAACCATTTGTTTTATCAGTGAGGAATCATCTTGTTTTATCCCGCTTCTTTTCACAGCGCAGTACGTCAGAATTTCACATGCTCAAACTCTAGTATGACCACAGTTTAAGTCATCAGTACCGTTTGACAGCTATTTGAACCCATTTCATGCAAGCTTATGTGCACAAGTGTGTGTAAGAGAAAGAGAGAGAGAGGGCTACTCTTATGACAACAGATGCATATATACAATATATAGAAGCAATTGATACAACTCATGTAGGTTAAATGTAGGCTTTGAATGCACATTGCTAAATGAAAAACATGCATTGACAACTCTAGGCTTTGCACACTGTACATTCTATTTGTGTATACTACAATGTTTTTGAATGTAAAACTACCCAGATGGTGCTCTGTGGCTTGGTGGGAATTTAATCAGTTTATGACTGCCTAAAAATATTTGAGAAATCTGCAGCAATTTAAAACATTTGCAAGCGCCACAAAATTTAGCAACATTTGTTCAATTTTGCGTATTCAGTGATCAAGAATTACAAAATCCTTGAGGGTCTGTATAATGTTATTTCACAGTTCAGAAATTCATAATATCAGATTTCAGCATCAAATATTATCTAGCAACTACATAATCATTCAGTTCAGCAGAAAGAAATATCTTACAAGGTTTTTCTTTTTGTTTCCACATATATTTTATCTGGCTTGACTAGAAAGGATGCCTCATGCTTGACATCTGATTGGACTGTAATGAATCTATGTTAGGATGCGTTGTGAGGGAAGAACATTTAGTGTTGAGGTTACCCACCCAATCAAATATGAATGAGCACAGGATCTCTGCTGGCAAGTGTCAAGAGAGGCTGTTCAGCAGCTCACGTGTTCAAGCAATAACACGTGAAGCCCTGCAGAGTATGTAGACATTACTTCCATTCTGCTGAGAGAGACAAGAAAGTGGTTTCCAAGCCAGAGTCTACAGAAAGTCAAACTTGTAGAATAAAGTCTGACTGGACAAAGAATTTCTTTGCATTTACCAAGCTAGATCTAGATCAACATGCCTTAATGAAAGTCTTAAACTTAAAGGCAGGCTTATATTGTTAACAGGCAGAGACTGCTGCCTTCCCAATGTACATGAATAATTCAAGCTGCGTTGGATGAACCTAAAATACATAATTACTGTTTGACTTATCTTAGCTTTGATTCTGCCATATCTGGACGTAGCACTGCTCAAACTTTGTGCTATCTTGAAATAACATCTTATTAGCATTCAGCAGGGGTTCCTTGGAAACACATTGTGACTCCTCATTTTGTAAACTTGCAACAAGACGACGATTACAAAAAACATGCTGCAATAAAACAAGAGTAGTGACAGATATTTTCTTCAACATTGTGTCATGCATCAAAGCCTACTGTAGTATTAGTAGAAAATATTAATCTATGAGCCTGCACGGTGGTTCAGTGGTCAGCACTGTCGCCTCACAGCAAGTAGGTCGCTGGTTCGAGTCCTGGCAGGGCCAGTTGGCATTTCTGTGTAGAGTTTGATTTAGAAATGCTCATTTCGGTTAATTTTGACAACTGACAACTGCCGCTTCTTAATCGAATATTACATGTTAACTGGTCAGATTAACATTAAATTATTATTTAATTTTTTTTGTGTCTGACACATTAAATGTTGCATTTTAAAATACTGTTTTATTTTAACATGCGAACATATTAACAACAGAAGCTGCAGTGTTTCCAACAGCGTAAAAAAAGAATTAACTAAATAAAAAGAATAAAATTAATAGATATTTTTCATCTAAATGATAAATTTAGATTACAAAACTAAATCACTTACTGAATCCTTTTTAAGAACCAGCATAGGCTGTTTTTTACCATTATATGTTTTCGGTCAGGTAAAAATAGCAGGCTACCTCAAACTGATTGCTCCATGAAAAACATGAATTTAATTAGAGCTCCATTGTTGTTTTTATTTCGTAAACCTCTGTCAACATTTTTAAAAGAAGTCATTATTTTAAAGATTATGTCTTGAGCGTTTGGTTTTACCTTAGAGCTTGTGTGCTTTCATTTCCTCTCTCACGTGTTGTTAGTTCATGTGCGCGCACTGTGTGTAATGAAAGACAATGACAAGGCTCTTAAGTTGACTTTTTGTAAATCATAGGCTTCTACAACATATAACAATTTTGTTGTTTACATATGATATTGCATTAATTTGCATAGATGCTTTTTAAGCTATAAAATTAAAGCCTCAGTTTGGTGCAGAGTTATCATTGCAAAATAAGAAATATATTTGGGAGCATTTGTACGACTGCATATAATAGTTGTAGTGCGACTTGTTTTTGATATTTTCTAAAAACGTGCTGAATCGGACATCCCTGCTGCTATATTGGTTCATATTAGCTGTCAATCAATCACTCAAGGCTTTCCGCTGTCAGAAAACAGGAAGCATTTAAGGGCGCCAGCCGAGATCAATCTAGTGTTTTCGAAGAAGGTGCCCGAATCTCGATGCATTGTATTCACTGCATGTTCAGCGCAAATGTCCGCTAAATGTAAAATCCAACACTGTACACATCATCGCCAAAGAAGCTCGCCTTTACTAAGTTTAAACTGAATCTGCGGCTCATAACAGAACAGTATTTGCGCCGGTGGTCATCATGAGAATCCTGCTCTGCCGGCTCTTATATTGGGTCGGCTGACTCACCTGCTTTTCCACAAACACCGAAAAATGAAAATCACTACATAACGAGACTGTGCATTTACAATGACACAAGCCGAAACCAAAACTTTTAAAGAGTGATAGAAGTGAGACTTCTTACTTTCTTTGGTCCATTCTTTCTTGAGATGTATATTATTTTTCTATTTACTGATGACTGCTTTGCAGCTTTCAGCATTAGATTGAATGATTTATTATAATCTTACAATTGTTTTGTAGCAGAAATGTTATTTATTAAATTGACATGCATATAAAAACAAAAGTGCAAAATAACTATTACTTACTGCATGCTTCATTTTTGTTTGATGCAAACCATAAATTTATTTTTCATAAAGTTACAGCAGGACCTTTTACAGTACATAACTCACATTCCAGCACATTCAGGGCAGCATGATAATGAGAAATGTAATTTAAGTATTATTAACATCATCATCATCATTAATAATATTTTATAATGATTAGACATTCATTTTGGAATTATTGCACAGATATCAATAAGTCATCACAGCATTAGTTGTTTCTGGTTTTTGTTAGTCCTGATTGATGTTGTTTTCAAATACAATAAATCCCTTAATATACAATTTGCAGTGGGTCTCATTCATTTTTGGTGGGTGCTCCCAAATTTTTTCTGGTGCTCCTAAATTTTTGAAGTTGGGAGCACCGGTGCTACCAAGTAAAAAAGTTAATTTCGAGCCCTGGCTTGTTTCCAAAGCAGCGCACATTTCAGAAGGTTTTGTTTTGTGGCTTCTTTCTTCAATTGTGCAAACAAACAGAAGTGTTTATGATGCCGATCCAGGACAGAGGTAATCAGCATCAGCGCTAACCAGCAATATTCTACTTTCATCTTGCTTCTTTGGCAAAATATGTCTTTAGTCATGTGTGGCTGCACATGTTACCATCCCGCGAGTTAACAAATATGTGTTGCACATTTATGCAGACAATTAAAAAAAGATTAACTGATACCTTTAATTGGATAACAAGTTAAAACAAGTTGAAGGTGAATCGGTTATTGTGAGCATCCCTAGTTTGCATGTTCTTCCTGTGTTAGCGTAGGTTTCCTCCGGGTGCTCCAGTTTCCCCCACAGTCCAAAGACATGCACTATAGGTGAATTGAATAAACTAAATTGGCCATATGAGTATGAGTGTGTGTGTGTGTGTGTGTGTGTGTGTGTGTGTGTGTGTGTGTGTG
>CAIGQZ010032287.1:13559340-13584340 GCA_903798205.1 Danio tinwini | reverse complement strand
CTGTAATAAACAAACCTGTCTCACGTTCATATTTGTGTGTGGTAACAGTTAGCAAGTGAGCTGTCTTTTTTGTTAATGATTCGTCACCTTTGTTTGGGTTTTATTGCATGGCATATGCCACATATTTGTGAGTATGTTGCTTCTTTCAGGGGGCAGACACACAGATGTAGATTTACTGCAAGGGGTTTCAATGAGCCAACTGTCGAGGCTGACAACTTTCGTGTGGGAGGTTGAACTGGCTGAGATCGAGAGGGGAATGAGTCGTTTTCCCCTGAAAAATAAATCCGATTTGTGTGCCCGGCAGACGATTGCAAATCTACAGAAGAAAACCTCTTGTTAGCAAGCAGATGACAATGTTTACCCCCCAATCTGATAGCCAGAGGATGCACCACCTGCCGACCATACTGCAAGTAAACTCTCAGCCACACTTTCACTAATCAATGAACGTAATTTGCACACCAAACAGTGAGCATTTGTTGATGTACATACGCAATATGAAGAAAATTTGCTCTCCTACATTTTATGTGTGCATAACTACAGCTCTGAGTGGATAACTATCCTGTCATTAATCTAATGTGCTTGGGTGAGGGGCCATTGAGTCCACCAGGCCAGACAGATGCCCCAAACTAGGAATTAGGACCATATATGTTGGCAAACATCCATAAGCATTTGTATTCCTCCTCCTTTGTCTTTGTTTCTATATTTCACAGTGAACAGGTGTAAAAGAAAAAAGGTTTGTGAAAAGAAAAAAAATGTGATGTTACATATCAAAGGGTGAGGAAAGTCAAAATCAAAACTGCAGCATCAAAGGCAGACAAAACTCAAAACCAATACAAAGCTGGGTCTGATCAGCAAGAACTGTCACTTTGATCAATCACAAGTCAACTTATCCAAATAACTAGGCATCCACAAACACAAACAGCCGACGTCAGAGCGCATCCAAAACTAGGATGAAAGCAAACCAGTTAAAGACAAGGAAATCAATTATCTGTGATGACATTCTAGCCATTGATTCATTCGTTTTTCTTCGGCTTACTCTTTATTTCAGAGGTTGCCACAGCGGAATGAACAGCCAACTATTCCGGCATATGTTTTACGCAGCGGATGCTCTTCCAACCACAACCCATTACTAGGAAACACCCATACACTCTCATTCACACACACACACACACACACACATTACAGACAATTTAGTTTATTCAAGCACCTATAATGTATGTCTTTGGACTGTGGGGGAAACTGGAGCACCCAGAAGAAACCTACAAGAACACAGGGAGAACATGCAAACTCCACACAGAAATGCCAACTGGCCCAGCCGGGACTTGAACCAGCGACCTTCTTGTTGTAAGGCAACAATAGCCTCTTTCCCACATACAGATCTTTTCCGGAAAATTACAGCCAATTTGTAATCAGGTCCTTTTTGAAAATACAGGTAAATTTGTTCTGGCAATTTTCTGGAAAGAGAAGTTGTAACATTACCGGTAATTTTCCAGAATGCTGCTCTGTGTGAACGCAGACAAAATATTGCCGGAAAGATTGCGTTTATGATTTCTGGTTAATAATGTCAGAATTTACTGGTATCTAGGAATGGATGTGTGAACTGTCTTTTCCAGAAAAAATCTGGAACGTTCTTGCCTGTATAAACAACACTTTTTTTAAATATACTTGTAAAGTCGTTTCAGTAATTTTCCGGATATTCACCGGTATCGCTGTGTGAAAGGGGCTATAATGCTAACCACTGAGCCACCTTGCCACTCCATTCAAGCCATAATAAATGTAATTTATGTATTCTGTTCATTCAGCATTTTTTTTATGTTCCAATGACATGGAAGTAATGACAGACTGTTATTGGCAAAGAAAACAATGTAAGGATAAACTTGGTTCTGTCCATTAGATGTTGATTGACATTTGAAATATAGGTACTTTATTTAAAAATGAAGATGAGCCTGCACTTTCTTATGAAAGGGCAGACCAAATGAATGAAAAAGTCCACCATAGACCAAACTCTGATGCTTCACTAGAAGATCAAGTTAAGACCCTTTAATTAAACATTACAAGGGCTAAAAAATGAAACTATATATCTATAGCATGCATTTAAAAAAATAAACAATCAAGTACACCGTGTATCTGTAGGGAATGTCCCTATAACTTTCTCTGTGAGTCCCTAACCTCTTTCAGGGAAACCAATAACGAAAAAGCATAAATGTGGCTAGACAATTGTTTCTTCTAATGACTCGTTAAGAGTCTAAATGATCTTAAACGAGAGAATGAGGGGCAGCAGATAATGTTTTGGCTGATTTTAACATAGATTTCCTCGGTGATTACCCACTATGTTCTCTCCCTGCTGAAATCACCTTTCACATCCAATTTGCTCTCTTGTCGGTAATCCTCAGAAGTTATAAAGATGCTGAGGGGATGTAAAAAAAAAGATAACCTACTTTTTCAAGTGGTTTTATGATGAATAATTTTGTCAACTGGCTCTCTTTTATCATTTGATCAATTACCTGTCTTACTTAATGACTTTTGTGCTTCTTTGAGTACAGAATCTGGCTTCCCAAACCAAAGACACCACATCTGTAAGGAAATCCTGAACCACCAGCCCTACAATAAAACCTTGCATCTCCACCAAACATCAGGCTTCTTTTCCAGACACACCCAGCAGCAGAGGGTTTCGCTTTGAGGTTGAAGGCACCATGCAGCACTCTGGCAGCCAATCAGAAAATCCCTCTGAGCCCTAACTTGCCCCCCAGGAACAGGAGACACAACCGTACCCACCTGATTGCAGCAGGGCAAGAAGGTGCAATAATAAAACCTACTCTTTACACTGTCACCTATTCTACACTTCTTCATCCTTCCTGCTTTTTTTCTCTTGCTCTTCATCTGCCTCCTCCATTTCCTCTTTTTTTAAATCTCACATTTCTTTTCTTCTGCAACCTTTCACAGGCACAGAGTTACACTGCAACAGTAAAATACATCGCAGCGGGTTTGTTTGAAGCCATTATTATGATTGTCAAAAAAAAGAGACACTATTCTTTTCTCCGCACTCCATTTGTGACTGGGTGTCTTTCGTGTCAATATCGCTTTCATAAACAATGTCACTTGAAAGGGCTGTAGGAGGCACACGATAGGGAAAAACGAATACCTGAGCGATGTGAGAGCTTTTGAAGTTCTATGACTCAAACTATTAAACGCCCCAAATCGGAACACCCACTAACAAAAGACCCAGGTGGGGTCAAACACGCCTCTAAGGCATCGTATTCAGCAGTGTACTGTACACAGTCTGGAACTTGTAATGAACCGCAGGTATGTGGTGTGTGGGTGAGCACCTGCGCAATTGTAGTCTAAACAAACTTACACACGGACTGATTTCATTATTTGAATGAGGGCTGGAGTTAAACAATACACACCTGCCTTCGGAAGTCACAAGGATACTAAAATGACAATAAAGTATGAGGCTGAAGCTAACATAAACTGCTGATTGATTTAATGTTAACAGCTCTATTCAATCTTAACAACAAGCATGGGTTTATTAAGCAGATGTCGTGCACTGGGATGCTAACTGGAGTGCCTATGTGCAATCGATGCCCCATAGAAGCATTGCACTTGATCTCAGTTCACCAAACCAACAAAGCTTCATCTTTACCTACACCTCAACAGTAACACAGCAATTAGGATAACAGTAAACATCAATTTGTTGAGGGGGGAAAACAGAGCATGCTAAATGAGCTAGCTCAAAGCGGTTAGTAATGAGAAAGCTCATTAAGCATTTCGCAAACCAGAAGTCCTAAATGTCTGAGCATCTGCTCTGTTTTGCTATGTGCAGGGCTGTCAAATGTTGGAAAGTGGACCTACTTTACTCTCCTACTGCTGTTAACAAATTAAACAAGCAATTAAACCCTTTTTAAAAAAGTTCTTCTGACAACTCGAAGATAACTTTTTGTATTTAATGAAAGATAACAGTGTGTTTTAAATGTTTACACTTTAATATTTAAATATATGCGCAATAGCAAGTACTGCATTGCCAAGCAGAGGCAAAACACTGTTTTGACAGACAGTTTTAGGTGAACTATTAGCACTTACTGTTTAGCAGTGATTGTGTTAACTTCAAAAACATACTGAATTTCTAAACTAAACCATATCTTTTTTCCAACAGGCATTGACTCGAGAATAGGGCTGCACAATATATCAAAATCGCAATGTGCACATCCGCAATACTCACATCGCAGGATCAGCAATGTTAGTTGGAGTTGGAGTAACAGTCCAGAATACATGAGAATTGTGTATTTATTGCAGAGTTTAACTGTGAACATGAGTGAAGGTTTATCATTTGCACAAGTTTTTAAGACCTGACCATTTTAACAGTAATTTTATTGAATTATTTGTACACTAAAACTTTTGCAGTGTTATTTTACATTTGATTATTCAAATTCTGTACCTGAATACTATATGATTGCCTTGAAAACCATAAAACACTGTTTATTTCACTTTTAGCTTTGCTTTTTTTTTGTATTTGCTTGTAATTTACTTTCATGTTTAATTTCATGCATGAATCACTTCCCTACACAATCATCCCAATCGTTATCAATTAATCAATCCTTTCCAAATAGCAGTTTTTAAGTCATCTGGTGAAATTGCATATATATCGCAATATTTATCGCAGGAAAGCCAAATATCGCAATGTCAGATTTTTTTCAATATCATGCAGCTCTACTCCAGAGTGTTTGAAAATGCATGTCTTTGTGTACATAACCTGCAAAACTTTCAGATGATACGTGCACATGAGGGGCTATGTTCTACTCATTTGTTCTTCTCCATTGCACATATGCTACCAATATATTAAACAGGATGAATAAAAAAACATTCTAGGGCATTTGTTGTAGCACATTTCACAGCACACTTAAAGATAAATTTCCAACATCTGGAGCTAAATAGTTGGGCTGCATGATATTGGAATTTTTATTTTATTTTGCGATATATATTGCGATATGAATACAATTTCACTTAGATGACTTGAATAACTATTTGAAAAGAATTAATCATTTTAGACTGATTGGGATGATTCTGTAGGGGAGTACATACAATATAATAAACAATCTACAAGCATAGATAAATTCAATGAAGAAAAAGACACAAATTAAAAATTTGCATTTATATAATACAGCATTTTATTGTTTTCCGAGCAATCGAATTGTATATTCAGGTATACAGTAATTGCATAATCAAATGTAAAATAACACCGCATAGTCTTCTTTTTTATAAACAATTTAATAAAATTCATCCTTGTTAATTTGTCAAAGTTACAAACGGTACAATTTCTTAGACATAAATGCTTTTAAAACCCTTACAAAGTCACAGCCCTCAAAAAAATAATAACAAATTAAAATAATAATGCTAAATAATAAATTATAATCCAGACTCAACATTGCATATACTCATGATGTGACTAATGCGAATGATCACACTGCGATATCCATGCTGATACGATATATTGTGCAGCCCTACTAAATAGTCTGTTTATTTTCTCTAAACAGGTTAAACCTGACTGTGGCTGTTTTATTACATTGTTTGTTGTACTTATTGCACCAGTTTAGAAATTAAATGTCCAGTGAGTGCCACAAAAGGCTTTATTGCATTTGAAGTGAATGGAACGCTACTCTAAAACTAACCAGCAGTGTTAAAGATAGTGGATAGTACAACCAAAAATGAAATTTTATAATCACTTACTCACTCTTCACTTGTTCCAAACCTGTTACTTTTTACTGTTGAATACAAAAAAAGATATGTTGAAGAAAGCTGGAAACCTGTAATTGACAACAAATTCAGCTTTCTTCAAACAATATTTTGTGTTCAACATAAGAAAGAAACTCACAAGGATTTATAACCTTGGTTTCTCTTTGTTGACAAAACCACAAAATACGAAACAATCACACCATTTTATTTTTTACATAGTTTCAAGCTCTTTTGCTCAAAAAATGATGGGAAAAGTCATTGAGAATCTATTGTTGCACTCTCCTCTAAAACACCTCTACATGTGGCTATTTTTAGGTAAAGGGTCAAAAGAAAGGCCAAAATGTATTATGGAAATTTTCCAAGCTGTACAAGACTATGTTAATTAAGTTTCCAGGCTTAGCTGCAGCAACAACAATCATTTTCCATGAGGTATGATTGAACCTCCATCGCTAAGAAGAACCACATTAATATGGCAATCAAAGAAAACCAATTTAATTGCAGTCTAGTTACAGAGACTATAATAATTGTGTCATCTGTGTGTTTTTAAAACTCTTAACTCAATTTGTGACAGTGGCTGAAGACAATGGTCTCAAGGGAATGCTTGGTTAAACGGGTATTCCTGCATGAAGTCTGAAATAAACAGTAATAAGCAGCGTGGTATAGCTGAATCATGTATTCTCCAGACAGATTTTATCCAAGGATTAATGAATCACATTAATTCAAGAGGAGGATAATAAATTGGGATTAGCTATGGGTGGAGAGGACATTTCTTTCTGGTAGAGAACTAAAGCCATATGACCAATTTAGGGCAAATGGGAAGCCCAAACACACCAGAGGACCTTCTAATGGGGGAAATGAAGACTACAAACACTTGACATACTTAACTGTTATTTGCCAAAGAAGAACTTCAACTTGAACTTTACACAGAGTAATAGACATTCAAGTAAAGCTTATAGTTGTTTTGACTGGCCACATCCCCACAGATGCTTCTGTTCTTGAGATAAAAGCCTTATAAATCTCATCACAGCTAAGTTTTAAATGCATTCTTTGTATGAGACGTACGCAAACGAACAAGCCTAAACAGCACCAATGCTCTTAGGGTGAGCTATCGGGACATTATCAGTAACTTAATAAAGATTCCCTTAAAATAACTAACTACAAAAGAAGAAATCATGCGGGAAGCATCCCCTGTGCGATTATATATCAACGTCAAATGCTCTCAGCACTTCAAAACAAATGGGACGTTTAAAGAAGCTGTTAATGACAGACTCGATGTAATGTATAACTCTCGTGAGCCATCCAATTCTCTCAGCAATAACAGTCTTAATGCAAACTGGAGATGTGCTTTTCATGGGAAAATGAAATAAATAAATCATTCATCGCCTCTGGACAAAATTGCTGAGCTTTGTGAATAATGCAGGCAAGTGTTAAAGGCTTATTAAAATGCTTCTCTGCTAATTGTGTCCTAATTGCACAGCATCTCTTCAGATAAAGGGATGACAGCGTTGATACGGTCATGCATCACTGTGTAGCTAATAAAATAGTCAACCGTCTATTAATTACAGTTGACCTTTTAAAATCAAAGACTGGGAATGGAGAAAGCAGGTTTGCGTCTGGAGTGTTTGTGTACGCTCTGAAAGGCTCTCTGTGCACCTCACTTTATCACAGACCATTTGAGTCAGTCTAACCTGCAGCAGATGTGGTGAGTAATGACCATCATTAATTCAGCCCCAGCACACCTTTCGTCCAGACAGAAATAATGGCTCTTCTGGGCCACCTGCACAGCGGAGAAACGAGGATAACCTCTAGTCCAAAGAAGAAGACTGAACTCATTTCTTATAATAGCACACACATATGGTTGAATATTCAAAAAGAAATTCCCAATCACACAATTTCACCATATTATTCAATGATATGCATGGATTATGTAGTTCAGTAAGTGCTTTGTAGGACATGCATGGTCTCCTATTCTTAGACCAGGGTTTTTTAAAATGCTGCACTGCATATGAAGAGGGTGGAGTCAGTCCACCCAAACAGAAGCAACACTTGATGGGCTGCTCCAATTTATACCGTAAATAATTCAGGATGGAAGCACTGCAGTGAGAGTGAAGGATAGTGTTAAAACAAGGGCTCTAGGAAAAAAAAGAAGAAATAAAAAATGTTTACTTGTTTTGACTAGGGAGTTAGGCATTCATACATGGTTCTAACATGTGCTGTATTTAATTTATTTTCAATACACTAACCAAGAAGGGGCCAGTTAATATAGCATCAGCATAAATCAGAATATATGAACCATATATTTTAGTATGCACCATTAAACTTGAATTTTGCATATTTTACTAAAATATTCATATATTTTTATTAGGGATGCTCTGATAAGGATTTTTGCAGCCAACACAGAGAACCAATTTCTTGTCATGTTGATCGGCCGATACCGAGTACCGATTCTGATGCTTCAAGCTTTATAATGCATTAAGCACATTTTCCCTCTACGACACTTAAGTGGAGATCCCTCCTTACCTAAAATAAACGAAGGATGTTGCATATAATGCCTTAAACACATCTCTTATAAACATTTAGGTGTAAACATGTCATGGCCAGAAGCAGCTTTACAGAACATAATAGATAGCACAGACAAAAAACACTGGTAAGAAAAATGGCTAACAATGCAATTTGGAAACAACATGTCTGAATCAAGAAAAAGTTTGGAGCGCATATTTATTAGATAAGAAGTTAAAAGGCACACCTTTAAATTAGGGCTGTGTATTGGCAAGGGCCTCATGATATGATACATATCAAGATACATGGGTCACGATACAATATATCATGATATATTGCGATATAATAAATATTGTGATATATTGCAATAGTTTGTATTAGTATGTGTGTCACATTATATTGACAACTTGATAAGGTCTGCAGACAAATAAAAATTTTAATTCCAATTTATTTTCCATCCATTTCAATTCATTAGAACTGCACAGTGTGATTGAACAGATAACTATATATCAAAGCAAAGCTTACAAATGGCTTTTTTTTGTCTCATTAATTACTCCCTGGTATAGCGTTAAAACCAAAGTGCAGCCACACGCCAGCTCTAAAAGCTGGAGGCACCTTTATATTTTCTGCAATGCTCACTCTTGCTTACTTCTGATACCGTACTACTTGGCGTTTTGTTGATCGTGAGTTAGCGACATCTACAGGAGTGGACTATTAATAGACTATCGTAAAAGAAATTATTGCGATAGTTAGATGTATCGATATTTTTGCACAACTCTACTTTAAATCCATTACTTCTTTACTAAAAGGAAATTGGCCTGTAAACTACTGTTTATTGCAATAAGTAAAGTGAACATGCAATATTGTCAAAAACACAGAACTTTCAGTTCTTATATGTAAAAAGGCCTAAATATATGCAAGGTCATTCACATATTTTGCTCATCTCCAACTAACACAAACACTTGCAATCAGTTCATGAGGTCAGCCAGATCAGCGTACTGATCGAGTTATTAAATGTAATTATCGGCTGATACCAATCTCTGGCTGATTGATTGGAGCATACCTAATTTTTAGAGTTTATGGTTGTATTTTGGTGCATTTAAACTAAACATATTTATTAAACAGATATATTTATTAAAATAATATCTTAGTCACCAAACATATTTTAAAATTAAAAGATAAAACAATTAAATTCAAGCAAAATATTGCAAAAAATAAAATAAAATTACAACTTACAAAATTTAAACTTATTTATTTTATTTTTTTTTACTTCACTTGACTTTTCCTCTTTTTTAAATTTATGTTTAATAATTTTCTAACATAAATTTGGGTGTACTGGTTTTTGGACCCCTATTCTCCCTCTCTTCTCAGATGGGATGGTGGGCCAAATCAAAGGATAAGATTGTTCAACTTTGGCCTGCAGGCCCTAGTTTGGGCATCTCTGATCTTGAGATCTTAGGCTTACAAACAGGATCCACAAACAGAAATAAATATTTAGGTATCTTCAGACAGAAAATAGCACGTTCTTTAAGCTGTCCCATAGTAAATCACAGCATTCGCTAATGCTTTGCTGTAAACATTTCTCCATTTATGGAAAAAAAAATCAATGCCAATAGTATTGAAATAAAAAGCTTGTCAAATAGCACTAACTGAAAAATAATACTTTTAATTAACAACTGCTTGCATTTGAATGTCTTGAATTGCTGATACTTGTAATTTTAGGTCCTAAAATTTAGCATAGCTATTTATCTAAGCTGTGAATATTTCAATTCAAAACACATTTTCATACTTAAATTAAACACTTCATATTCAACTTCCAGATTTCACTTCCAAAATATTCCATTCTGTTTAAAAATACGAAGTAAAGTATTCAAAGGGCAATTTTCAGTTTATGTTATTTTTTTTATTCCTTACTGTTTTATTTGACCATAAGTTTTTTTGCAACTGTGCTAGAATTCATAATGACCTATAGCATAATAAAGTTTCAGGCGCTTCAAAAAACATGTCTGTCTCACTTTCGTTTTACATATGACATGAGAGGGGCGTGGCTTACATAGATTGAACCATCACTCTCACCTTGATTGAGCTGTCAAAACCAAAGCTAAACTCAAATTAGTTCCATTCAAATAACCCATTCTAGGTACCATTGCAGAAAGAATGAGTTAAACTCCTTTCATTACCTTGTACTGAAACTACTTTTCATTTGGACGGGACACATTATAAATATCGAATATCCTTTAATTTGCTATATCGGCTGTGCAAGATATGGAGAAATGGGTAACACTTTATTTTGATGGTCCATTTGAGTATTAGTAAACTGTCTGCTTAATGTTGATATTGCTCCAACAGACATTTAACTGACTTAAACTTTGCAAGTACGTCAACTTACACTAACCCTAACCCCAACCTAACAGTCTATTCATAATCTAATGAGAATTTGTTTGCGTGTAGATGCAATGTAACTTTAATTCAACAAACGGACATTAAAAATGTGACTGAAAATGTTTTAGTGTTTGGTTCCTTACACGGATAAAACAAAAGAATATATAAAGGTCACATAGTGAAAAGACATACTCAAAGTCACGAAAACATTAATTGAGATGACATTCGGTTCCCCTAAGAAATAAATATTACTTGTTTACTTCATAATAAACACTATGATCTTTGATGTTTAACAATGCTGTGTTATTATGATTTTCTTGAGCTGCAGAGATAAAAATGATGAATGACTGGGCAAAGGCCACGACCATTTGACCATAAACTTACCCAACCTCCATTTTCCTCGATCCAGTTTTCCAGTGGCCCGTTCAGGTAGTCAGTCATCCAGTGTGCAATATTATCTACCTGGGACGCCATCTCCCGGTTGACGCTTTCCACGCACATGGTCCCACCAAACTCGAAGAATGCAATGATTCGCCCCCAGTTCACTCCGTCTCTAAAGAGCTCTTCGGCCACGGTTAGAAAGCTGCGTTGCGCAGAATTTGGGTTGAACACCATCTGGTGGGACATTTCCTCAAATTCACGTTGATAAATCCTTTCTATCTCATCTCCAGCATCCCGTAACACCCGGTAGAGCCTCAAATGAGGGTCTGAACGAGTGACCCTCCGGGCTATCAGGCATTCAGAGTTGTTCCCTCCGCCCGCTGAGGGAGCCTGAAGCCTCCTGTCAGAGTTTGGAGAGGATTCCTCCACTCCTTTATTGAAGGTGTCATCTTCCTCTGCAGATGACTGACATTTCCACACATATCCTCGCTTTGAAAGTTTATGCTTGAGGTATTTCTCCACAATATTCCGATTGTCATAGCTAATTTCGTTAGCCATCGTTTTAATTCACGATAAAAACGCGCGCGAGCAGGAAAGAGTCGGTTACTCGAAGTGCATGGCAACGGAAAAACGGTCTCTCAACGAGAAAAGCTGAGGAAAATGTCAAATTCACATCGCGCTGATGTGATTTCTCTAATTAAAATGCAATGTCTGAGGCAAATGTTATAATTTAGCATCACATTCATTGGTTAAGACTCATTAAAATGTTAGTTTTCAACTTTATATCCAGAACTGGCAGCAAACCCTCACGTTGTATGGATGAATTGGCGGTTGCTGCAGTGCGCGAGCGCGGCGCGAGGAATGACCCCTTCACTGCTCAAACTCACTGCGCTTTTCTATTACACTCCACTGGATATCCACTCAAAAGCGCTCACACACATACAAAAAAAACGTACGTCGTAGACGTTACAAGACTGAAGGAGAGAGTAAAAAGCAAACGCAGTATTTCTAAATATTCCACTGACATTCGAGGTCCCAGAAAAGACGGAAGAGAAAATAGCAGCCAAGTCAGCGCACGAAGAAGCACTTTTTCCTCGTGTCAGATGTACAAGTATATTTCCATGCTGTTTTGGAAAACGCAGTTTCTTCAACGCGCGGCGCGGATCGTGCAGAATTCACGCGTGCTCCGTCACCGCCGACGAATGACATCGAGGCTGGCGCGTTCATTGAAGCGACGCTCAGAAACTGTTGTAACTGAAGCTGTTTGAAGAGCACTCTCTCTGCGAGGGGGCGGGCTTCCTTACGTCACGCCATTCATTGTTTTGGCATACGTAGTAGGATGCGGGATATTTAATGGTGTCTGCGTTGGTGTTTGAAGTGCACTTCTTTCATTCGTCAAAGCTGCTTTTCAACATCCCCCCGGGACTCCATACTTCAGGCGTGTTTGTAAGTGCAGGGGTTTCACATTTTGACAAATGAATTTCTAGGGGAACCAGGGAGTGTCGTAACACATTTTGCTCAAACAACTAAAACGTTGGGGTTTTTTTTCAACTGTGTGCGCAATATGGTGCATTTTAGATGTGTACGTTTTATGAGGTAATTTACAAAGCAACACAATGATAATATTAATAATCTTATATTAATTATGGGGAGAAAGTGAAATTTTGTGTGTGTAGGAAATAATAAAGCATGTTGTTTTAGTTCAATTAATTGCATACATTTTACGTTAATTGTAACTAAATTAGATGTCAATTTCAGCAACAACAAAAAAAACAATCTAAATAATAATAATTTATTTAAAATTTGGAAATGTTTTAAAAAATTTTAGAATAAAACAATATAAACATTTAGTTGAAATGCTAATATATTCAGTACATACAGTATACAGAGAATTAATAGATAAGTGGGAACAATAATTTCACTTTCATTTATGAATCTAATAAACAATTATGATATGAATGTTCAGTTTAACTAGTTTAACCACTAAACCTAATAAGCAGTTGTAGATGAATTTAAATTTTAAGCAATGACAGCAGGTTCTTACAGGGTCTACAGGGTGTCTGCAGGGTCTTAAATTTTATAACCAGAATTTTAAATTCACTTAATTATTGTCTTGTAGGTCTTAAATCATTTCCAACTTGTCTTAATTTTACTGTCCATGTAAAGCTACTCAGTCAGGCAAAATCACCCACAATCCATCTCAATAAAACATTTAACAGCACTTCATTCATTCATATTCTTTTCGGCTTAGTCCCTTTATTATTCTGAGGTCACCACACCTGGAGGAAACCCACACGAACACGGGCAGAACATGCAAACTGAATGTCAAACACTGAAAATGTCAACTGACCAAGCCGAGGCTCGAACCAGCGACCTTCTAGCTGTGAGGCGATTGTGCTACCTACTGTGCCACTGCATCACCCCTAACAACACTTTATTTATAACTAACATTATAATAGCTAATTTAATAACTTTATAACCAATATGGTTTATTATCTTCCATACAATAAAATTTGTTTAAAAGTTATCCATTTATTTATAGACCATATAGGTGGAGGACACTGACCTGGATAGACTGTTGCATGTGCTCGCATGCATTTAGTTTATTATAGCTTTTAAAGAGCTTATAATAGTGTTGAAAAAATGAGTATGAATACAGCTTGTTTGACACAATATCTAAAATACAGTTGCAATCAGAGTTATTCAACCCCCTGATTTATTAGCCCCCCTGTTTATTTTTTTCCCCAATTTCTGTTTAACGGAGAGATTTTTTCAAGACACTTATATACAGCTTAAAGTGACATTTAAAGGCTTAACTAGGTTAATTAGGCTAACTAGGCAGGTTAGGGTAATTAGGCAAGTTATTGTATAATGATGGTTTGTTCTGTAGACTATGGAAAAAATAAATAGCTTAAAGGGGTTAATAATTTTGACCTTAAAATGGGTTTTAAAAATTAAAAACTGCTTTTATTCTAGCCAAAATAAAACAAATAAGACTTTCTCCAGAAGAAAAAAATATTATCAGACATACTGTGAAAATTTCCTTGTTCTGTTAAACATCATTTGGGAAATATTTAAAAAAGAAAAAAAACTCAAAGGGGGTTCAATAATTCTGATTGCAACTGTATGTGGCTAAGAAATAACTCATTTATTTTTTTGATGGGGCAAGTAAAAATCTTTTACACTAGAACAACTGGGCTGTTAGAAAAAAATCCTTAGCATGTAGACCTGAACAAGTCTAAAATATCATTGATCTTAAAATGTCTTACATTTTACTTGGCGAAACCTAAATCTTGGTGAGTCTAAATCTATTTAGATCTAAAACTAAATTAAACTTTATTAAATATCTCTTCTATCACTTCTAAATATTAACTTTATACACAAATATTTTGTGAAATGCGATAAAGAAAAAATAAATTTGCACCTATACGTGCCTTCTTGTTTACACAGACACACATTTACTGTACAAAAACATTTTTGGCACTTGGAATGTGATTAGATATACTCACAGCTCAACCAATGACACCCTGTCACACCCTCTCCGCCCCAGCCAATCCTGTGAACACTTGCTAAATACTCTCCAGTAGTCAAGTATCAGGTTAGATGTACCACATGTTTTGTTCTCACCACAAACAGAGCCAGAACACACACTGAAGCAGGTTCAATTCAGTGCATTTATTGGAATTTTCACACAGGTTTATATTTTAAGGCTGCCAGTTAAACAGCATTGAGTTTGGAACGCCTCATTAGTGCAAACCTGATACATTCTCTGTCGTTACAAAGCAATGCATTTATTTCCACTGCTTCTTTTCGTAGTCCCACTTATGAGCGAATCCAGTGATGGGGTTCACTTTCATATCTAACATCCTCTGCGTCTGTTTGTCTATCCACTCCTGAGAGAGTGTGTGTGGAACGTCGCCGTACACTACAGAAAGAGAAACATAAAAATAAGTGTGTTGAGAATGTCCTTATTGATCTATTTATCAATCTGTAAGTGTTAAATGAAAAAAAGAGTATTGGATCAGGTGTGAAAGTCAGCTAATTGTGCAAAATCCCCATCCATTTTTTCCCTAAGTAGAACTGTAAACTAATTTATGCTCGAGGCAAAGAACAGAGGACAAAAAATTAACAAATTAGAAAACACAATTGTGTCACGGCATTATGCACAATATCTCAATATCACAAAACTGGTTCATGTAAAACTGGGGTTAATAAACATGCAAATGCACTCGGTCAAAGAAAGGTTGCACTGCAGGTTCCTTTGTTATTTCAAAGTCTACATGCGAAAAGGCTTCTATTACAATATAATAATTTCACATTTTATAGTATAAGCATAATAGCATACATTGAACGGCCACTTTATTAGGTACACCTTACTAGTACCAGGTTGGACCCCTTTTGCCTTCAGAATTGCCTTAATTCTTTGTGGCATAGATTGAACAAGGTACTGGAAATATTCCTCCGAGATTTTAGTCCATAATGACATGACAGAATTACGCAGTTGCTGCAGATTTGTCGGCTGCACATCCATGATGCGAGTCTCCCTTTCCACCACATGCCAAAAATGCTCTATTTGATTGAGATCTGGTGACTGTGGAGGCCATTTGAGTACAGTGAGCTCATTGTCATGTTCAAGAAACCAGTCTGAGAAGATTGGTGCATTATGACATGGTGCATTAAGAAGTAGCATGGGTAGAATATGGGTACACTGTGGTCATGAAGGGATGGACATTGTCAGCAACAATACACAGCAGAAATCGAGACTCATCAGACTAGGCAATGTTTTTCCAATCTTCTATTGTCCAATTTTGGTGAGCCTGTGTGAGTTGTAGCCTCAGTTTCCTGTTCTTAGATGACAGAAGTGGCACCCGGTGTGGTCTTCTGCTCCTGTAGCCCATCTGCCTCAAGGTTCGACGTGTTGTGGGTTCATAGATGCTCTTCTGCATACCTCGGTTGTAACGAGTGGTTATTTGAGTTACTGTTGCCTTTCTGTCAGCTCAAACCAGTCTGGCCATTCTCCTCTGACCTCTGCCATCAACAAGACATTTGCACCCACAGAACTGCCGCTCACTGGATATTTTCTCAGTTTGGAACCATTCACTGTAACCCCTAGAGATGGTCGTGCGTGAAAATCTCAGTAGATCAGCAGTTTCTGAAATACTCAGGCCAGCCCGTCTGGCACCAACCACCATGCCACGTTAAAAGTCACTTAAATCACCTTTCTTCCCCATTCTGATGCTCGATTTGAACTGCAGCAGATCGTCTTGACCATGTCTACAAGGCATAAATGCATTAAGCTGCATGGAGTTAGGCAGGTGAACCTAATAAAGTGGCCAGTGCATCTAAATTTGAACAGAAAAAATTGATTATTTATATAAATTTTTTAAAGTTAAAATTATTAGCCCTCCTGTGAAGTATTTATTCGTTTTAAATAATTAGTATATTTAAGTGAGAAATAGATTATTGTTAAAAAAAACTCACATCACCTAAGTTTTATATAAAGTTTTATAATATCAACACAACAGCATTTATTTAAATAAAATAAAAATTAAAAGATAATATACTACTTATTAAATAATTGCACTTATATTTGTCTATATTTTGAACAATTATTTAAGTTCATAATTAGTTTATAATCAGCATAACATACATTTGAATATGTGGCATATAGACAAATATAATGATAATATATGTGCAATTATTTAATAAGTTGTATATTATCAACACAACAGCATTTATTCATTCATTCATTCATTTTCTTTTCAGCTTAGTCCCTTTATTAATTCAAGGGCTGCCATAGCGAAATGAACCGCCAATTTATCCAGCATATGTTTTATGCAGCGGATGCCCTTCCAGCTGCAACTCATCTCTGGGAAACATCCACACACACTCATTCACACTCATACACTACGGACAATTTAGCCTACACAATTCACCTGTACTGCATGTCTTTGGACTGTGGGGGGAACCGGAGCACCCGGAGGAAACCCATGCGAACGCAGGGAGAACATGCAAACTCCACACAGAAACGCCAACTGACCCAGCTGGGGCTCGAACCAGCAACCTTCTTGCTGTGAGGCGACAGCACTACCTATTGTGCCACTACGTCGCCCAGCATTTATTTAAATAAAATAAAACATTAAAAGATAATATACTACTTATTAAATAATTGCACATATATTTACAAGTTATACAACTATATTTGTCTATATTTTGAATAGTTATTGAATATTTTATAATCAACATGATATACATTTGAATAAAATAATAATAATAAAGCCGTGGTCACACTAGAGTTTGAGCATGCGAAAAGGGGTGGGATTAAACAAGATGATTAGACATAAAACAACCGAGCGATTGGTCCATATTTTACATTTCTGTCCAGAGAGGTCATGTTTTGATCTTCGATTGGTCTCACGCAATCACATGACGCGATATGGCAGGTCAGAGTTCACCAAGCTTGAACATTACAACGCAGGAAACTATAGCTGCGTCCCAAATGGCACACTATACACTATGCACTATGTACTTATGCACTTACACAATAACAGTATAGTATATACTCTGTACCAAATGGAACACTAATGTTTTTTTTACTAAGCAGAAGTTCAAACTGTTTCACTGATGATGTTTGACGGTTGCCAAATTTGTGAAATAAATGACCAAAGTACCAGATAATACCTGCCATAAGTATAACCACATTCACCATGGGGAGGCACTTTAATCACTCTCGTAGGTATATAAAGTTATCCAACATTTGCGCCCGATAGCTCCGCCCCTTCCGCTATGTGAGCAAAGCTGCGGTCGTTGAGTGCGTGAAGTGTCCATCATTACACACTTCATTTTACCGGCTGAATGAGTGCATCATCCGGGTAATTAAAAAGCACTTATTATTTTTACAGTTTTCAGTGTGAACGCACTACTTACACTATTTATACTACAAAATGGCGTAGAATAGTGCATAAGTATGCGATATGGGACGCATCGTCCGAAACTTGTCGCACGAGCTTGCGTTTCCGGTCTGCCACATTTGCATGCGTATGAATGAAAGTCTATGGGACGAATAGTGCAGTGTGACTGCAGCTTAAGTCAATTAATGTTGCCGATATTTATATAATTCCTGTTTTTTTATTGTTGTTTTAAATTCTGAACTCTGTTACTTGACTTTATGTCTGGTATTTGCTGTATATCATGTCCAAGCGAATTTCCCCTTTCGAGAACCCTCAAGGCAGGCAGCATAGTTTCTGCCACATCAACAAATCAAATAGATTATGAAAAGCAGATTTTTGTTCTTGCCAGGTGCTATCGGTGCACCTGCCCTGAGGTACGTGCAAGTAATTTAGTTCATTTTGTATGGAGCTGTGAGGCAGAAATACCTGCAAGCAACACACAAAAAACTAAAGCGTTCACCATTGTGACCATATCCCAGGTGCCTTTCGAAAAAAACACCCTTTCATCTCCTTTTTAAGACCCGACAATCACCAAAGAGTCTAAATACTACCCAGCCCTAATGAGTCTGAAGAAGTTTTTCAAGTCACGACACGAGCCAGACAATGAGGGAAATACCCAGCGCTCAACCGACAACTGACTTTTGGACTTCTATACCGTTCTCACTTTTTCGCCTCCAAGGATCCCCACCAAACTTTAGTTCTTAGTTTCTGTGTTTTCCTCCTTGCATTTATTTTCCTCTACTCTATCTCTCCTGAGGTGATGTAGCATTGACTTCCTTCCTCAAAGAGCCGGGGCCTCTGAGACAGAGATGGAGGAGACTCTTCTGCTTCCGACACAAACTCACTCACACACTTAAGCAAATACACACACACACACGTACACACAGTGCGTGCTCATTCGGTTTTAAACATGTCAACTGCTTGCCAGCCGTCTCCAGCACACACATACTGCCTTCTTATCATTTGTGAAGAAGTTCAGCTGGGTCTAAAGGGATTCCTGAGCTGAAGCCGGGGCTCAAATGCGTAAATCTTTCCCCTTTTTCTGCTCTTTTAAACCCGTCGACTGCAAAACATAACCCAGTCCAATTATTTCAGCGAGTGCTGCAGGTAAAAAGGCCAGGGTGATTCCTCCATCTGACAGATGAAATCAGAGCAATCTGTACTCCGGGATCTGTCTGATGGCCACATTAGAGGAAAGGATAAAAAAAGAAAGGGAAAAAAGGCACAAAGAACGAAATACGAGTGGAAGCCGCTGGAGGGGAATGCTTAAGTGAGGTTACTTCATTTAGCAGGAGTCAATAAGTTATGTTGATTTTGGGTTTGATAACGGTCTCTGCTTTCAGATCGGATGAATAAATAAATCATCAACACAATTAAATCCGGTCGGATCTCACATCAAAGCAATAGAGAGTATTGGGAATGATGAAATGCATGAAATTCCAGCATTGAAAAGCTTATGTCTTGCCAAAAAACAGAAAATATCATTAAGAGCATGTGTATAAGTTATTATATAAGTAATAATGTAAGAGTTTTGGTGAATATGCTAGGCTTTGTCTAAAACGATATGCTTCCCTGCTATATAGGTGTTAAAATATGATGCTAAACACTTGTAATAATTTAGAGGGTATGAGAGCTGTCACTGGGTGGTACCTCTTCATAAGGTATAGCCTATTTTTGTGCTTTTTAGGTACTATTTTGTACTTTTAAAAGTCCCATGAAATGAAAATAAAGTTTTTTTAGATGTTATAAGTATTGTTAGTTTTTAAGATCTCTATAAGCTAGTGCGCACCAAAACAGTAATAAAAATAAAAGATATAAAACTGATAAAATAAAGATATAAAGCTTGTAGTTTGTCACTTCCACCTAAGTGGATCAACGGTTTTATTCACGTCACCTCATACACTCTCAAAAATAAAGGTACCACCCCAATGACAGCTCTCGTACCTTTATTTCTGGGAGTGTGCTTCAGTTTTTTATCAAGTCAAGACAAATCAAATGCTCTCTAGTATCTGACATGCCCCGCCTCCTTCATGTGCTTTGAGCTTAACCACTCTCACTGGCAGAACGGTGATAAAACGCTATTGACTGTTTTTTTAGGGGAGGAGCTACACTATGTCCCACCCTTTTTCATGTTTTGGTTAACACTGAATAGAAATGCACATTTCAAAGAACTTCACAGGGCCTTTAAGGTACCAATAGATACCATTTTGGTACAAACATGGACAAGTATGTATCTTGTCCCTCTATTAAAAGGCACCACGCCAAGTGTTCAACTACATCCAGCGAGATTCTATTGTGTGAATATGATGGACACGTTACTATCATTCCATGGGAGAGGATTCATGAAGTGTGATAATGATAATGGTGGCTGTACTACACTTAATTATATTCATATTTTGCACATTCATAGAGAGAACATATTTTAGTATTGTTTTGAGACAGTATTCAAATTTAGGAAAAACCTTTAGATAAATAACATAATAATAATAAGGGAATAATTGCAGCAAATGCATAACAATGTGCTTTTTTGTTTACAATATTAAATTTGAAATATATTATGAATATGTTTTTAGGATATTTGGAAGCAGATAACACCATAAACCTCACATATTCATATTCAAGTTACTTATATTCATATACAAGATAAAGAATAAAACTAATCGGTGATGAAAAGTGATTTTTGAAGGTTTAAAATCTTCTTGAATTATTTGTTTTGAACATTATGAGTATCAAACCACCCAATTCATAAGATTTTAGTGAATGAGGCTTCATTATTGATGAGTACATTTTAAGTAACGAGTTTGTCGTAATTATGATGTCAGGCACATTAAGATATGTAACTTGGAGCTGGAGCAAAATGGCGATGTACATGATTTTTTAAATCTACATCCAAAAACATAATAAAAAATGTGCATCTATATCTTTCTTGTCTGTTTTTATTCTGTTTACAATAGTACTTTACACTGAATGGTCATATATTCTATCGTAACTGCACAAAATGTAGATATTTTTTACACAGCAACTTTTATTATGAATTACAAAAAAAATATATTATTTCATTCCCAGGAATGGGTTGCGGCTGGAAGGGCATCCGCTGCGTAAAAACATGCTGGATAAGTTGGCGGTTCATTCCACTGTGGCTAATAAAGGGACTAATCCGAAAAGAAATTGAATGAATGAATGAATATATTATTTCAATTTCACAATAATAAATCTTACAGTTATGTGGTGGGGTCATGTCTGTTAACTCGACAAAACAATCTTTCAGACATGACTGATTAGTCAAAATTAGTAAAAATTTTATTCAAAATGTTTGCTGTGCTGGAAAGTGAAGCCAAAACACTTATACTGCCCCCTAGAGGCCGGCTGCGGTATAAACCATAAACTTGTCTTCTCTTAACTGTACTAACACTTTAAATAAAAAAATGTATTCCACCATTTTAGGTAGTTAAAATCATCTATAGACATTATATTGTTATTTCACACAACACAGTGGGTGTGGCTTCATGATTGCTTGCTTGTGATTGGGTCTGCAAGAGTTTGGTAATGTGGCTCAACCTTCAATCCCTACTGCACAGACTCAAGCAGCAGTCACACTAGAGTTTGAGCTTTTGGAATTCTGTCATACAGCACAACGAAAAGGGGGGTTATACAAGAGGATTCAACGTAAAAAAAAAAGAAAAGCGAGCGATTGCTCCATATTTAAAATTTCTGTTCAGAGAGGTCATGTTTTGATCTTCGATTGGTCTCACGCAAACTCATGGTCAGTTTGAACTCATTGAACTCATGGTCACTCAATTTCACAGGTCAGAGTTCACCAAGTTTGAACTTTGCAATGAAGTGACGAGCAAAACTTGTCGCCCAAACTTGCATTTTCGGTCTGCCTCATTCGCATGCGTATGAATGGAGGTCTATGGGGAGAAAAGTGTAGTGTATGACAGAGACGTTTATAGGTAAAATTAGTTTTTCTAATAAAGAAGATAGACATTACAAAATTAGGTCTCTTTTTATTGAAAAGGTTGTTACATTTTCCCCTGTAATTTCTTATTGGAATAATATATTTAGAGATTTGAAATGGAAAAAATTATGCAACAAATATATTTCCTAACCAACAAGGTCAAAGAAGTATCTTTTAAATTAATCAACTAATTTTATCCTATTAAACAATTTTTTGAAAAAGTTTGATTCTAATATTGATGTAAAATGTTCATTTTGTCAATTTCATACTGAAACTGTTTCTCATTTGTTTTGGGATTGTAATTATGCTGTACAATTTTGGAAACATATTGGCTCATTTATTAAAGATAATATGCAGCAACATGTTTCTGTTACTTTTAAAGACATTATGTTTGGTTATTATGAATCTGCCTCTACTAAAAGAAATGCTTGTTTTGTTATAAATGTAATTTATTTTCTTTGTAAATTTTTGTCAAGAATTTAGTTATTATTTACATTTAATATCATTATCTGAAAATAAGAAAGCAAACAGAACTATTTCATTTTGTAATGACTTTAATTTATGTACTGTAATTGATTCTTAAATGTCTTACCCTCATACCATGTTCTTTATTTTTTGTCCTTTCTCTCTCTTGTATCTTTTTTTCATTGACAATGTCATTCATTCTCTGTATTGTAAGCAACTATTGCTACAAACTTGTCAACCGTTTTTTTTTTTTTCAAAAAAAAAAAGGAGGAAAGAAAAGTGTAGTGTGGCCACAGCAAGAGGCTTCAAATGACGTCATCCAAAAAAGATGACAGCTACCGTACCTTCGATATTTTGGCTTTATTTTGACAGCCTTATGCTCAAAATCAACACTCAAGGATCTCTGGTTTTATTTTACACTGATAAAGTTAAGATAAATTAAAAGATAAATGAGGTGCAAGAAAGTACCAGAGGGTACCTCAGTAATAGAAATAGAAAATGAATAGCAGCCACAAAGAGGCTGCACCTGAGCAACTCCTTTGCAAGTTAAAATGATGAATGGGACATCCTAAGATCTCATGGACTTACCACACACAGAGAGAGAGAGACAGAGAGATTTGCCACTGTAAGACCACAGGTGTGAGATTGGACAACTCTAATTGGTCGTTTTCAGATTTGATGTGACTGACCAATCAGAATCAATCATTTTGCCTTGTAATAAATCCATTTGAATATTTATATACCCACCATAGACACGCTGCCACCACACAAGCAGTCCTGTGAAGCCAAGGAAGAAGAATACGCCCGCAAGGACAGACATCCACTCTTTAGAGCCTTTCCTCATCTCTGGGTACGACAGCTCATGTGTGAGTCTGTATACTGCAAAGAAAGAGACACCACTGATGATCTGAATCTTAATTGTTGGATTTAGCAGCTTGATTTGACTGCTCGCACACTTGGAAGCAAGGCGACTCAAACTGTTAGACAACACTGCCATCTGGTGGTGAAGACCCATTAATGCCTGAAACTAAATTAGCGCAAGAACACATTACCGTTGTTTGACATTTTCCTTCGGCTTTGTCTCTATTTCAGAGGTCACCACAGCGGAATGAACTGCCACCTATTCCAGCATACGTTTTACGCAGTGGATGCCCATCCAGCCACAACCCAGTACTGGGAAACCAGAAAGTCATTAACATTTGCCAATTTCATTCAAATTCCCAAGACCCATAACCCATTTACAATATTAATAATTAACTGAAAAGGATCTTACCTAGGTTAAAGAATCTGTTATACATCAGAAAGGAATATAAAAGTAAAATATATATATACAAATGATGTACTTGAATATAATTATTAAATTTAAGACTTTAAGAACTTTTTAATACTAACAGAATAAAACTTAAGACAAAATAAAAAGTATAATCATTTTATAGTGCAGAATTTACAAAAAAAGCACACAACACAACTAATTATTTACCATCCTTAACACTCTTTGTCATATAGAAAGAGTAAAAAAAAAAACCTTTAAACTGACTAATAATTACTTCTGCTTCAAAACAGAAACAAAATCTTCTTTACAGGGTCGGTTCACAGATTTAAGACTAATTCAGGCCTTATTTTCATATTATGGAATTTAAAAACTTTAAGGATCCATGAACACCCTGAATTATACAACATATCATATAAGATATTAAACATGACATTTAACACATTAAATATTGCAGATATATCAAGAATATGTATATATAACCATTAGAAAGACTCTATTGATTATGAGGGCGTGACTTGTCCAGCTGAATCCTCAAAAGTAAAAAAATCTAATGGATACTCAAGAAAATTAATCTGATCCTGCCAAGAGATCAGTCAGCATTAAAACCCATTCCATTACCCTTTGTAGTGGTAAATAAATTGAGCAGTGCTGTTTTTAAAAGGCTGATAAAACAAGCAAAGCTGGCTGTTTAAAGCATACATACATGTATGTATAAATATTTTAAATATAAATAGACATAAACACTGAGTAAATGCCATATAATACTGTAATATAGTATAATATAAACATACTTATATGCAATATTTTTTTACTGTAAGCAAAACTCAAAGAGAAGTGTGTGGGTGTGTGTATGTATATTTAAGTTTTGCTTACAGTAAAAAAAATATGGCATATGAGTATGTTTATATCTTTCTATTGTTAAGGCAAATGGTCTTTTGGGCTTCCTGTGATTGATTAACAGTGTGCTCCACACCCAGGGTCAAAGTCTAACCTGTAAAAATAACCATGATCATTTCCTTACTGAGCACTGGATTAAACAAAAAGCTAAAAGTTAGTCTTAGCCATGCAGATTTACTGGCTAGCTTCTCCTCCTTGCTGAGCTGGGTCCACGGCCCCTTCTCCTTCTCTTTGAGTTTCTTCTGTTCGGCACTGAGGTTTCTGACGAAGGGAACATCTGGCAGTGGAGTGTCCAGACGGTTGTTGTACTGAGGAACACTGCAGTCAATCACATCAACATCTGAAGACAAATTCACAAGAACAACAACAATCAGAGAACGATGGAGGGTTTTAAAATACCTATTTTGTAGTATAGTAGAGACAGACAGACAGACAGACAGACAGACAGACAGACAGACAGACAGA